>OX596074.1:135399841-135999841 GCA_951394005.1 Protophormia terraenovae
CTTAAGTCATGAAATTAAAGATACTAAGTGAATGAGAATCTATAAGAGGGACCTTATGTTACTTTGTGGAGTACTGTTCGTATAGAATGAAATAATTAACAGCTATTTTCCAATATACGAAATTTAAATATTTGATTTGCAAAATGACAGAGTTTCTTTAATATTTTTTAGGTAAAATAGTATAATTTTAAATTAATTTTTTAAATCAATGAAAATTGGGTACAGATTATTGAATTACGAAAAAGGTCAAGACGATTCAAAATCAATAACGGTTGTGGTCACATTGGTAATTTACGGTAACAGCTTTTTAATACCTTTCGTTAACAAATTTAATACAAAATATATGTAATTTAAAAATTTGATACCGAAATGGTTTCAACTTGGTGCCAATTAGGTATCGATTTTCAATAAGAATTGAACACGCTGTGTTTAATTTAAACACATACGGTGTAGATTCACTATTGACACAGAATGGTATCGTTTTCAACACGTATGTGATTGATATTTCTCTGGGTGTAATAATTTTGCCTTCTAAGCGAACGAAAACTGATTTGGGTTTCTCTCTCACTTCTATGCGAACAATGAATCGAACGACAAGTCGAAAGAAAACGTAAGTGTTTTCATATAAAATTGGGTTTCTGTATTTCGAACGATAAGAACAAAAATGTAAAAATCAGTCACTTGCTATTTTGCTTTCGACTGGTTGAATTTTTTAATGAAAAATATTAAAAATAATAACCAGGACATTGCAAATGTTCCTCAATCATGTTTATTATTCGTTTTAATATATTTTGTATCGATAAATAACGATTTTGTATCTAAAAAACAATTTCTAAAAAAAAATCTGAGAAAAAAAATTTAGTTTTTTAATTTTTTTAATTATTTTATTTTTGTTTGTTTATATACTTGGTTGTATCTACGTTCAAACAATTTAGTAGTATTTTTAATATTTGTACGAAAAAAAGTTACTCTAAAAGAAAAATAAAACAAAAACAATACAAAAAGACGTAACTCCATTCGAACGAAAGCGTAAGTAATACAGAAACCCAAAATGATTCGAATTCGTTCGACTTGCTTTCGTACGCTTTGATTTTCATTCGACATAGAGAAACAGGCTATAAATTCTAATAATACAGAACAAAATTAAAATTATTCATAAATATGGTACTGACAAAATAATGAAAACTTAGGTATAATCTTAACAAATATGGTCTGAAGTTTTGAATAAGTCAGTATTATGTTGGGTATCCTTTGTTTTTAAGTACGGCTTCACAACGACGATGCATTGAACCAATTAAAGAGTCAATAGTCTCTTTTGAAATATTTTGCCATTCCCTTATAACCGCATCCGATAAATCTTCCTTTCTGGTGTATTTTTGAGTCCGTATTTTGCGATCTACTATTTCCCATAGATTTTCTATGGGATTGAGATCTGGTGATTGGGCAGGCCACTTCAAAATAAGTACCTCATTGGATTGTAACCACTCGGTTACAACCCTAGATCATTATCGTGTTGGAATCTCCAGACTAGCGGCATATTTTCCTCAGCGTATGGATATATTACATCGTTTAAAATTTTTCTATATCCTATACCAGTCATAGTATCTTTTATAATATGAATTGGACCCATACCTTGGCCTGAAAAACATCTCCAGACCATAATATTGCCACCACAAAACTTAACTGTCTTGTTAGTATATTTTGGGTCCAATCTCTTTCCCTTTGGTCGTCTTACAAATGTTCTCCCATCGCTGCCTCTTAAATTAAATTTGGACTCCTCCGAAAATAGGACTGTATTCCATGTCTGTCTTGTCCAATTTAAATGATCTCTGGCAAATTGAATTCGAGATGAGCGATTCTTTTTAGAAATAAGAGGTTTTTTCACAGGACGATAACAACCGAAACCAGCCTCATTTGAGCTGCGGCTAACTGTTCGAGTACTAATTTCCAATTTTTGGGCATTTCTTAAACTCTCTTGCTATCATATTATCCTGTCTTTGTGTAGTTTTACGAGGTCCTCCTCCTAGATGTTGTGTTTTGACAGTACCTGTCTCACGAAATTCTTTTATAATTTTCGAAACTGTTGACTTATTCATTGAATATTTATCACAGATAGTTTTTTGTTTTAAACCAACACTAAAATCATTTATAATGTTGGTTTTTAAATCTTCCGAAATTTTGACTTTAGCTATTTTTGTTAACTAAGGAGTGAGATCGAAAAATTCTTAACATACATAATATTCAATAACTTGGAAACGGTTGATCTTAGAGTTTTCATTACTTTTTTAATCATTTGATAATTTAGCAGAGATCACAGAAATATATAATTTTTATGGTTCTAACCACTAATTATAAAATTGTGGACCATTTTTGAAAACCCTTTCTTTGGAAATTTGATAGTTGCTTCAGTCACTTTTTTGGAACAGTGTACACATCTTCTGTTAAAATCTTCGGTATTTTGGGACACCTTTTTTGTGCTCTTGAATTCACTTTTCATAAGAGCTCAATATCTCTCCACTTGTCTAAGCTATGGACAATTTTGAAAATTGACCTCTCTTGGTACTAAAACTATGTTATTGATTTGGTACCACTCAAGAGCTTTCTTACCGTAGTGACATGATACCAAATAGGTCCAAAAATATGTGGACACGTTGTGCTTTCTTATGAAAAGAAGAAGTCTTTTTTGCAAATATTCCTTTATGCATATTTTGGTATTTATAGATCCGAATATATCAAATGACTTTCCTGTTTTGCCGCAACTGCAAAAAGCTTGTCATACCATGAATTTTCTAAGAAATTTTTGCTGCTTTTGGGTCTTAAACTTATCTCCAACATTGCTTCCAGCATTAGCAATAAACATTTTTAAGACACAAGCTGCGAAGATTCTGCCAGCACCTATGTTTCTTCGTCAGTTATACAGCTTCAGTATTTTTGTATGAAATTTGGTTTTAAATTCCGAGTCCTATTTTTGGCTTGTAATTTTTTTTTTTTTTTTTGCAGAATTCCAGTTTGGAATTTTTTGAACTTTATATGTTATCAACTTTATCATTAGCTTTAAATTTTCGCACCAAATAGTCGAAGCACTGAGAAAATTGAGCTGATTTTCCACCAGATGTGTTTGGAGTTCCTTTCAATATGCCTTCAATTTCCTGGCCTTCCCAATATCATGTGGTCCTTTTTTCTTACCGAACTAGGTTTCACATCAATAGTCATCATTAGAAACGGTTTTACGGACGACATTTAATTCTGTGGCCAATTATTTGTAAGACCTATTTGGATTTTTTGAAAATTTTTAATAACTTGTAGGACGTAAATCTTTTTCGTCACTTATTTTGATGAAAATAAGGACAAATTAACATGATTATTATTAAAAATAATAACTGAAGTATTTTTCCATGATAACTAGATCAAAAAAAAGTTTTGAATATTGATTCCAAAAAAAGTTATGAGGCAAAATGTGTGTTAAGATTTTTTCGATCTCACTCCTTATTTGCGTGGATTATAATTAATTATTATAAGTAAAAATTACAAAAAGAAGTTATGAATAATTATTAAAATAAATCAAATATTGAAATAACTGTAAAACATGATGCCTTTTACATCGATTTTCTTAATATTCTTTTTGATTTAGTTTTCTTTATTACAAAAGTTTAAAAGTTTCCATTGTTTTGTCCATACCGCAATACTGAATACTTTTTATTTTGATTTTTTTTAACAGATTTTAATTAAATACGTTCTTAATTTTTTGCTAGTTTATGTAAATATAAGTATATACAAATGTATTAACAAAAAAAAATATTATTTTTTTAAATGCTTTAGGATTTTGCCATATTTGTTTAATATTTTGAAAAAGTTTCCATTGTATTGTCAACCACTGTATATCGTCCATTCCATGAAAGAACGCCCAAGAATATTTTCTATGTCTTCCAATTTTAATAATATTTGGCATACGCTAGGATATGCGTGGAGCCATTTAAATATCTCCATTTTTTTTTTTTTTTTTTGATTTTTGAAAAATTCGCGAATTTATTCGCGATTTTAATTTTTCGAAAAGTCAAAAAAATCGCAAAAGTATTTAACTTTAAACACTAATATCTCTAAAAGTTGTTAACGGATTTTAATGATTTAAATTGCATATTTAAGAAGAATTTATCTACTATAAATAAAGTAATTTAAAAATAATATTATCATTTAAAAATGCATTCATAATGTAAATGCAATTTTAGTATGCATTTTTGAAAAATTTCTACCCTTTCAATTTTTTTCTTCTTCTGATATAAAAATCGTTATTATGTTTGCTAAAAATTGCAATATAAATTGTTCTGGGACAAAATGGTTTACTATTTTAATTTTTTATAAATAATTCTTCAAATTTGTTCATACAAAAAAAAAAAAATTTTTTTTTTTTTTTTCGTAATAGACTTTATACTAGTTTTTAGGTCAATAAAATCCGACGTATACTTCAGGAGTTATAAACATTTATTACTAAAAGAGTATAGTAAAAAAAAGTTAAAAATTTAAATTTTTGTATGAAAAAATTTATGAAAAATTTTTAAATAAAATATTAAAAATAGTAGATTTTATTGTCTCACAACAGTTATTTTTGCATTTTATAGTGAAGATATTGCTTTTTAACATATTAAAAAAAAGAATTAAAATAGAAAGGATAGAAATTTTTCAAAAATGCATCCTAAAATTGCATTTGCATTATGAATGCATTTTAAAACTGCAATATTATTTCTAAATTACTACATTAAAAGAGGACATATTCATCTTCTATATGCAGTTTAAATCATTTAAATCAAGTTATTGATGTTTAAAGTTACATACTTTTCCAATTTTTTTGACTTTTCGGAAAATCCAAATCGTGAATAAGTTTGCGAATTTTTTAAAATTCAAAAAAAATAAAAATGGAGATATTTAAATGGCTCCATAGATTATATGCGTATCAAATATGAACAAAATCGGATGACCCTCCGTAAAAAAATTGGCATTTTTTTTTATAAATCTTTCATGTAATGGACGATATATTTTTTTTTTCTTCCACAGGTATTTTGTACATTGAACCCTTGAATATGATCAGCTAATTACACTGGTCGACAAAAAAATTTTTTTTTGAGCTCCTTCGAAAAAAAAAATATGTAGACTAGATGGAATTCCACATGCTAAACTCGAATCTGCTTTCAGTTTTTTCCCATCAGGTCGGAATTTTATTTTATGGGCGTGTCTAATATTGCATCATAAATAAGCCGATTACTCGAGTATATTTCACTATAACTCGAGAACGGTATGCATGATTTATATAAATGATATACCAAAATATGTGGAAAAACCATTGGCTTTAAGTCGCTTTACTATCAAATTTTTATCCGCCCAATAGTTTAGGAGATGTCGGAAAAATTTTTTTTCATACAAAATTCAAGATTTCTTTTTTTTTACTAAAACTTCTTTTTGAAAGTGAAAACATCAAAAATATTTAAGTTTATCTCCTTTATCTCAAAGCTGGCAAAATTACGAGTAAATAAAGTTACGTATCATAAAAATTGATGCACAAATCTTGATTGGATTCACAGTTAAGTTTGGATACCCATGCATACCTATAGTTGAAATACACTAGTGGACAAAAAAAATTTTTTTTTTCGTCTTAAATAAAAAAAATAGTTGGATTAGATATAATTCAACGTGCTAAATAAGAATCAGCTTTTACTTTTTTTCTATCACGCATTGATTTCTTTTTTATGGGCATGACTACTAGACCACGCCTTTAGGCAGTCACACTTGTATAACTCGAGAACAGTTAGTCCAATTTAGACAAATTGAACTTTAACATATAGCGACCTAAATTTTCTTTAAGCTAAATTTATATAATTTTTTGTCCAGTTAATATTTCCGTAGTTATTCGGTAATTAGTACCGAAAATGTTAAAAATTTATTTTTTTGAAAAGTGGTGAAAATTTTGATTCATAACTCTGAAATTCTTCAGAGAATAAAAAATATTGTGAACGTACCTTGAAGACAATTTTCGTATGCATCTTTTGATGTATCACTTATCAAAATCGTGTAAAGGGTTCTTGAGTTATAGCCTAAGTTTGACAAACCATTCTCGAATTTTATAGTGTGACCGCTCAATAAGGTGATGATATTAGTCATGCACATAAAAAAAATTAGTACCCGATAGAAAAAAAGTGAATGCAGATTCTTGTTTAAGTCGTCAGTATCGACCTAGTCCACCTAATTTTGTTTCAAGAAAAAAATAAAAAATTTTTTTTGGCCACCACTATATTTCTACTTAACATGGGTATTTTTACTTAACTGTGAATAAAATGTAGATTTGTGCATCAATTTTGAAGATATATGCCTTATTTTATTCGTAACATTACCAGCTTTAATACAAAGATGATAAACTGTAACATTTTAGATGTTTTCATTTATTAAACGAAATTTAATTAACAAAAAAATCAAAAATTTTGCATGAAAATTATTTTTTTTCGGACACTTTTTTCGAAATAACTCCGAAACTATTGAGCACATAAAAAAAACTAATTAAAGGGAATTTGAAGATATTTTTAGTCCGCATTTGGTGTATCACTTTGATCAATCGTACACACCGTTCTTGAGTTATGAGGAAATATACTAGAGTAATGGCCTTACTATGGGCGAAATATTAGACACGCTCATAAAAAAAAAAAAATCCAGAACTGATGGGAAAAAACTGAAAGTAGATTCATGTTTAGCACATCAAAATACATCATGCCCAACTATTCGTCTTTGGGGGAGAATGTTTTTGTTGACCAGTGTTATTTAAAAACTAAAGTAAAAGTTGCATTAATTTAAAATTACAAATATTTAACTATTACTTTAGATTAAAAAGAAAAAAAAAAAACATTTATTAAATCTCCAACACTTAATCAATATATTACTTAATATAAAACAAATAACTAATTAACCTTAAAATATTTGAAAAACAAATTTAAAATAAATTCTAAAATAAACAAGTTTGTTTTAATAATAAATTGAATGAACAGTAGCAAACTAGTCCACCTAATGCACGATATTTTCAGAACATAATTAACACATGTTGCACAATAAAAACAACTAATTATTTGAATTAATTTAGTTTTTTTTTTTATTTTGCTATAATAATTTCAGAAAAATTTACATTTACAATAAAATAAACACACAAAACTACACCTGCTCTACAGCAGTTGTCAATTGTAAAATAAAAGCTTCCGCTTCCTTAAACTAAAACTGCAACAATATAGACACAAACAAAAATAAATAATTTTATTTTTTTTTTTTTGGGGGGGGAGAACACACTCTTTTTAAAAATCTCTAGCTAGCTAAAAGAGATTGTAAAGAAAAAAAGAGCTAAATATATCAAAGAGAGCAAGAGAGTTCTTTAAATTTTTTGTTTTTCTATTTTGGCATTTCCGCTAGATAAAGATGGCGATGTTTTGTTTTTATTTATTTGCTGGTTTGTTTGTGTTTGCCTGAAATACTTTTGTTAAGATAATAAACGTCGTTTATGACGTCTTTTTTTACACAAACTCGTGATACGTTAGAATTTAAAAATAAATCGTGTGATTAAACAAAAATTTTATTAAAAAACGAAAAAAGATATTTGAGCAAGAGAATATGAGTACAAGAAGAAGTTAATTTGTTTTGTACGAATAAATTTTAAATTTAACAAAAGATCATTGTTTGCTCTTTATCTTTTTTTTTAATCGTATTTATTTTTGACAAATATGAATTTGGTTATTTTTAGCATGACATCAATTTAAAATTAAATATTTTAAGAAATTTATAAATGTTAAATGTATTATTAATCATTTTTAAAATAAGCATGTTGTTTAATTGAATATTTACACAATTTGTTTTTGTGTTTTGAAATATTTTATTAAGAGTTGCCATAAATATTACTGGAAATGTATGAAAAAGATTTGGGAAACAAGAGATTCGTTTAAGTTACCTAAGTGACTACATTAGGTTACCAATAGATACTTTATTAGCCACGTGACTAGTCACTTTAACATGGGCTTAAAGTGACTAGATGGGAAGTCTATTGCCACCTCAACGACCGGGTGTTAATTTTTTGCACACACACTCCACGACTACAGAAGGGTCAATAAAGTGACAATAGGCATTTCCACGACTATAAGAACTGGTACAACCACTTTACTGGTTGCAATGAGTCAGTTAACAAATTTAAATATGTTCTTTTCGTCTTCCACCCGCTAACCAAAGAGTCAGTAAAGTGGCCATTTCCAATACGCTCATTGGTGACCGATGGAGCGCGGCAGGTAACTGTACGCAAATGACTGCCTAAAAGCGGGTTAATTTCCACTAAATAAACTGCTAGGAAAAAAATACTCAACATCGCCCACTTCATTTCCAATAAAACAAAGCGCTTAAACTAAAATAAAAAATCGCTCATTTCATATATAAACCGCTAGAGCGGACAACACTGAAACGTACCCTTTACATAATTGATCATAGCTTTAATACAAGAACCTTCTCAAACGTGCATAAATTAGTAACACAATACAATTGTGTACTTGTGTACTCGAATATATTTTATTAAATTATAAATCAAAAGTGTTATATAGTGTGGTCTAACATTGTATGAAGAAAGCCAAAGTGTATCGCACTTTTAAACGTACCTAAAATTATGAAAGGAGATGTTATTTGAAAAATATTTGCCAAATTGCGACTTTCTACGATGCACGTTGGGGTAGAAGGGGTCGAAAATGGTGCTTAATTCAGAAAAAGGTGATATCAATATTTTAATGATCACGTTTTATTATACCCACCGTCAAAAAAATGGGGGGTATATTGATTTTGTCATTCTGTGTATAACATGTCGATGGAATCACAAAGTATATATTTTCTGGATCCTGGTTAGATTCTGAGTCGATCTAGCTATGTCCGTCCGTCTGTCCGTCGGTCCGTCTGTTGAAAGCAGGATAGGGCTCGAACGGGACAACGTAGGTGGACGAAATTTGGCACAAATGTTTGTCCTATATAAGGTTTGTTTGGGATCCGAATGGGCAAAATCGGTTAATAAACAAAAAAGTTATGGGCTAAAAACTAGAAACACAGGGTGTCCGTTAAATACTTTTCTGATGATATTTCTTCAATAAAAGCGCGTACGGCAACGAAATTTTGTACGTATAGATCGGGGGTCGATATAAACTCGGAAACCAAAAATGGGCGTGGTCCGCCCACTTTACCGCCCACCTCCCATATAAGGTGAAAATCAACGAAATTGTGTTCAAATAGTTTAAAGACCAATGTAAAGTCAGAAACAAAGAATGAGCGTGGTCCGCCCACTTTACCGCCCCCTCCCATATAACGTAACATTTGAAAAAGTTGATGGTGTATATATAGATTCGGCCGGACCGAATATATTCACGCTTGTTTTTTTTATTGATTATTAGTTAAAAAAAATCAGTTTAAGAATTTTAATATTTTTTTTAGCAGAACGGAAATGTCTGTCCTTCCGTCTATACATTAGAGTTAAATGGGTTGAAAATTATGCATAATTCAGAGAAGGGTGGTATCAACACTTTAATGATCACGTTTAATTTTTCTATTCATTAGTAAGTAAAAAAATTATTTTTAGAATTATAACATGTTTTTTGGCTGAATGGTAATGTCCGTCCTTCCGTCTATACATTTGGGTTAAATGCGACGAAAATGACGCTTCATTCAGGAAAAGGTTATATTCAAATTTTAATGATCACTTTCTATTTTTTCTATTTATTAGTTAGTAAACAAATGCATTTTTAGAATTCTAAACTATTTTTTGGCAGCATGGCAATGTCCGTCCGTCCGTCTATACATTTGGGTTAAATGTGTCGAAAATGCCACTTAATTCGGGGAAAGGTGATATCAGAAGATTAATACTTTCATTTGGTTTTCATATTAATCGAGAAGTGGAAAAAAAAATATCTTTCGAATTTGAAGATTTTTTTTTAAGAATTCTAATGTCCGTCCATCTGTTCGTCTGTTTGTTAATTTTAGCAAACTTTGCAGTTCAAAATAGTTTAACATTTGACTCAATAAAGATAAAGACTAAAAATTTTCTTTGTTCGATAGACAATTTCGCTTTTAACTTACTACATAAAATATAATAAAATAGGTAGAAAATATTTGGCTATATATGGAAAAATCTTAACAAAGATCTTGTAAAATTGAGATTTTTGAAAATTTAAATGTATATAACTCGAAAAATATATAAGATAAGTAGTATATGCAAGCATGTTTTCTAAAGGATTTATCAAGGAATTTATGGTGATATAAAAATCTTGGAAATCGGATAAGGAACAAAAATTCGGTAGTGGTTAAACCTTTTCCATGACACTAGTTGTCTATTTTGAACCCCTATAGCTCCGCTACTGTTGTGAATATTGGACCCCGCTTTTAAACTCAAAATGCTACTGTTCTCTGCTACGCTTGTATGAAATTTCATGCAAATCCAAGCCAGCCGATTAGAAGTTACAGATTTATTTCTATTCTTCCCCACTGTTTAATGTTTGATAAAGCAAAGAAAATGTCTGGCACTTAGCTGGATTTTGTATGAAATCTACTGGAGCTTTTTCACAAAAATTTTATTTTCTCAAATCGGGCTACATATAAGAATATTAAAGTAGACAATATGTTATATTTTTCAGACAATTTTCAGAACAAACATCCTGTAACATTTTTAGTTGCACTCCATGAAAGTTGAAAGTTAGTGTATTTTTGGACAATTTTCAAAAAAATAACAAAAATACCTGGACAAAAAATAATTTACAAATTCTTGTATAAAAGTAAACTCATATACCTGAAGTTAATGGTTCCATTTTAAATTTTTCCTTCAAAGCACTTTTTATTAAAAAAATTCACCGAAAGTTAATGAAAATCGATTTTTGCTCTTTTTCCAAAATATATAAAAATGTTGAACTTTGACAGCTCAGTACACAAAAACAACGCAACCTAGGTTAATGATTTTTATTGTTGTTGATACATAATTTTGTCTACTTTTATTCGGTATCCAATTTTATTATAAAAAAGTTAATTTTCAAAATTCAATTAAATGCCACATTCGACCCCTTTTACCCCAACGTGCGATGATTGGAATAAGATGTTACAATGAAATTTTCTAACGTTACTTAAGGTTTAAAATTTATTCTATAAAAATATGGTGACATAAAGAGATTTATAAATGTCAAACCCCTATTCCCGTACCAAATTTTATTGTACTATCTTAAAATTATATGCCTGTAGTTTTATTATAAAGTTACATAGACGAACAAATGGAAGGACATCTTTAAATCGACTTGCTTGTGATTCTAAGGTGGGTGTTTTTTAGCTTTACAAATATCAGTAGAAAAAGAGGTTAATACCTTCAAAGTGAATCATCGAGTTACGGAGAATTTAAGTAAAAAAAGTATTGAAGTAAAAAAAAGCATTTTATTTAATTGAATAATATTAAATTAACATCAAATTATTTTTGTGGCAAATAGAAAATATTTTTCTCATTATCACTAATATGTTTTCATTGGATCCAATTCTGGAATAAATTAAAACGAAACCATATTAGAGGTTGTGACAAAAATTTTTTATGTTTACCACAAAAATAACTTGATTGCGGCCACGAATACTTAGTCACTACAACTATAATATATTTGCTATTAAAAATATACATTTCAAATACAATAAAAAAGCATTTACCAAAGTCGTATCAAATTAATTATCATAATACTTGAAAATGGTAAATAATTCTATAAATATTTTTATCAAAAAAAAAATTAAAATTTAAAAAAAATTTATTAACTTTTTGTATTTCTGCTTAAAAAGTTGTTGAAAAATTATTACAATTTTAATAAAATTTAAATTACATAAAATTTGGTTGAATTTAATATGCTATTCTTTTCAAATAATTGAATAAATTATTTTCACAAAATAATCATTTATGTCGTAAACTCTTCGCCATCGAAAACTTAATTACGACATCCAAGTCAATATAAAAATTATTATTATTGTTATCATCATTAATAAAAAAAAATATTACCAAGTGACTAGCTGGTGGTTTTGTGTTTTGAACTTTTTTGTGGTCTCAGACTCTTAATTTACATTAAGTGATATTGAGCGCATTGACATCTGAACAACTTATAGCTTTTAATGCATTAAAGAAGTTTTCCTTTATATTTTTATAAATTATTTAGCTATTTTTTATTTGCAATTTTTCAATTTTTTTTAAGATTTTTAAGGACAAAATTTTAATACTTTTTTACCTTTCACTTTTGAAAAGTAATGACTACTTATTGTATTTCATAAAATTATTGGAAAATTTGTTCTGATTATTGGAGAAACAATTAAGAAAATATTTAAAGTATTTTTAAATTTCTTATTAATAATTTTATTGCAAATTTTTAGTAAATAATTTTTTCTGTATAATCATATTTTTATCATGATAACAATAACAAAATTAAAAATTATTTAATTTTTAATTTTTTTGTTTTTTATTTTTTTTAACTCAGATTTTCGACTCAGAATTAATTTCCGAGTCGATTTAACAATGTCCGTTTGCCTTGCATGCAACCTGGTTGCACGGCTAGTTTGTTGTCTGTGCATGTAAAACTTGTGCACAAAGAACAAGTCGTAATTTAAAGATAATTTAAAAAAAAAAATATATAAAAATGTGACTATTTTGGTATAACGCTAAAGTCTGCTGAAATTGGTTATGATCGTTCCATTATTATATTTGCATCCATGCAAATATTCCCCCGCCACAGTTTAAATAAAATTTGATACAAATAAATATTAAAGGGTGGTCCAACCATAATGCACGATGTTAATTATGAGTCACACCTTAACGTCAAGTTTTTTGCCCAACTTAATTTGACATTTCTTTGTTTCAGTGTTTGACACATTCATGGGCTGGCGTCGTCATCGGGCCGTACTTCTTCGAAAATGAGGTCGGCCAAGCTTTCAACAGACTGACGGACGGACATTTCTACATCGACTCAGGATCTAACCAAGACCCAGAAAATATATACTTTATGGGTTTTTAAACGATTTGTTCCACACGGAATGACAAAAACAATATTTTTATAACCCCCCTCTTTTTGATGGTGGGTATAAAAATATTTTGTGATTTTTTTATATTTCTATGTAATTTGTAAATTAGTATCCGCACTTTTTGAGAATAAAATGAATATTTATACATTGATTTCAAGGAAATATATTTTGTTTTATTAGCATCCATGCAAATAAAACAATATGTAAAAAATTTTAATATTTATTTTTTAATATTTAATATTTCATTTTCGAATTTTTATGATTTCTTTTTTAATAATTTATAAAATTAAATTTTCTTTCAAAAATTTAGTTTAATATCTCCATAACTGTTGGCCGCATTAAAAAGTAATGAAAGAATGACATGAAGATAATTTTAATTACAATTTTTTTTACATTTTTTTAAATAAAATCAGACAAGTCGTTTTGGAGATATGCTTCAATACATGATGCAATCTTCATAATTTTACAAAACGCGATTTACCGCGAAAACTAGAGTCAATAAAAAAAAAAGTAGATTAGAGGCTTAAGCTAAGTTCACAATTGTCAAATATTTTACCAAAATTGCGTGACCACTAGTTCTACAAAAAAATGTTGCCGTTGTTTGTTTGTAAGAAAAAACAGCGTCAAACAAGATTCGGTAAAATATCAGCCATGATTAATAACACTGGTTGACAAAAAAAAATTTGTTCGTGCTCCTTCAAAAAAAAAAAAAATATGTGGACTAGGTGGATTTCCACATGCTAAACTCGAATCTGCTTTCGGTTTTTTCCCATCAGGTCGAGATTTTTTTTATGGACGTGTCTAATATTGCGCCCTAAATAAGCTGATTACTCGAGTATATTTCACTATAACTCGAGAATGGTATGCATGATTTATATAAATGGCACACCAAATTATGCGGAATAAAATTGGTTTTAAATCGTTTTACTATCAAATTTTTATCCACTCAATAGTTTAGGAGATATTTTGAAATAAGTGTCCGATTTTTTTTTTTTTTTTTTTTTTTTCCATGCCAAGTTGAAGTTTTTTTTTTTACTAAAATTTATTTTTAGAAGTGAAAACATCAAAAATGTTTCAGTTTATCATCTTTATCTTAAAGCTGGCAAAACTACAAGTAAATAAAGCCCCGTATCATCAAAATTGATGCACAAATCTTGATTGCATTCACAGTTAAGTTAAAATACCCATGCATATCTACAGGTAAGTGGAGATACCTTAGTGGAAAAAAAAAAAAAAAATTTCGTCTTAAATAAAAAAAATATGTGGATTAGATGGAATTTAACGTGCTAAACTAGAATCAACTTTAATTTTTTTCCTATCACATAATGATTTTTTTATGGGCATGACCACTGTGTGACCCCGCCTTTAGGCAGTCACACTTGTACAACTCGAGAACGGTTTGTCCAATTAAGTTAAATTAAACTCCAATAAATAGTGATTTAAATTATCTTTGAGCAGAATTTACATAATTTTTGTTCCGTCAACATTTCCATAGTTATTCGGAAATTAGTAGCGAAGAATTAAAAAAAAAAATATATTTTTTTGAAAAATCGTGAAAATTTTGATCCATAAATCTGAAATTTTTGAGCGAATAAAAAATATTTTTGACATACCTTGAAGACAATTTTCGTATGCATCTTTTGGTGTATCATTTATCAAAGTAGTGCAAATGGTTCTTGAGTTATAGTCTAAATTTGACAAACCATTCTCGAGTTTTATAGTATAAGCGCTGAATAAGGTGATGATATTAGTCATGCCCATAAAAAAAAATCAGTACGTGATAGAAAAAAAGTGATAGCAGATTCTTGTTTAACTTTTTTTTTTTTTTTTTTTTTTTTCTTGCCCACCACTGTATTTCTACTCAATTGTATGTAACATGAGTATTTTTACTTAACTGTGAATAAAATGAATAAAGATTTGTGCATCAATTTTGAAGATACATGCTTTATTTTATTTGCTGCATTACCAGCTTTAAGATAAAGATGATAAACTGAAACATTTTTGATGTTTTAATTTATCAAAAGAAATTTTAGTAACAAAAAAAACTCAAATTTTGCATGAAAAAGTTTTTTTCGGACACATATTTCAAAATAACTCCGAAACTATACATAAAAAAATGAATTTGGGTGACTCAAAGATATTTTTAGTCCGCATCTTTTGGTGTATCACTTATGTCAATCTTGAGTTATGAAGAAATCTACTAGAGTAATGGCCTTACTATGGGCGAAATATTAGACACGCCTATAAAAAAAATCCAGACCTGATGGAAAAAAACTGAAAGCAGATTCGTGTTTAGCACATCAAAATGCTTCAATCCAACTATTCGTTTTCGGGGGAGGATTCTTTTGTCGACCAGTGTTATAAGTAAAAAATATTTTCCCTTTAAAATGGAGAAGCTAGAAAATATAGTGTTTACATCATTTTGGTCAAATATTTGACAAGTCTGAACATTAATTTAGTATTAATATCATGTATTCGAATTAACAGAGAAACCCTGTGCCGCAGAATTTTTTTTTCTTATTTTGTAAACCTGTGTTATAATTTTTTTTTTTTTATTATTTTATTTACTAATTAAGTTCAATGATATTTCTACAATATTTTTGTTTTGCTTTACATTTTATTAATGTTTATTAAATAATAAAACAAAATACCACAACAAAAAAATAAGTGAACAACATTGAAAGTAAATTAATGTTTTGTTTTTATTTTAAATTTAAATTCCTTTGTTATTATTTTACTTTATTTTTTTTTTAAATTAACATAATAAATTAGTGCTAAACAAAAAATAATATACAAAAATTAAAAAATAACATGATTCTTATTAATTTACACTTTAAATAAATAAGGAGCAAAATAACAAAAACACTCAAACAAGGACTGGACTCCTTTTCAAAACAACACACACATACACAGAAACAGATGAAAAAAAATATCAAAAACAAATATTTCAAACGAAGCAAAAAAAAAGTAATAAGAACAACAAAAAAAATATGCAAAAAATCTTAGAAAAATAAAACAAAACAGTTGCTTCTTTAGTTCGCACAACACAATAACAACAGCAGCAGTAGCTGTATAGCAGCAACAGCAACTATATCAAAAAACATCAACATCAAAAACTACGTCAACAACATCACCAGCATCATCATCATTATGATTAACAGTTAGTAATGGCAAAACCTTTAACTGTAAAAAAAAATACAAAATATTCACTAGTACTCGCATAATAAAAATACAACAACAATATGAATAAAATAATAAAACAAAAAACCAACTGTAAAACGCCATGTTCGTACGTCAATTGCAAAATGTGAATAAGAAAATGAAGAAGAAGAACTATAAAATAAAATGAAACAAACAACATCAGTCCAACTCAATCGCACAGAACTACAAACACGCACATACACATACTCACGCACAACCAGCAGCCTTCATTAACATACAATATTTGTTTTTCTGTTGCTACTAACTGTTGTTGTTGCTGAAGCTGCTTATTTCAGTCTAGTTTTACACTTAAGAAAGTTTGTTGTTTTGGTTACCCAACTCTCTTACCCAACATTTGCATTGGGATCCTCTTTACCACCCCTCCCCTCACCTCTTGTGATTCTTCTTCAGTTCTTTACGTTTTGAAAAGAAATGTACAAAAAATAAATAAAAAAAAAAACAACAAAAAAATAAACAACGTATTCCCTATTGGGTCCCAAAAATACCCCCAACACAAAAATATCTGTTCTGTTATTTTGCAAATTTAAACGCAATTGTCAACGTTTTTTTTGCATCTTGTTGTTTTTATATAGTTTTCCTTGAGTGACAGTGGGATGGAAATGTTAAAAATAGGAATTTTGGGTCAGAAATATAAAAATGTGTAAATTAAATACAGTACAGACCCAGATACTTTACCCTCTGGAACATTTGCATTTATCTTAAATTCTCCCGTCTCAAAGTTATTATTCTTCACTGTAAATGGTCGGTCAGATATGTAGATACGTCGAATAAACATACGAGCAAGGTGACAAAAACCATTTCATTTTATACGAGGGCGGATCAATTAGTCCGTGACTTTTTGAATGAAACACAGTGTTTTTTTGAAAACATAAATTTATTTTTCAACATAATCTCCTTTTAACTCAATACACTTAGTCCAACGTTTCTCCAGTTTTTGTATCTTTTCCAAAAAATAGGTCCTTAAAGTAGGCATTTGTTTGGTCAATAATTTCATCGTTGGAGCTGAATCTCTTTCCACTGAGCCATTTCTTTAGGTTTGGAAATAGGAAGTAGTCACTAGGGGCTAAATCCGAAGAATGTGGCGGATGAGGTACCAATTCGTAGCCCAATTCATAGAGTTTTGCCATTGAGACTGCATACGTGCATTATCTTGATGAAAAAGAACTTTTTTCTTGGCCATATGGGGTCGTTTTCTTTTTAAATCCTCATTAAATCGGTCTAATAAGTTGGCATAATATTCGCCATTTATTGTTTTTCCCTTTTGAAGGTAATCGATGTGGATTATCCCGCGTGCATCCCAAAAAACTGTTGCCATCACCTTATTGGGCGACAAACTTACCTAGGCCTTTTTCGGAGCAGGTTCACCCGGAGAAATCCATTGTTTAGTACAGTAATGGATCCATGTTTCATCCACAATTACAAAACGCCGCAAAAACTCATTCGGATTGCGGTTAAACAACTCCAAACAATCCTTTGAAGTTGTCACACGTTTACGTTTATGGTCAATTGAGAGCAAACGTGGGACCCATCTTGCAGACAACTTTCTTAAACTCAGCTGATCATTTAAAATCGAAACCACACTTCCATATGAAATGCCTATGGCATCAACAATCTCACGCACTTTTACTCTTCGGTCGGCCAACACCATATCGTGGATTTTTTTCGACATTTTCGGGTGTACTGACCTCAATTGGCCGTCCAGAACGTTTAGCGTCATTTGTACTTGTGCGACCACAACAAAAGTCAGTAAACCACTTTTTTACCATTGAAATCGATGGTGTAGAGTCCCCATAGTATTTATGGAACTTTTCCTTGGTTTGATTGACGGTTTTTTTTCGCAAAAAATAATGTTTAATGAGCACTCGAAATTCACTTTTTTCCATTTTTATAAAAATACACGAGGTTGTATTTTTTGAACAGCTGTTAAACGCAAAGTAAATGACGACATTATTAACAGGTGGTACTTGATGGGAACAGTGTTGCATTTCATATAACTACGAGGGAAGTTCGAAAAGTCACGGAAATATTAATCCGCCCTCGTATATTAAACACGAGCAGTACACCCGCTACTTCGTTAGAGTACCATACTCATAACACACATTTTGCCTCATAATATATTTCGGATCCAATATTTTTTTTTTTTTTTTTTTATCTAGTTATTTTTGAAAAATATGTCAGTTATCATTTTTCATGACAACCATGTTGATTTGTTGAGAGTTTAATCAAAATGAGTTACGAAAAAGAAGTACGTGCTACAAATTATTAAAAAATGTCAAAAAATCCAAATTGGTCCTACAAATATTACTCATTAAATGTCTGCCATAAAACTGTTTCCAATCTTATTAAACAGTAACAGGAGAATTTGTCCAATGATAGGAAACCTGGTTGGGGAAGAAAAAAAGGTCCACATGATATTGATAAGAACTTCAAACACATCTGGTAGAAAAGCAGCCCGGTTAGCTTAGTGTTCTGACTATTGGAGTTGAGAACATATAAAATCCAAAAAGTACCAGACGGGAATGCTACGAAAAATTTAGAAGCCAAGAATAGGGAACTAAAATCAAATTTCAAATATAATGGGCGACGAAACGTATGTGCTTATATGTCAAAAATTTTATATTCCTACTGTTCGAGGCAATGTTGAAGATATGTTTAACATCCAAAAGCAGACAAAATTTCCTAAAAAAATCCTGGTATGATAAGCTTTATGCAGTTGCGGCAAAACAAGAAAGGAAGACGTTCCTTTCATAAGAGAGCGCAATGTTTTCACATATTTTTGGCCTGATTTGGCATTATGTCACCACGTTAAGAAAGCTCTGGAGTGGTATCAAAGCACACTTAGAGAAAAAACATGGTTACAGTATGATCACCACAACTATTCAATGATTATATAGCCGTTTTCCCGTTGATTTAAATATACTGTGATCATCAGCAACGTTTATGATTCTGTTTTATCATTTAATGATTACCCACAATCAAACTTTTAATATGGTTCACTGAATTATAATATGTATTTAAATATGTTTATATGAAATCATATTTATGAATAAATACAATCATTCAGTCAATTCTACAATTATTTAGTTAATTCTATAATCATTAAGTTCATTTAGTTAATTCTACAACCATTTAGCTAATATTTTTATTTGATTTTAGTCATATTTTGTTTTGCATAACTGTTGAATGTTTGTATTTGAAAATGTTTATATTTTTCTCAAATATAAAATATTTGTTTTGGACTATAATTTGATTTCACACAACTAATGCATTTTTATGCACAACTGTTGAATGTTTGTTTCTGAATATGTTTATGTTTTCCTTAAATATAAAATATTTGTTTTTGACTATAATTTGATTTCACACAACTATTGTATTTTTATCGTTAATCATATTTATTTTCTGCATAACTATTGATACACATTTTTGTGTATAAGTTCAGTAGTTTGTTAGAAGGCAAACGGTATAGCTGTGTGTTTTTAAAAAAGTGTTCAATTTATTTGTGTTCTAAGTTTAAAAAATTGTGAAATAAAACCACAAAATAAAAAAATAAATGAAAAATTTGTCCTGTTCTGAGATATGCAGGAATGGTTTTCCATATTGAAATGTATGAAAATGACCTTTCATTATTTGGTCATATAAACCACATATATTGCTATAATGAATCTGACTATTTTTGCGGTCAAAGGCTTTCAAACCATGGATTTAACTCACATTTTCAAGCTTTTCAGCAGGATTATGAGGATTTTTATTTTTTAATATCTATTCTATAGCCAATAAAATTTTATAATCAAATCTTATTGGCTATATTTGCATTACCAAAGAAAACATAAAACTGTTGATTTAAATTCTTATGTAAATATTATAAAATATAATATGTAAATAATATTTTAACAATAAATATGTAAATATATGTTAAAAATTAATATGTAGAGTATAAATGTTATATAAAAAACTATTAATAACTTATAATTTTATAATTAAAAATTAATCAATTTTTATACCTGAAAATTTTTTGTTCAATATTCTCAATAAATAAATAAAAATTTCAGATAAATGTGCTTTATTTTAAATATATTCAGTATTACAAAAAGGGGTTATATATATGATAAAAGGGGATTATATATATATGATAAAATGAGATTATATACACTGAAAAAAGTAATTTCAATGAATGAAGTACATTAAATGAAATTCATTAATTTTTTTCCAAAAAATTATTAACTTAATGTAGAAATTCATTGCTTCAATGAAAATATTCAATGAAATTATTAACGCTATTATGAACATTACATTGAAACCATTCATTAAATTTATTTCTTATTACAATAGGTAAATTAATAATTTGATTTAATGTATTAGTTCATTGAATTAGTTTATTCAATGTACTAATACATTGATTTAATTAAGAAGAAGCATTACACAATGAACATAAGCATTGAACCAATGATAAATTTCATTAAATTATATTAAAATAAATGATTTCTAACGGGAAATAAAGTAAACTGAAAACAAATACAACTCAAGAAATGACGCGTTTTAAACAAAAGCAAAAAGTAAAAAAATGAGTGTTATATTAAAAACGAAAATAATTAAAAACTAAATAAGATAAATCGAATTATTAAAATACATAAATATAATTTATTCGCAAAGGAGAAGTCGAGCATCATAATTGAATACACCAAATTAAATGAATTACCCAAAAGAAGGAATTTGGAGACTTAACTTCATAACACGTAAGTTTAATAATGTTTATGATTTTAAACAGTTTTTAAATATTACATTTCATTTATATTTATATAGATAAAAACACTAAGATGCAGAAGAATGTGTTATTAGCCTTAAATACCAGGGTTTCAAAAAATATTACGATATCAAAATCAAGAGGATTCGATTCGTAAGTATACATAAATATATGAAATATTTTAATTGAATTCTTAATAAAAATATATTACAGACTAATCAAGATTTGAATGCTACATCTGGTGATCATCACAATAAGGAAATTTCTATAGACCAAAAAGATTTAAAGGTAAATAGTTCAAATATTTTAAGCAATTGAACGAATTTTAAAAATTTTATTTATAAACTTTCTTTGTTAAGGATAATGCTGTAGTTATATTAATGTGGCATCTAAATAGATATTCCATACCATCATTAAGCAATATAGAGGACACCAGGAATTACTATATTATTATAAATGACAAAGCAAACACGATAACATCTGTAACATGCATTTTTTTATATAAATTTTTTAGTGAAATGTAATAATTTTATTTTTATATTTATATTTAATTTTTGCTTATATTAACTCAATATCATATACTTTAATCATTTAATATAAAATAAAATAGAAACAAGAAATACAGAACACGCCTATTATTATAATACATTTTTAATGTATAGTTTCATTGGGACAAAATATGAGTTCATTGAAACCAATGTACTGTTCACTGAAATTATTTATTTTATTTAATGAATGATATGTAATAATAAATTTAATCAATGGACTTGTACATTGAATTATAATATTAATGTATGACAATTCATTGTTTCAATGAACCTGTACATAGGGTCAAAATTAGTGCACAAATTCATTGTAACAATGAACTTTTTAATTGTATTTATGTACCTTTTTGGTTCAGTGTACATGATAAAATGGGATTATTAAATGATTAAATTCGTTTATATATATGGTAAAATGGGAATATTAAATGATTAAATTCTTTTATATATATGATAAAATGGGATTATTAAATGGTAAAATTGGTTTATATATATGATAAAATGGGATTATTAAATGATAAAAAAATTGGGAAATCGGAAGAAATATTATAAAAAAAAAGTTATAAATATGATTAAACCGAATAATTAAATTATGATTAAATGGAATCAGAAAAATGATTACGTACAAATATACTTATTGTAACCTGGGATCATATATTACAATCATAGTATGTTGCTCTTAGTTTATGGTCACCCGAACCATATTTTTTCTTTGCATGTACGGTTAAAACTTTTCCAAGCTTTGACATCAAAGATTGAAGATCTTTTATTTGAAGGGCTCTTCTTCGTTTCTTGCTTAAAACGGACAACCATAATTTGTTGCCATTCTCTTCTGTTTTCTCTTTTCAAAAAAATTTAGATGTGAAGCTTGACATAACAAAAACCAAGCTAATGCTAAACATCAAACAACGGTAAATAATTTTTTATTTGTAGAACTTGTAGTCACGCAAATTTGGTCTCATATTTGACAAATTGAACATACATAATTAAACATATGTAGGTGCAAATTGGAGTTCATCTTAATAAACAATTGGCTAGATTGGTGAAAGGAACGATATAATTTCCCAATTCTTTTTAAACCTAAAGAAATTCGGTTTGATGTTGGGAGTGAAAATTTCACTAAAATATTCTCTCCCAATATATCCTTCCCCAACCTCACTGTTCCTTTAAGATCGTCGAGTACGGACAATAAGTGTTTGTATGAGTAAGTCTTCCCTTCAAACATTTGGAAGATAAATTTGCTGCTAATCTTCCAGACGCCACTTCTTAGTGTCTTCTAGAAGATTGTCGGAAGATTTTTCGAAAAATACAAAAACAAAATACATTGCTATTGCGCATTAATCGTCCAAACGTCACTTCTTAGTGACTTCCAGATGATTGTGAGAAGTGTGTATGAAATTCACAAAAACAAAATACATTACTATCGTCCTTTGACCTTCCAGAAGTATACTTTGAAGTCACTTCTGGAAGATAATAAGATGATAATTCGAATTTAACAAAAACAAAATACATTACTATTACGCAATAATCTTCTGGACGTGTGTTGGGAAGATTGTTGGATAATTTATGAAAAGAAAATAACACAATAAAGAAGCAGATAGAATCATGTTTTCAGTAACAATTTATCTTTGGTACAGTTCGGCAGCAATAATAAATATAAAAAAAAGTTTTCCTGATAATTACATAAGTGTTTTTTTATTTTTAATAATTTGGAAATTATTAATAAAGGACATTTTTAAAAGGTAAGTAAATCTTCTTAAACTTTTATTTAGTAATATCAGATTTTACTCACAATTTATATTAATTTTAGGAAAAATTTCATCGAACGAACAAGTATTTGCATTTTTAAAGAAGTCAAAAACTTTGCCTGTAATAGTGCCTTGCCGAATTCTTCATACAAAAGGTAATCTAAATACAATTTAACAATTAAAATTATTACTAATCTTCTTTTCTTCTTTTAAAGGTACCGGATTTGACCAGAAGTTTTACATGGAGATTTAATTTTAAATGTTAAATTAATTTATATGTAAATTATTTATTTTGTAGTTTTATATGTATAATAATTGTGAAATAAAGATAATAACGAAATATAAAAAAATAATTTTAATTATAAGTACAGAAATAAAAAAAACTAAAAATCACCTTCTAGAAGAGACTAAGACGACTCTTCTCTGATCATCTTCCGGGTGGCGTCAAGAAGAGTCTTCTTCGACACTTTCAGAAGTGTCTTCTTCGAGTCGTCTGGAAGACACTTCCACGAGGAACAGTTCTTCCCGACGGAAGATGATTTTAATGATACTTTGGCAATAGTCGTGGCGATGAGTTTCAACTTCTGGAAGACTCTTCTTAGCCACTTCCGCAATAGAAAATGTTTGCAGGGTTTGTATTCATACTTATATGAATGTGTATGCAATGCTATATGTGTGGTATTGTTTTGTTTGATTCGCATTGCGTTGACGACGTAGTATTTTTAATTTCGTGCATTTCTTTTGTTGTTGTTGGCATTGTCGCGGTTGTTGTTTTGTTTTATTATTCGCATTGTATTGAAATTCTTTACAGTTCTTGCGTATCAGTGCATAATAGACGTCGGTCTGTTGTTTGGTCGGGCGCGAATTTTATATGTGTATATGAGCTTTTTTTCACTTTATTGTTGCTGCTGTTGATTTTGAATCACCAACAGCTAAAGAAAAAACGACAAGAAAATAAAAGAACTACTACTTGAATGTGTAGAAGAGTGAATGCATACAACAAACCACAGCGATGTGTTTTTTTTTTTATACGCGTTATTTTGTATTTAACTTGACATAAACAACAACAACAAAGTACCGAAGTAGTGTTTGTTTGTCAATTTGTTGTGATGATTTAATATGGTTAAGAGGGGTGCTGAAGAGAGGGGAGTTTAAAGTTTTAGTAAGTAAAAAATTGCAAAGTGTAGGCAAGACATTAACCACATTAACTAAATTTACAACAATAACAAAAAAAAAAAAAAACGGTTTATTGTGAGTAATAGTACTAAACAAAACAAATTTGCACATTCATAACGATGCCAAAACAAAAAAAAAAAACAAATCACATTAGATCCCCAAAAAATTCCCATTTTTTAAAAATGTTCCAACAAAAAAAAATTATCGAAAATTTACTTTAAAAAGGAAATTTTTCGATAATTTGCTAAAAAAAAGTATAGATTTCCTATAAAAAATGGAATTTATGGACAAATTTCCTATAAACGAGGTATTTATCGAAAAATTCCTATAGAATGAAAATTTCCTATAGAAGGGACATTTATAGAAAATTTTTTATAGAAAAATTTCCTGTAAAAGGAAATTTATTGAAAATTTCCTATAGAGGGGAAATTTATCGAAAATTTCCTATAAAAATTAAATTTATCGAAAATAAAGGCGAAATTTATTTAAAATTTGTACAAAAAAGGGAAATTTACTGAAAATTTCCTATATATGGAAAATTTATCGAAAATTTATTGAAAATTTCCTATAAAAATTTTCTATAAAAGGGAAATTTATCGAAAATTTCCTATAAAAAGAAAATTTATCGAAAATTTCCTATAAAAAGAAAATTTATCGAAAATTTCCTACAGAAGAGGAATTTATCGAAAATTTCCTACAGAAGTGGAATTTATCAAAAATAAAGGGAGAATAAAAGGGAAATTTATGGAAAATTTCCTATAAAAGGGAAATTTATCGAAAATTTCCAATAAAAGGGAAATTTATCGAAAATTTCCTATAAAAGGGAAATTTATCGAAAATTTCCTATAAAAGGGAAATTTATCGAAAATTTCCTATAAAAGGGAAATTTATAGAAGATTTTCTATTAAATGAAAATTTATCGAAAATTTTCTATAAAAGGGAAATTTATCGAAAATTTCCTATAAAAACAAAATTTATCGAAAATTTCTTACAGAAGGGGAATTTATCGAAAATTTCTTACAGAAGGGGAATTTATCGAAAATTTCCTACAGAAGTGGAATTTATCAAAAATAAAGGGAGAATAAAAGGGAAATTTATGGAAAATTTCCTATAAAAGGGAAATTTATGAAAAATTTCCCATAAAAGTGAAATTTATAGAAAATTTCCTATAAAAGGGAAATTTATGGAAAATTTCCTATAAAAGGGAATTTTATCGAAAATTTCCTATAAAAGGGAAATTTTTTGAAAATTTCCTATAAAAGGGAAATTTTTTGAAAATTTCCTATAAAATGAAAATTTATCGAAAATTTCCTATAAAAGGGAAATTTATTGAAAATTTCCTATAAAATGAAAATTTATCGAAAATTTCCTATAAAAGGGAAATTTATCGAAAATTTCCTACAGAGGTGGAATTTATCGAAAATAAAGGGAGAATAAAACGGAAATTTATCGATAATTTCCTATTAAAGGAAAATTTATCGAAAATTTCCTATAAAAGGAAAATTTCCTTTAAAAAGAAAATTATCGAAAATTTTCTCTAAAAATAAAATTTATCGAAAATTTCTTATAAAAGGAAAATTTCCTCTAAAAGGGAAATTTATGGAAAATTTTTTATAAAAGAGAAATTTATTTAAAATTTGTACAAAAAGGAAATTTACTGAAAATTTCCTACAGATGGAAAATTTATCGAAAATTTCCAATAAAATTGAAAATTATTGAAAATTTCCTATAAAAGGAAAATTTATCGAAAATTTCCTCTAAAAGGGAAATTTATGGAAAATTTTTTATAAAAGGGAGATTTATTTAAAATTTGTACAAAAAGGAAATTTACTGAAAATTTCCTACAGATGGAAAATTTACTGAAAATTTCCTACAGATGGGAAATTTATCGAAAATTTCCTATAAAAGTGAAAATTATTGAAAATTTCCTATAAAAGGGAAATTTATCGACATTTTTGGAAAAATCTATTCGCAATTGATCCCCTTCATCTGGCTACGCTGCACACATACATTCTACAGTACACTTAGGCGTATAAAGCTTAATAGAACAACAACAAAAAATAAACAGTAAAATGCGACTTGTTTACTTTTGTTTACTCGGCAAGACAACAAAAGTGAATAAAGCAACTACAACAACAACGTCGACAACAACAATAATAATGATATTATTACCTTAGAGAACTTATTAAGAGAAAATACGAAACGTACAATTGTGAAACGAATAAAAAAACGAAGGTGAGAGCATATTCACGACAAAATTAAAAAAAAAACAGCAACAACATCGTCATCGTTCGTTCGTGTATGTGTTGTGTGTGTATCGTGTTGTTTTCGTTTTGTTATTATTTTAGTAAGAAAGACGACGTCAACAACATCATAGAACTACTACGACCAAGTCGTCTTCTACTACTACATAGTATAAACTTGGAGTAAAAATATCAAATGCGTGTTTGTGTGTGAGTGTACGATGGATGATTTTTTGTTTTTTTATTTATTTATATTTTTTTCATTTCAATTCAATAACAAAACAATGCGCAAAAACATGAAACAACAACAAAAAACAACACTGTATAATGACCTTCAGTCAGCGACGTTAACAGCGCTGTTTGAGTGGCGCACAGAGAAGACTGCTCGGTAAGCAGTACTTTGGTATTTGTCTCTGTTTTGATTATTTTGATTTGCAAAGAGTAGTGAGTGTAGTGTAGCAGTAATAATAACAACAAGAAGAAAATAATAAAAATAAATAAAAAAAAGCATGGCGCAACTATAACGGTAATTTGTACCCTCGGTTTTTGCGGTTTTTTGTATTGTTGTCGTTGTTGTTGTTATTGTCGATCAAAATAAGAGACAATATTATAAAAAAAATATATAACATCACAGATTTCTATGCAAATTAACGCATTTTCAATACAATAACAAATTCAATTCATTTCAATTTTATGTTCGTTAACAAAAAGCAACGGTTTTTCGTGAACGTTTTAAAAATAGAAGAAGAAAAAAAAACAACTTATTTTGCAATTTTATACATTTATTTATTTTTGTATTTTTAATTGAGATTCTAAAATATATAAAAAAAATTAAAAAAAGAACCAAGGACTATGACCTGTGTTTTGATGTGTGTTTTTATATTGAAAAAAAGACAAATAAGCAACAGTTGGATTTTTCAAAGAAAACAGATGTGTTTTATTTTATAAAAAAAAAAAAATATTTTATATAAAATTGTTTAATATCCACTTTTTTAAATAAAACAAAATATTCATTAAATTTTCAATGTTTATTTTTGTTGTATAAACTTATTTGTGTTTTACTATTATTGTTTATTTTACCTTAGGATTTTTATTGTATTTTTTCTTTAGTTTTGTTTTATTATTTCAAATTTACCGCCCCATAACTTGTTACAGTTTATGACAAAAGTGGTGAAAAAAATAACTTTACGATATAAAAAATATATTTATCAATTGTTTAAAAAATTTTATTTTTTACTTAGAACACGATTTAAAAAAATAAAATATGTGGTAATCGTTTCCACTGTGAAAAAAAAAAAAAAAAAATATTGTAAAAACTGTTAATGAGTATGCAGCAAAATTAATTCATAAAAAATAAGGTAAGTGACAAGTTTAATAGTATACTATTTTAAATAACAGTTTCCACTTTTATTATTTTAGTTATATTTTTCTTTAGATTAATAAAAGTAAATTAATTAACAATTTCATTTATTTAAAATATTAATTTTCAAATGTAAAAGCATTTACGATATATTCGTCGAGTCAGAGGAATATCGTTCATACTTGTTTAAAAAAAATATATATTTTTATCATACAGTGTCAATAGTATTTTTCAAATTGTATACACATTAGTATCACGCAAAATTTCCAAAAATATCCATTGCATCCTCCGAAAATTAAACGAAAATCAAGCCACATTGGACCTATATTTAAATTTTAAGGGAAAACATCCCAGCAAAAACTTCGCTTACTAAATAACTTTTACAAGTCACGCTTCCACTTTTAGTGCTATAACTGATAAATTTGGTTCGCGATGTCCAAAATTTCATAAGTTTTTATTTGGGTTTCAAAAGAGTTTTTTTGCATGCTGATTTTTTTACGCACAAGTAAAAACATTTGTCTCGGTTGAGATTTAAACCCACTCATCAACATATTGGTTGTGTTATTCGCTACACCACAATCGAATCACTTTTTTTAAGTGTAGAGTACCTTCTAAAACTCAGGATTGATATTGGTGGAGGCTCAGGAGATGAATTCGGAAATCCTTACTTTCTATACGAGGGTATTTGTGATACTTAAATAAATAGATAACGACTTTGTTTATGACACCGGCCAATTTCCACAAGACTGGCTTAAATCAACCTTTATAACTATCACCCAAAACAATGCAATGATTATAGACTAATTAGCCTAAGGAGTCATGCCCTCAAAGTATTCCTTCGAATTATTCACTCCAGGATTTATGAAAAATATGAAAAGGTTTTAAGGAAGACATGGACACCCGCGAAGAACTATTTTCTATATAGTTATTAGTCCGGAAATGCAGAACTGTACACTGCGTTATTGTTTACAAGAAAGCTTTCGACACTTCCCAACTTAATAAGCTGAACCAAAATTTCATATCCATTGGTATAGATGGCAAAGAAATCAGATGTATAAGGAGCCTATATGTGGGACAGTTCAAAGGAAATAAATTGCCGTATCGAAATAGCAAGAGATGCGTTTATTAAATATAGGAAATTTTTTACCAGTGATGACATCAATCTTAAGACTAAGATACGATTCGTCAAGGCCTACTAGTTTATGCAATGGAAGTATGGACAACAAAAGTAACAGATACAAAGAAGATGGAATCGTTTGAAATATGGACTCACCTCATATCGAATGTGAAAATATTTAGACGAATACACAGCAATAGAGAATTTGTAACCACTATAAAGAAATTTCAGATCGTCGTGATTAAGGTTTTTTTGCAGTATAAAAAATGAAAAAAATTTAAATTTTATTAGTTTGGTCTATATGTAAAATGGCTTTAAAGTTGATACCTACGGGAGTCAATACCCATGGTACCCGGGTAAACCCATATAATTTTTGTATTTTTCGCTACAATTGAGTTATCTTAGCACCATTTATTATTAAAAATCTTATTTTTATTATACTTTAATTCACATAAGGTGAATAACCATATCCATAACAGGCAAAGTTGCCAAATTATAAGATATGGCTCCGTTAGGATTTGAAGGAGAACTAGTTTCGGAAGTAAGCTTTTTTGGTAATTTTTAGGATATTAAGCAACTTCAGAAAGAGAAATAAATGATAATATGTGGCAAATTAAAGGCTTTTCGCATTGTCACTATTATTATCCAGTATTCATGAATATGAGAATTAATCGCATATTTTAGCCACTTTAACATCTTTCACCGCATTGACTTTAGTTTTTATGAACTCCTTTCAGTTTTTTGTAATATCATGTAATAGTGTCCACCACTTCTACTCCAAAATTTCATGTAAATGCTCAAAATATTGAAATTATTTCTTATATTCTTGCTAAGGAAAATACACTTTCGATATAGTAGCTTGATATAACGCTATACCAACACTTGATATAACGCTATACCAACACGCAGAACAAGACTTGTTGTAAAGTTTATAATTAAAATTTTTATTTTTTGAATTTTTTTTGTTAATAAAAACCGTTACGTGCACCAATACTAATTTAAGCACTTTATGATGATTTTCGAAAATGGGCCTTACGTGGGTTTTTGAGGTGCGAACCTGATAAAAATGTTATAGATTGATTTTTTAATTTATAAATATTATTTTACATAATTAAATAGGGTTTCTAATACCCATAAAACTTTTATATGTACTAAATTATACAAAACCTAAACAATTTATGGGCGTCTAAACCCTATTGTAGGAGAAAAATTGTATGGGGACTCGGTTATAATAGGTAAACATTATAAACTAATTTTAACAGAGATCGTGTCTGCATCATATAAAGCCAAAATTCATCCAATTTTCTTAAAAACTGCTACTTGAAGCTTCATTAAAAGTTTAGCATGGACGGTCAGACAGACGGACAGACATCGCTAAAATACTCAGGTATGTATTTCTACGTGTTTTTGCCAATTCGCTTTAAGTTTCATGAATAACTAAATGATCGTAATAAAAATATATATATATATATTTTATACACAATATATTCATCACTGGTGTCACGTACGAAGAAAATTTCAGCATACACTTCTAATGGCACGGTAGTGTAAAAGTTGTTAAAATAAACAGTGAGGTTTTGACTCTGGCTCAAATTGTGCTAAATATATTGATACTGCATCAGTCGAATTCTTCTAGTTTGTATTATCATTGATCATTTGGATAAAATAGTTTTTAACGGACACGTTTTGGTCAATATAAATCGGTATTACAAATAGTGCACATACGTCATTTCCAGGGCAAGTTTAAATATGCATGAAAAAAATTTAAATATGCGCTTGAAAAAGCACGAAAATGGGATAATATGCGCAGAAATATGCAAAAAATAGCATGAATATGCATAGAAAAACTGATGTACGAGGACGGATCAATAAGTCCGTGACTTTTTGAATGAAACACAGTGTTTTTTGCAAAACAAAAATTTATTTTTAAACATAATCTCCTTTTAACTCAATACACTTAGTCCAACGTTTCTCCAGTTTTTGTATCCCTTCCAAAAAATAGGATTTTTCGAGGTCCTTAAAATAGGCATTTGTTTGGTCAATAATTTCATCGTTGGAGCTGAATCTCTTTCCACCGAGCCATTTCTTTAAGTTTGCAAATAGGAAATAGTCACTAGGGGCTAAATCCGGAGAATATGGCGGATGAGGTACCAATTAGTAGCCCAATTCATAGAGTTTTGCCATTGAGACTGCACACGTGTGCACCCGTGCATTATCTTGATGAAAAAGAACCTTTTTCTTGGCCATATGGGGTCGTTTTCTTTTTAAATCCTCATTAAATCGGTCTAATAAGTTGGCATAATATTTGCCATTTATTGTTTTTCCCTTTTGAAGGTAATCGATGTGGATTATCCCGCGTGCATCCCAAAAAACTGTTCCCATCACCTTATTGGGCGACAAACTTACCTTGGCCTTCTTCGGAGCATGTTCACCCGGAGAAACCCATTGTTTAGTACAGTAATGGATCCATGTTTCATCCACAATTACAAAACGCCGCAAGAACTCATTCGGATTGCGGTTAAACAACTCCAAACAATACTTTGAAGTTGTCACACGTTTACGTTTATGGTCAATTGAGAGCAAACGTGGCACCCATCTTGCAGACAACTTTCTTAAACCCAGCTGATCATTTAAAATCGAAACCATAGTGCCATATGAAATGCCTATGGCATCAACAATCTCACGCACTTTAACTCTTCGGTCGGCCAACACCATATCGTGGATTTTTTCGACATTTTCGGGTGTACTGACCTCAATTGGCCGTTCAGAAAATTCAGCGTCATTTGTACTTGTGCGACCACAACGAAAGTCAGTAAACCACTTTTTTTTCCATTGAAATCGATCGAGTACCCATAGTATTTATGGAGCTTTTCCTTGGAAAAAACCGGTTGCACTTTTTTAAATTCAAAAAAAACCGGTTAACCGGTTTTTTGCGGAAGTTAATATTTCTATCAAAAAACTACATTTCTTAAAGAAAAATCGATAAATCTTTTTTATTGATTTTATTTTTTTTAATTAATTAATTAATTAATTAATGAATTAATAAATAATTAATAACTATAAACCCATTAAGAACGAGAAAAAAGATATGGTCGGTCAAGGCCGACAATAACCTACACCATTGTGTGCATCAAAATTCGGGGAGGGGTCCTTTTTTCTAGACCTGTGGAATTGTGGACCAGTACTATGGTCAATTATGGACCGATCTTCATAAAATTCGGCATACAGGTTTAAACGTATATGGAACTTAGATGTGCAAAAATTACTGCTAAATTTAAGGGATTTATGATCATTAAACCTCTTTTCTGGTAAGTTATTTGTATGGGGGCTAGAGGAAATAATGGACCTATCATAACCAATTTCAACACGCTTCGTTCTTGGACTATAAGAAACCAAAATTGCGTCCAGTATTTTGATTACAAGTTTTACATGAATTAACAGACGGACATCGTTAAATCGACTTAAAGCCGATTGGTACAAATGAAGGTGAGTCTTAGACCAATATTTTTGGGTATTACAAACATCAGTACAAACGCAAAATAGGCATGTAGAGTATAAAAATTGTAAAAAAATAAAAATTATATTAACATTTACTTAGCATAAACAGAAACCATGGGTTAATATAAAAAAAGCAAGAATCAATTTTATTGAAAGGATTCTGCAAGTGAAACTCTTTTAAAACAAAATCTTTGAAAAACAATTTCTTCGCTGAATAAAAAAAAACATAAAACATTTAAATTAGGTGCAAAATTATTACATTAAGGATAATTATTACTTATTTATTTAATCTTAAACTATATTTTTAAGCCACTAAAAATCATACTTTATGAATATTAAAAAGTAATCATAAATTTCGATTCAAATATCAATATTTAGTGCATGGTTTTTGAAATAAAAAGGTATTTTTACCTGTCGAATAGACATTCGAAAATTGAACATTTTGAAAAAACCGACAGCACATTGACTGAAAAAACCGTTTTAAAAACCGGTTGGAAAACCGAATCGATCACTCTACTTGATGGGAACAGTGTTGCATTTCATATAACTACAAGGGAAGTTCTAAAAGTCACGTAAATATTGATCCGCCCTCGTATTTATGAGTTTTTATATATTGATATGTAAAAAACATGCATGAGTATGCATTTTTTAACTTTCAATCTCTGATAGATTTCGATTTTTATAAAAATAAAAATATATTTGACGTGTCGGAATTTTTTTCTTTAAAATTTTTACAACGTACTCAAAATTGTCACAAAAAAATTTTTAGAAATCATTAGATTGAACTCCAAAAAATCACTAAAAAATTTCGTTTTTGTTAAGAAAACTAATTTTGATTTCCATTATATGCAAATTTATGCCAATATTTAAAAAACAAGAATTTTTGTAAAATTCTTTTAAATATGCAAATGATTACTTTCCAAGCGAAAAGCTTGAAAAACTTGGCCTGGTCACTTAATCGAATAAAAGTTAAAATTGTTTACAAAAGTTTTTTTTCAAAGACTTTTTATGTTTTAAACCATATAAATTCAATTAAAAAAATAAATTAACGAAAATTGTGGATATTTAACGATTAAAGCCAATTTTATGCCGCATATTTTGGCGTATAACGTCGTTCTCGAGTTGTAGTGGAATATATTTGAGTAATCGGCTTATTTAGGGCGAAATATTAGACACGCAAGTTCTGTCCGCCCATGTAAACTATGTAAATAAACAAGTTTATAAAATTTTCCATTTAACTTTAACACTTCATTATCTTAACTTTTATAGTTGACTGTAATTTAGACAAAAAAAGTAAATAAATAAACGAAAACAAACAAAAAAAAACTAAACAAAACAAAACAAACAAACTTATTTCGCAACTTTGTTTCATCTGACAACAAACACAGCAGAGGAAAAAGAAGAGCAAGCAGTACAACTTCACCGAGTATGTGTGTTGGTTGTTGTGTTTGCAAAAAGCTCTGCTAACACTGTGTGTGTTGTGTTGTTTTTTTGTTGCTTTTTTTTTTTAAATATATTTTAGTGCTTGTGTAGTACTATTTGTCAAGCGCGCGCATTTTGTTTGTTTAGCCATTACAATCGTTTTGATGTTTCGTTATTGTTGTTGTTGCAGTTGGTATTTATTCTGTGTTGTTTTGTTTATTTTCAGTTTTTTGTTTTGTATTTATTTGCCCTCAAACATTTTCAATTTCAGCGAACGTTTAATGTTTATACTCCTTTATGTACAACATTGAAAAATAAAACTAAAAAAATAAAATTCCCTTCAAACGTCGCACCATAACGATTTGTGATTTCACCTGTATTAGAGGAACGTTTTTCTCAAGTCTTGTTATGTGCATATTTCCTTTGTTGTTGTCGTTTATATTTATTGTTGTTGCTGATTTTTTTTCTCTTGTTGTTGTTGTTTTTTATGTTGATTGTGGCAAACAAACATAAATACCTCTACATATTATTTTTCATTTCCGCTTTTATTTTTGTTTGTTTATCATGAGTGTATGTGTGTGTATGTAATTGTGTGTACTCAGAAAAAAATAAATAAAATAGAATAAAAACAACAAGAAAAAAAAACTGAATAAGAATGAAAATTTATTTCCTGATCTAGTGTTGTAAGAATTGGAAAAAGTTTACGAGTATAAAGTAATCATTAGGTGATTGTGTGTAAGGGATGCATTTAGAAGTTTAAATCGTTTGTTAAGACTTTAACTAAAGTGAGAATTACAAGAGAGCAGACTATCAACAGGTTGTCTCTTAAAAAGCAGTTACAGAGCAAAGAATCTCGGTATCTACCCGTTTATCGCGACGGCTTAATTTTTATACTCCCCATCAAAAAGATGGGGGGTATATTGATTTTATCATTCCGTGTGTATCATGTCGAAGGAATCATTTAAGACCCCACAAAGTATATATTTTCTGGGTCCTGGTTAGATTCTGAGTCGATCTAGCTATGTCCGTCCGTCTGTCTGTTGAAAGCAGGATAGGGCTCGAACGGTGCAACGTAGGGGGACGCAATTTGCCACAAATATTTGTCTTGTATAAGGTTTGTTTGGGATTGAAAATGGGTAAAATCGGTTAATAAACAAAAAAGTTATGGGCTAAAAACTAGAAACACAGGGTGTCCGTTTCATACATTTCTGCTGATATTTCTTCAACAAAAGCATGTACGACAACGAAGTTTTGTTCGTATAGTTCGGGGGTCGATATAAACTCGGAAACCAAAAATGGTCGTGGTCCGCCCACTTTACCGCCCACCTCCCATATAAGGTGAAATTGTGTTCAAATAGTTCACGGACCACTATAAACTCGAAAACAAAAAATGGGCGTGGTCCGCCCACTTTACCGCCCCCTCCCATATAACGTCAAATTTGAAAAAAGTTGATGGTGGGTATATAGATTCGGCCGGGCCGAATATAACATTCGCGCTTATTATCTATAATCGCGACAGTTTACGAAAAACGGGTTCTATTTTCGCGACTTTACCTGTTATTATACCCACCATCAAAAAGATGGGGGTATATTGATTTTGTCATTCCGTATGTAACATGTCGAAGGAATCATTTAAGACCCCACAAAGTATATATTTTTGGGTCGATCTAGCTATGTCCGTCCGTCTGTATGTTTAAAGCAGGAGAGGCCTCGGAGCAACGTAGGGAGACAAAATTTGGCACAAATATTTATCTTATATAAGGTTTTGGTATTGGTTTTGGTATTGAAAATGGGCAAAATCGGTTAATGAATAAAAAAGTTATGGGCTAAAAGAAACACAGGGTGTCCGTTTCATACTTTTCTGCTGATATTTCTTAAACAAAAGCATGTACGACAACGAAATTTTGTATAAATAGTTTGAGGGTCGATGTAAATTTGAAAACCAAAAATGGTCGAGGTTCACCCACTTTACCGCCCACCACCCATATAAAGTGAAACTTCACCTCCCATATAACGTAAAATTTGAAAAAGTTGATTCGGCCGAGCCGAATATAATATTCGCACTTGTTTGTTTTTAATTCGATTACAATGTATATAACCAAAAAAGGGAAATCCCCGTCTTTTGGTATATTAAACTTTTTCGATGATTTTGATCTTCAATTTTGTCAGTTTATTCGTGTCATTTGTGGTGTAAATACTAGAGTTGGGTTTATTAGCTCAATGAATTGATCGTTCAGCCCACTCAATTGAACTAGTTCGCTCTTTTAGTTCATTCGCTCAGTGGACTGACAATGAAATAGCTCGTTATGCGAATGAAGTTTAGTAAACATTTCCTATAATGAGCTGTTTCATTAAATGACAACTGAGCGAATGAGCAGAAAGAGCGAGACCTAGATCAACATGTCTGTTTACGGAAAACCATTCACTTAATAAGCTGTTTCTTAACAGCCTAAAAGTAGACACTGATAATAACAAAATTAATTTGTAGAATGTGCCTTTTTATGTACCTACAACATTTCAAATATAGGAGCAAAATGTCAAAATGAAAGAAATGAGCACACAAAAATTACTCATACGTTTTGCAGCTCAGTATTGAGCTAAAAGCGCTTAGAAAAATTAACGATTCACTTTGCTCACTTGAGTGAATCGTTCAGTTGAACTAGTTCGGTCATGAACTACACAAGTCTAGTAAATACATCTCTTAATATGGGAAAAGTTCAACATATTTTAAAGCCAGCGATTTCTCAAAAATTTGAGACTGAAAAAATTAAAAGTTAAAAATTGAGATTCCATAAATTCAATTTTCGTGAATTGCAAGTATCTTAAGCTTTCGGTTTACCGCATTAAAAAAAATTAATTAAAAAGTTCGTACGTACAAAAGAAAGTGGCCCTGGCCACACATGGTCATAAATGTATGAAAAATGGATTAATTTGACTAGAGGAGGCCAAATTTATATTAAGTTTTAAGCAAAAGTATAATCTTTTTATACAAGTATTTGGTATCTAAGAAAACGTTAGGATGTGGAGATTGATAATTTATAAAAAAAGTTAGTGGAATGTAATTTTATAGCAAAAAAACTTAAAGGACTTAAAATTTAGCATTTTTGGAATTTTTTTAAGACATAAAATTAATATTTAAACTTTGATAAAATTTTAACGAATAGTGATATTTTATTGAAATTTTAGTATAATATATATAAACTTGTCCTAAAATCAGAGAATTAAAAAAAAATCCACTTTTTTACTTGAAAATACCCAAAATCGCAATCCGTATAAAACGTGTTAAAAATTTGACTTTTTTTCATTGAAATTGTCACTCTGTCGTTATAAGGGGCCTCCGTCAGAAAATACTTTTTGGATGTATACCATACATATAGAGCTAAAAAATTTAAATAATTTTAAGTGATCCCAGCTTTGCGATTTTAGAACATAACAAAAAAAAAAAATTAAAAAATAAAAAATTTCCAAAATTAACAAAATTTGGATAGGGCTTGTGGGCAGAATTTTGTCCCAAACTCCTCTGGATTTTTTTTGAAAACATTAAAAAAATGATAAAGCCCAGAACAAAAAAAACATATTTTACCAGTGAATAAATATTGCCACCTTTTTGGAAAAAGCTCAAAAAATTTTAAATTTTTTCAAAGTTCCAACTTTAGATTAATAAAACTTTTTAACGGATTCATATATTTATATGATTCTTGCAGCAGTATTATTTAGAATTTTGTAAGCAATTTGGCAAATATTTTAGAAAAAATCTAGCGGCAATATTAAGCCCGCCAAGTTAAAAAAAAAAAAAACTAAAAAAACGAGGCTAAAAATGAGGTAAAAATTTATTTCGACCCGAGTCTCTCTTAAACTAAAAGACATAACCTCCACATGTAAGCGTATTTTTTGTAAAGATTTACAAGGACTATCTATATATAAAATTTCCAACTTTGGAGAACCATCACTTCCCTCCTGACCCGCTAGGGTCAGGAGGGAAGGTCAAAATCAACATCTCAGCTCTGATAATGTGCAATATTATAAAGATACCTAAAACGGTTCAATAGTTACTGAATTATTAAAAAAATAACGTTAGTATTCTAGGGTTAAATATTTTACAAAATATAATTCAGGAAGAAAATGGAGATCTGTCAACTATAGATAGCTCAAATTGGTACGGAACATCTTTTCACAAATGCTGACATAAAAAACTGAATTCAAGAGGAATTTCATGTGGAAAGTAATGAGGAGCAAATGGAATTATCAGATACGGAATCGGAGGATTTATACGATAGTGGTCAGGAAGAAAAAATTAAAGTGGACGATTGTATAACATCGATAAACATACAGTGGTGGCCACGAATTTAAGACACGACATTTCACTTATATATTTCTGATAATTTTTACATCTTATCGAACAAATTTTAGATCCATGTTATTTTTTAAAGATCCTAGTAATGTTATGAAAAAAAATCAACAATAGTTTGTTACCTATATTTAGTTTCCAATTTTTATTTACATATTATACAGATTAATACAAGTTTAAGCCTGGTCATGAATTTAGGACATAGGCAAAATAAAAGTTAATTCACAAAAGTAAAGCTCAGCTTCATAAAACAATATTAGTATTTGGTGGGAAATCCTTTATTTTGAATCACAGCAGCGCATCTCCTGGGTAAACTTTCAACTAAGGCCATACAGCGCTCCTTTGGAATGGCATACCAAGCCTTTTGAATTTCTTCCCATAAATCAGTCAAATTTTTTGGCTTTACTGCTCGTACATGCTCCTCAACATCATTCCACAAGTTCTCAATTGGATTGAGATCCGGGGATTGAGCTGGCCATTTCAGAACTGTGATATTATTTTCCTCTAAGCAACTCTTCACTAGGCGTGAAGTGTGCTTAGGGTCATTATCATGCATAAATTTCTACATTAGAGGCATGTTGTCTTCAGCGAATGGTATCATGATGCTTGTCAGTATGTTTTTGTAAATATGCTGGTCCATTTTATTGATAATCTTCTGAATGGGACCTACACCATGCCAGGAAAATGCTGCCCACACCATGACATTTCCACAACCATGCTTAACCGTTTTAAGGGTGTACTTTGGGTGATGCTCCAGGTTTGGAGGACGCCATACGTACTGTTTTCCATCAGAACCAAAGCGACAAAACTTCGACTCGTCGCTCCAAAGTATATTTTTCCAAAATGTCATCGGCTTATTGAGATTTTCTCTTGAAAACGCTAGTCGGGATTTAATATTTTTTTTTTTTGACACGTTGTGCAATACACCCACGTAAGTTCTTCTCATTCAGACGTCTTCTTATTGTCCTGGACGATATATTAATACCAAAATCCGATGAAATCTCATTTTTAATTTTACTTGAGCTCTTGAAAGGATCTTTAGCAGCTGATTTATAAATTAAGCTATCCTCCCTGGGTGTAGTTTTTCGGGCTCTAGGGTGCTGTTTGACATTTTTGGTAGTGCCATGTTGCTTGATGTGTTCCAGTGCATTGTAAATCTTGGATCTGGAACATTTTAGTAGCTTGGAAATTTCCATTACTGTTTTTCCATCAGTATTCATTTGTTGGATCAATTTTCGCTCGGCATCCGAACTCCAAGTACCTCTGGCCATTTCTAACTAAATATTTTGATGTATTCTAACATTAAATGGAATAAAACATTCATTACTTACCTTTTAGCTTCAAAAAACACCAAAAAATCACTTAAAAACCAAATATTTCTTATATGTTTTAAATTCGTGACCAGCTTCAAAAGCACGTTTTTACGAAAATATAATAAAAACAGCAACAAAATGTATACACAAACAAAACCAAATAACGGTAATTGATCTTAACATTACAGGGTACACTGAAAAATTAACAAAATCTAATTTTATATTGCAGGGTTGTAATAATTATCACAACTTAGTTCGTTACATGTCGTGTCTTAAATTCGTGGCCACCACTGTATACATACATACAATGGGTTTTGGAACTATGTGATTCAGTTGTTATTTTAAAAAATAATTTGCCTAAAAAGCAACTCAAAATCTCCAATTTCTTTAAAAATTTTTAAAATGTAAATATATGAACAAAAACAATTCTACTTTTAAAATTCTAATTTTAAAAGTAGAACAATTCTAATTTTAAACATTTTTCAATAAAATTTTGGGTTCGAATTTGTCAAAAATTCTCAGGTGCAATCTTGTTAATACACTATATTGTATTATTTACGAATTTAGTTTAAAAATTCTCAACTTTTCTTTCATATGAATTCTCTCAAGTATTCGATTACTTTTTTTATTAAATTTTATTCGTTTTAAATCAAACCACAACATTACAATAACACAACAATATAAATAACCTTTACAATACAATTTCAATAATATTCTAATACGCACTTGTTTTTCTTTCAACATACAATACAATGCAATTTAATAAATATAAATAGAAGGAAGCAAAAATTCTATTTACAATAAAGAAAAAAATATATATATAAAAAAATAAATAAATAAAAACAAGAACAAACACACATTCTACAATATTACAGTTAGTTTAAAGAGAAAGATTGGAGAGAACAAAGGGGGGAGAACTAAACTAAAAGCTTACATAGTCACTCACACCATTTAGCGAAAAAAAAAGAAAAAAAAAATTAATAACAAACGTATAAGAAAATAAATCAACAAACGCGTGAAATTACGACAAATTGCACTTTGGCCTGAGCGCGCTCAAACAAAAGAAAATAAAACAACAACTCATCATCATCAACATCAGCAGCAATGCAATTACAATATACATTCATACATTCATACATATACATTTACTCATACTATATTTTTAATGCCAGAGTATATGCGTAGTTGTAGTTTTTAGTAGACTTCGTCATTGTAGAGACGACGACGGCTTTTCTAAAAACAAACAATAACAACTATTACACACATTGCTAGTCGGAGAAATACACCCCAAACTAAAATAAGCGCCACTAGCAGCAGCAAGAACAACAGAAAAAACACCCAGCACATTTTACAACCCACCAACAACTAAACAAATATACCGTGTTCTTACTTAAACAATAACAACAGTTGTATTAGCAAAACAAAAAAAAATAATAATACAAAACAAAATAAAAAAACATTACAAAATTTACCAGCCCTACACCCATCAAAAACCTCTAACCCCCTCCACAATTCAATCTTGTTTTCTTACCTTAAAAAATAAATAACAACTAATGGAAAAATATTAACAAAAAAGCAACAACAACAGAAAAAAACAAATACACTAAGGTTGTTTAGTTGTTGCTGGCATAGTAAACAACAAAACAATTCCTTCTATATATTGCATGCCACACAATGTTGGCAAAAAGGAAAAAAAACAAGTCAACAAAACAAACAACAAGTCATATACACTTTACTAACTACTACTCTTACAGCTCTCCCACTTTAAACTCCCTCTCTTTTAAACTAACTTACCCACTCACTACCTCCTTAATTGTTCACCTCTTGAACAATTGTACAATCATCATCATGATTACCCTAGTGCTCATTATGGAGAAGATGTTGATGATGTTTATATTTTCTATATATGAGAGTGCAAGTGTGTTAGTGTTGCATATTAACACGGACATTTTAGATAAAACACACAATAACAACAAAAAATAAGGAATAAAAAAAAAACAAAACCCCCAAATACAATTGTAGTCATACATCAAAATAACGGCAAATATTATAAAAAAAGAGTCAAATAAAAAAAATGAGAGGGAGTGAGTACTGGGTGTTTATATAAAAGTGAGTAATAAGTTTAAGTAGGATATGTACCAAACAAAGAAGAAGGGAAATGTTTTTTTTTTTTTCGAGGTAAGTAAAATTGTAAACAAAATAACAATTAAAGACAAAACAACAACGAAAGCCACGAAAATGTTATTCGCTCCTCTCCCCCCACCTCTAACAAATAAAAAGTTTTTTTTTTTTTTTTTTTTTTTTTTTTTTTTTTACTGACTGTTAGACGATTATCATGATGACGAAGATGAATTTTCTATTCTATTTTAGTAAACAAAATTTTTGTTTTTGTTTGATTTGTCTATTTGAGTTGTGTTGTTGTTATTTGTTTAATTACGTTGGAGTGTATGTATATATGTATGTGTGTATGTATATAATTGCAAATGTTTGTAAAGTACATTGCAAATTAAAGAGTGGGACTTTTTTTGTTTTATTTATTTTATGAGTTTAAATATTACACAAAAAAATATATAATATATTTTTAGCTTAAGATGGTAGTCGTACAACAAATATAGATCATTTCACTTACCTTTAAAGCAATCTTTGAAAACATTACGGAAATCCTAGATTTATTTTTAGCTTTATTTAATTAATGCTATTATTATTTCCATTTTACTTTAATGATCCTTCTTGCATTTCTTTTAGATTTATTTTAATATATGGCCATTATTTTAGTTCTCCTTATAATTTATATAATTTAGTTTTAATTTAAACATGCACTTAATATTTCACTAACACTTCGTTTAAAAGACCGTATACAACTACTAACGTCAAATGGTAAACAAACAGATCAATGCACCAAAAATTAAACTTTATCGCTTTCTCTTTGTCTAGCTTTAATTCTAACACACTAAGCTTTTAGCCAAAATTGATGGTTTTTGTCTGGACTAATACAAAAGCAAAAAGAGAAGTATAATAGAGAGTGATACAATTTTAAAGAGAAAAATAATATTGCTTTGGTGTAAAAACAATAACAGAAAATTTTCCATATATTATCCTTTTTAGGAAATTTTCCATAAATTTCCACTTAATAGGAAATTTTAAATGAATTCGTTAGAATTACGTTTTATTGGTAATTTTCAATAAAATTTCTTTTTGTAGGAAGTTTTCGATAAAATTTCGTGTTATAGGACATTTTTGATAAATTCTCTATTTACAGAAATTTTTCGATAAATTTTATTTCCATAGAAAATTTTCGATAAATTTTATTTCTATAGACAATTTTCGAAAAACTTTCTTTTTGTAGAAAATTTACGATAAAATTCCAACCTTTTTTGTATGTTTTTCTTGCTCAACAGTGGTACTTTTCTCGGACCGCGTCCCATTAATCCGACTTCCTGCAGCCTATTTCTTATTGTTCGACTTGTCACTGAAGCACACCATTAATTTTTAAGGCTACTTGACGACATAAAGGGGTTATTTTTGGAAAGTCGAACTAAACGTTGGTCAAAACGCGCTGACGTTTTTCGGCACAAATTCTTGTCTTATATAAGGTTTGTTTGGTATTTATGGTATTTAGGTTATGGGCTAAAAACTAGAAACACAGGGTGTCCGTTTCATACTTTTTTTCTGATATTTCTTCAATAAAAGCATGTACGACAACGAATTTTTGTACGATTATTTTGGGGGTCGATATAAACTCGGAAACAAAAAATGGGCGTGGTCCACCCACTTTACCGCCCCCTCCCATATAACGTAAATTTTGAAAAAGTTGATGGTGGGTATATAGATTCGGCCGGGCCGAATATAACATTCGCGCTTGTTGTAATTGATAACCCGTCCGAATTTAATTTAAGAATGACATTTTTTTCAGATTCAGTACAATGAACACCACGACCCATTTTCAAATTTATTTACCGAAGACAAATCATAAACACGAAACCAATATGGTTAAATTAATCACATAAACTTTGCTTTACGGATTTTTAATATGTTTATGTTAAAAATAATAATTTTTATTGACTAATGGTAATTTTTTGTTGCGTCCCTATTATTTTTTCCAATTGAAATTACAATTTAACTGATTTTTTTTTTTTTTTTTTTTTTGCAAATAAATATAAAATAAAAGCGTAAAAGAGAAAAAGTAAACAAATAATGAAATTCCGGTATTTTAGGAACAGTTAAATTGCGGGACCCCAAAAAGAAACTTAATATAAAGAAACTGTTTGCGAAAGTAAGGGTCGTCCGTATTACTTTTTCCAACACTGTATATATTTTATTGCTATAGACAATTTTCGATAAATTTTATTTCTATAGAAAATGTTTATAAAAAATATGTAATAAATTTTCTTTAATGGAAAATTTTAATAAATATTCTTTTCATAGGAAATTTTCTTTTTAATAAAAATTTAAAAAAAAAAAAAAAATTTAAATAAATTTCCTTTTTATAGAACATTTTTTATAAATTTCATTTTAAAAACAACTTTTGAAAAAGTAAAAGTTTAAAAGTATTAACCTTTTTTTGGTAACCAGAGATTTGATAGTTGTTTCAGTCACTTTTTTGGAACGGAGCTCAATATCCCTCCAATGGTCTTAGCACCGGACAATTTGAAGGATTGATTTCTCTTGGTACAAAAACTATGTTTTTGTTTGGCACCAAAAATATTTTTCATTTTTTGCAAACATTCTTTTATGATGTAGTACATCAAAGAATGTTGTGGTAACTAATGACTTGCTTCTTTTGCCACAAATGCATAAAGCTTGCCATACCAGTAATGTTTCAGTTTATTTTGTCTGATTTTGGGTACTAAACAATCTCCAATATGGTCTGAACACAGAGCTAACCGGGCTGTTTTTGTACCAGACGTATTTGGAGCTCTTTTCAATATGCTTTAGATTTTCTTGGCCTTCCCAATGTCCAGGTTTCCTATCAATGGTAAAATTTTCCTCATGCTGTTTAATAACATTGAAAACAATTTTAACAAAAACATCTAAGAAAACTTAGTAGTGGTTTCCTGATCAAATTCTTGTTTCGAAAAGTAATTGCATTTATTTTTTATTTATTGTTTTTCTTTTTTTAATTACAGTTTAAGAAGCATTCTTGATGTAATTTCAAAGTATGACAACATTTTTGAGTTAGAAAATACATAAACTTGTTTGTATAACAAAAATTGGATTTTATTTCAAGAATTAACACGACCCTGTTGGTCGAAAGGTCTGAGACAAGTTCGAGCTGTGTTTTAAGTTCAAACCCCACTAAAGGAAAGTATGAATTTTAAGTAATTGTTTTTTTTTTTTTTTTTTTTTTTAATCATGATCCTTTTATCTTATTTTTATGAACGCAGTATGTGAACAACAATTAAATTTATTATTAAATATAACAGATAGTTCTTACATTTAAGACTACTTTATGAGAAAAATAAAATGTTTTTATTTTTAGCTTTTTTCCACACAAAAGAGAACAGTATTATTAAAGGTTTTAACCCTTTCATTCTCAATTTGTCTATAACCGACTTTTATTTTATTCAATTCTAAAAATACTTGATAGGGAATGAACAATATATTATACCTTTTGTAACCCAAATTTACGATTTACTTTCTAATTGTAATTAATTTTCTATAACAATTAATTTAGTAAAATTACTTTATCAATAAAAAAATTTTTAATACTCTTAAGCCCAAATTACATTTACGCGTAGTAAGCAACAGTACCAGCAAAAATTATCAGCTGATCACTGTCAGCACAACATGTTGCTGCCGTTATAATTACAATTCAGCGTATGCAGCCACAATTTACCACCACCATCTAGCTTTATTCTACTTGTGTATTTTAGCCTCTCATTTATTTGCTTACTCTCTTTGTCTCGCTCTCAATCTGAATGCAGCGCAGTGAATTTAGAAACAGGGCTAAATGAAACAGCACTGCGGACTGCTGCTGACCAAATGTAATCAACACCATAACAAACAGTGCATTCTAAATTATCAGCTGATTATGGCAGCACATACTGCTGCTGACTACGCGCTATTGTAATTTGGGCTTTATTTAACTTTATTCATGTTAAATTCTTAAAATAAGTATATTTAATTCACAATATCATTAAAATATCACACCTCTCTATTAATTTAATTCACTTCATTAACAATAACAAAACTCTTATATTACTCTTATTATTAAACTTTACTCTTCTTATAATTTTTCTCTTGTGTTTGTTTTTATCAAAACATCACCATTATTTGCCTTCAAAAAATTTTTTGTGAAGTACGCTACTGCAGGTTGTTTGTATATTTTTCTGCAATTCCTTTACACATTTCATTTGTTTGTTTCCAAAATACACAACAACAAAAAGTAAACAAAAAAAAAATAAATAAGTAAAAAAAGACAGACTAACAAACACATACAAAACAACTCATACAAAAAGTTTGGAGGAATGTGTGTTGTGTTGTGTGTGAGTGATTTTAATAGTGGTTGATGGGTATGAACTGTATGTAGTAGAGATGATGATGGTTGGTTGACTGACTAGATGGATGTTTGTTTGTTCGTTCGAATGGTTGGTTGGTTTGACGCTAAGTCTGACTATATGACTGTTTGATAGTCATACTGTTGTTTGCTGTTTATTATTGTGCTGTTTTGTTGTTGTTGCTGTTAGTATGATTATTGCTAATATTAAGAGTAGTAAGTAGTACTATGTTGTTGTTGTTCCTGATGATGATGTTGATGGTGGTGATGAGGCTACATTATTTATCATGTTTTTTTTTTTTTTTTTTTTTCGTTGGAAAAAGGGGGAGTAGGAGATTTCAGTTTTTTATTGCTTATAGTCATAGGATTTGGTGTTGTTTTTTTTATTTGCTAAAGTTTGAAATAGAAAAAAATTAAACATAAGTTTAAAAAATAAACAACAACAATATAGTAAAAATATTTACTAAAATGTTGATGATAATGAGCTTTAGAAAACATAATGATGTTTTGTTTTTAATGTTACTGTTTTCAGAGAATTTCCTAACTTTTTTTTGTTGTTTTTTTTTTTTAAGAGAGAGTTATTTGCTACTAGAAAAAAATAATAAAAAAAATCAACTCTCGTTATTATTTAGTTGTTTTTGCTTCATATACAATAACTTTTATTTTTTCTTTATTTTGTTGTTGTTTATTTAGTTTGTTTTTATTCAAGGAAATGTAAACAAAAACCCAAACAAAACAAATATGTGAAAAATAAACAGCCACAGCAATAATAATAATAACAACAACAGCAACAACAATCATAATAAGTACTGACTGTTAAGAGCTTGTTTGTTTGTTTGTTAGTAAAAAAATATAAGTGTATTGTTGTTGTTTTGTATTTAAAGTAAAATTTCACAATTAAACTTAATTATGACGTACTTTTTCTTTCTTTGTTTTTATATTTATAAAATTTATTTTTATTTTTGTTGAGGTTGACTGCTCTGTCCGTCGGACTCTGCTTTTAGTTCTGTTAGCAGAATAAGAGCTGCTGCTACTATTTAAGGCGGTTGTAGCTCTGTTAAAGTCTCGATGTTGTTTGTTTTTGGTTTTGGGGGGAAAAATGTTGTATGACCCGCAAACAACATTGTATTTAAGATTATGCACAGTGGTAAAAACAAAATTGAAATGAATTTCCGAACTACTAGTCTGATCGGAATAAAACCCAGAGCCAATAAATTTTACCTGCAAAATTATCAAATATTTAAAAATATTTTTCTATTCGTAAAAATCAAATTTTCCATCGCCTCATATGCATCATGCTGCTGTTCATTACAGCTATTGTGGCTAAAGATAAAGTCTAGTGGAATTTTACCTCAGAATTTGATTTCAGCTGTTTTGTAAACTTTTATTTGGTATTGGTGATATTTTTGTCATGTTGGTTTGTTTGTAAATTTTGATAATAAATTTTATTTTTTTTTTTTTTTTTTTTTGTTCTCATGATAGCACAGTGAGGCAGAATTAAAATATTTTGAAAATCTATAATTTCTAATCGGCTGGTTGTCCGAACTTTTAGTGTGGATTCTCAAAGGCTTTAAAATGTCTTCAATAATTAACAGTTCGAATTGTCTTGAAGATCTATTTTTTCGGATTCTAATTAATAACCACTGGTCCAGTAAATTTAAAAAAATAAGCTTTTTCTCGTAATAGATCTCAAAAAAAATATTTTTAATTCTTACCCATGATTTTCGTTAGTCGAAAGTCCAGTTTGAACCAAATTTGGCTGTTGGAATTATAGAAATACTGAAATGTATCAAAATTATTGTAGATATTCATTTTTTTAAACTTGTAAAATGATCAGTGGTATGAAAATTTTCAAAAACAAAAGAAAAAGAAAAAAATTGACTGATAACATATATAAAAATAAATTAATTTGAAGTGTCAACAAAAAATGGGCAGCACTTGCCAGACAACTTATGGGCCAGACCCGACTTATCCTTCGGGAACATCCCAATCTGCTTCATTATAATGTCTCCATCTCTCTACCAATCACGCAATAAAATAAAAAGTTAACGACGTTTCCAAAAATTATAAAATTTTATTTTGACACATCTCAAATTTATCTCTTAAATGTTTCATAGCTTTTGCAAATTATAAACCATAGTATATATAATATAATATGTATACCCACTATAAACTTTTTCAAATTTTACGTTATATTGGAGAGGGCGGTAAAGTGGGCAGGCAAGTGGGCGGACCACGCCCATTTTTTGGTTTCCGAGTTTACATTGGTCCTTGAGCTATTTGAACACAATTTCGTTGATTTTCAATTTATATGGGACCACGCCCATTTTTGGTTTCCGAGTTTATATCGATTCCCGAACTATACATACAACTATACATAATTTCGTTGTCGTACATGCTTTTGTTGAAGAAATATCAGCAGAAATGCATGAAACGTACACCCTGTGTTTCTAGTTTTTAGCCCATAACTTGTTTGTTTATTAACCGAGTTTGCCCATTTTCAATCCCAATCAAACCTTATATAAGACAAACATTTGTGCCAAATTTCGTCTCCCTACGTTGCCCCGTTCGAGCCCTATCCTGCTTTCAACAGACAGACAGACGGACGGACATAGCTAGATCGACTCAGAATCTAACCAGGACCCAGAAAATATATACTTTGTGGGGTCTTAGACACACGGAATGACAAATCAATATACCCCCCCATCTTTTTGATGGTGGGTATAAAAAAGTATATAAAAGTCCAAAAAGACAAAACTTTGGTATTGTGCAAAATTTGGGTATTTTGGCTTTTACTTTTTATTTCAAAACTTATTTTTTATGGTTCTTATTAGTTTTTGATATTTTATTTTTCAGATATTGTAATAAATTTATAAATTAAACATAGAAAGGCTGCCAACGAATGATCCAAAGAAAAATCGGCCAAAAGTTCCCACAAAAAACCTAATGTTTTGAAGTGATTTTTCTTAATTTTTTAATATTATTCCTTTTTGATTAATTATTTCCAAGTTGTTGGGTTATTTTTGGCTTTTATACGATTTTCTTTTTTAATTATATTCATAATAATTGATTCAGTAAGTAAATAAAATTAGTTATTTTCAACTTAGTAAATAAAGCGCTGCAGCGTTTTAGTTTAAAGCAAAAACCAAAATTTTGAGGCTAAAAACAAAATAAATAGGTTAGATTTAGTCTTAAAAAGGCTAATCTGGCAACATTGACTAAGACATAACCACATAACTCTACATAGGGGTGTCCCATTAAAAAAAAAATAATAACACCACTCACAGTATGGAATTGAGCGAAATATAAAAAAAATATATAAAATACCATTACCGAAATAAGTAGAAATTACTGAAATAACTCAAAATACCGATAATACCGTTATTTCGCGCTTTGAGAAAAAATTACACTGGTCAAAAAATAAAAATAAAAATTTCGTCCTTCAAAAAAAAAAATTGTGCCAAATTTCGCCCCCTACGTTGTCCCGTTCGAGCTCTATCCTGCTTTCAACAGACGGACAGACGGACGGACATAGCTAGATCGACTCTAAATCTTACCAGGACCCAGAAAATATATACTTTGCGGGGCCATAAATGATTCCTTCGACATGTTACACACAGATGGAATCACCATCTTTTTGATGGTGGGTATAATATGTGGACTAGATGGAATTCTACATGCTAAGCACGAATCTGATCTAAATTTAGTTTTTTCCCATCAGGTCGAGTTTTTTATGGTCGTGTCTAATATTGCGCCCTAACTAGAGATAGTTTAGAAGTTATTTCGAAAAAAGTGTCCGAAAAAAATTTTTCCATGCTAAATTCAATATTTTTTTTTTTACTAAAATTACTTTTCAGTTTATCATTTTTATATCAAAGCTGGTAAGACTAAAGGCTCAGTTACTCTACCGTAAATGTAAACGGAACGTAATTGGATGGTTACTCAAAAAACGTAAATGTAGCCAGTACTTTGTTGTTGTTTTGTACACATAAACATCAGTGTTGACAATTACACATATTTCCATTAGATAAAATTCAAATTGAAAATCGCTAGATTTATTGGTTTGTATTTTAGCTATTTGTATACAAAATGAAATTTGTGCTTTTATGACAACAATTTTAAACTTTAAATTAATGATTCGATTCTACGTCTTATTAAAATTATTTTAAAAATTTTTTAGTGAAGAAAACAGCAAAACAAATTGTCCAATTTATAAATCTTTTAAAGCGATTTTTTACGCAGATTTAGTATATTGAAATAAAAAGGTATCAACACTGTTCTTACAGCTGTCACGTAAAAACGTAGAGCGAACAAATTTTATTAGTTTGCTACGTAACATTTACGTTTTTGAGTATACATACACACAAAACTCTTATAAGCAAAACGTCCGCGGATTCGCTACATTTACGGTAGAGTAACGGAGCCTTAAGAGTAAAATAAGCCACGCAGCTTCTCAAAAAAATATGATAATTATGATTAAGAGTAATTATGTTTTCATTCACAGTTAAGTGAAAATACCCGTGTATACCTATAATTAAGTGGAGATACATTGGTGAGCAAAAATAAAAAAAAAAATAATAACATTTTTGTCTTAAATAAAAATAATTAGTTTGTGATAGAAAAAAAAGTGAAAGCTGATTCTTGTTTAGCTCGTCAAATTCTATCTGTTCACCTATTTTTTTTTTTTTTTTTAAGAAGAAAATAAAAAATTATTTGTGCCTACACTATATTTCCATTTCTTTAATCTTGATTATACATTTTTAAGATAAAGATGATAAACTGAAACATTTTTGATGTTTTCGTTTATCAAAAGAAATTTTAGTAACAAAAAAATCTGAAATTTTGCATAATTTTTTTTCGGAATCTAATTTTGAAATAACTACGAAACTACTGAGCACATACAAAATTAGGGTAGGCTTGAAAATATTTTTAGTCCGCATCTTTTGGTGTATCACTTATGTCAATCGTACTCAGTTTTTCTCTAGGACGTCAAATTTCTCTAGGACGTTCAAATTATATATATATATATATATATATATATATATATATATATATATATATATATATATATATATATATATATATATATATATATATATATATATATATATATATATATATATATATATATATTTACCAAAATTATATTAACCCAATATGGGTATGAAACAAAAGCTAAGAGTCCCTGCAATATAATAATATTTATTATTTAAGTGTTGCAGTGCAAAATCTTAAGAAAGTATACTTTTAAAAATTTTCCTTTTAAATATTTATTCCCAGATATATAACAGCATGCAAAAATCATTCTTACACGAAAAAAAATCGTTACATAGATAAACTAGAGATCATCCATGGTAAAACTGTGTACCGACCTTTTCTCCAGGATGTCAAATTTCCTCTCAAAAGGACTTCAACATTTTAAAAAATGTCCAGTTTAAGAATATTATAAAATATTTACAAAGATTATATTGTCCAATATGGATGTCAAAATAAAGCTACAAATGCCTGAGATTGATTATCGTATATTTTTTTTTATTTAAATATTGCGGAACATAAAGTTAAGAAAATGTCTTTTTGAAAATTTAACATTTATATGTTATATTTACTATTTAATTATAGTCCTTATATAAAGTATTTTTTCTTAACATTATGTGCTGAAACATTTAAATAAAAACTTTTATTTTATTGCAGGGTGTAGAAACGGATTAAAAACGTTATAAAACGTATTGTATTAATTTTATTAAAATATAATATTTCTTTTAATTTAAATTTTAAGGGTTTAAACACTAGGGTGCACACACGATCTTATATTAGCAGCAGAGATGGAAAATTGTTCACTGGTGTGACCTGGCAACTTTATTAATAAATTGGATTTTGGAGTATTAATGTAACGATCACCGTTATTATCCATAGCTACTTGGGTACTGGAATAAAATTCAGGTTCGGTCAGAGATTCTAGATATGTACATCGACTTTGATGACCTCATCCATAGTATTAGGGTACATGAAAGTAAATTGAATGAAATAATTAAATTTATATAATACATGAGTGTTTTAGGGTGAGTGTTAGTTCCAAAATAGTTTAGAAAGTGGGTTAGTGTCTAAAAATGGTTGGGTAGTTAATTGGTGCTAGAGTTTGAATAAAAATACTACACTAACTGGGGGGTATAACTTCTACCATCTATTGACTACTGTATTGTTTTCATTACTTATTTGGCAGGTGTAAGCGAACCAATCAAAAATTGATCTGGTGCTAATGGGTTTTCGTTCTACAATTTTTAAATTGATGGGTTGTGTGGTTACGAGTTTTAAACATCCTTCAATCTTTGTATTAAGGTTGGGATTTCTTTAAATGTGGATTTAGTGTTAGAATGCTTGTCTTAACACAAGCTTCCTCTAAGTAATCTATGTTTAGTGCTTTGGGTAATGTTTTGGAAACTATTTGTAGAAACTTAATTATGCAATACCTGTCGCTCTGTGTTCACCCGTTGGTTACCTCCTAAATCATTGATGGTGTAAGAGTAAATAGGGACGAGCCATCCCCGCCTCGAAAAAAAGAGCAAACTTAGTAGCCAAAAGGCTTTTATTTGCAGACCTGATTTTGGTTCTGAGTGTCATGGGTTGTGGGTAATAAGTCAAGTTTTTGCATTTGAGCATATATAACATGCAATTAGGCGGGTAACTTAATTTTTTTTTTTTCTATCATAGTTATAATTGCTAGGTAATGTACGCAACTAATTTTGAACATGGCAATCTGACATTTATAGTTCTTTATGGGTTTATTAGCGCTTTTACGAAATAATATCGCTGAAACAATAGGTGGGTAGTGTTAATAAGATCTGCCTGAACATTTTTATAACATCGACATTAGAAAGCGCCATTTTAAGATTAGTATAACTAAATCTTATTGTTGGGTAGAACTAATATATATAGTATTATCGGATAAAAAAATAAATGGGTAATTGAAGATGTGTTTTGGTTATATTTTATGGGTTTCATATGACGTCTGTCAATAAATTATTGTAGCACGTTATCATACTAAATTTTGAGTTCGGGTTATCATAAATTTCTCGTTATTTTGCACAAATTGTGCCATATGGCGTAAGTTTCTTAACTCGATGGGTGGGTTTCGAAATGACGAATTTACCTGATAACGGCCATTGGGTAAACGACGGGTATTTGTCGTGTAATTTTCCTCACAAGAACATTTTTCTTCAGAGATAATGGGTTTTTCGAGTACATCTTCGATTTTTTTAAACTGACATTTATCAAGCTTGAAAGAACTGTAATACGATACTATAGATTTGGTGTTTTGTGTTTGCTGAACAGGTCCCGTTAAAATCCAACCAAACTCAGTTTCCTGAACTATTAATGTATTAAGAAAATCTTTCTTAAAACCAGGTTTTAATATTTTGTGGGTAAAAATCGCTGTCAATAATTAAATCTATGGGTCTACTTTCATAGAATTTCTGGTCAGCTAACTGAATATTATACAAGTCTTTTACAAGTGTGGGTTGTATATTTTGGGTGGTCAAATTTGTAGTGAGTGTTTTCACAACAATTGCTTGGATATTCAATTTATCGGAAGATGGGCGAATCACTATCATTTTTATTTGAGATTACATTATTCCATTCATTTCTATTTGAGATTACTATTTGTACAAAATTAGTTTTTCTAGCATTTGGAACATAACCAAATTCGTCCATTTTCAATACCAAACAAACCTTATAGAAAACAATTTTATTGAGCCAAATTTCATTACGCTCTGAGCTCTATCCTTTTAACTAACACACAGACGGACAGACATTGCTAGATCGACTTAGAAACTTACGAGGACCCATCATTTCATTTTTCGTGCAATGTGCATTGATGATAAAAATAGGAGTGATGGTGAATTCTTAAAAATTGTGTGTTTACGTTGAAATTTTTTTTTATGAAATTAGAATGTAATTATGAGGAAGTAAGTTAAGTATATTTTAAAGTTTTTTTTTTTTTTTTTTTAATAAAACAGTTACTTTTTTACTTCTGAGGAAAAGCAAATATTAATAAAAGAAAATTATAGAATTCATGGAAATGTTTGTAGGAAAATCAAGTAGATGTTATTATGTGCCGATAAAATGATGGCAAATGCGTTACCGTACAAAAAGAAAAGAGTTGAATGTGAAGTCGAAGTGCAAATCGAGTGCGGATGTTCTTCATGTAGGGATTTTTAGTAAAATATATTATTTTCTATCAGCAAGTAACATTCAAAAGAAGCTAAATTTGTCAGTTAGTGTTTTTACTATTCGAAGACGCTTGATTTAAAACAATTTATTTGCTGGAAGTCCTCAAAAAACGCCATTGCTCTCCAAAACACACGCGGCCTACAGCTACAGCCACAAACAAATAAATTATTAATATTAAAAAAAACTATTTGTTTTAAATGTTACCAAATTTCAAATATACACACATGGACAAAAGTCACCGTCATCTATCATGTACAATGTTTAAAGGCTCCCCATGCTCAGAAAACAATTGGAATATAAAAATGGTTAACTTAAACAAAAAGTATATTTTATTCAAATATTATTTCAGTTAAAATAACTCCTTTTTCTTATACTTATTAAAAAACAAATTAAAAATATACAAAACAGTTCATATAACTACTGGACAAAATTCACCCTCAGATAAAGTTAATTAAAAACTTTTATTATTTTTAATATGAGGTATGTTTTACATTATTTTTAATAATTTCTTGCAAACGTTTCTGCATAGAATGTACTAACTTTTTCATCACTTCCGGATCTATTTTCTCCCATTCCTCCATTAATTTCTCTTTAAGCATATTTTTGAAAGTAATGTGATGTTCTCGAATCCGTCTATCCAAGTGGTCCCATAAATGCTCTATTGGGTTAATGTCGGGTGACTGAGGAGGAGTTTTAAGAGTGTGAGGGGTGTTATATAAGATCCATAATCGAAAAATTTCCGCCGTGTGCTTAGGGTCATTGAAATAGTCGGATTCAATGCCAAGTTTTTGAGCACTTTTATGCAAGTTATCCTTAAGGATATTCAAATAAATATTTTTATCCATTACTTCATCAATAAATACTAGTTCCCCAACCCCAGCCGCCGACATACAATCCCATACCATGACACCAGCACCACCATGTTTAACAGTCGACTGAATGTGTTTTTCCTCCAAAGCCTCCTCTTCTTTCTCCACTTCAAAACACGTCCGTCTGATTTATATATGGAAAATTTGCTTTCATCAGAGAATATTACCTTATCCCTAAAGTCTATTACTTTATTTATGTGCTCTTTTGCGTAAGAAAGGCGTTTCATTTGGTTCACCTTGCTAATCTGCGGTTTTTTCCTGCAAACTCTGGCATACCCAGCAGAATTTAGCACTCGACGTACAGTACGGGGATGAACACCTGTACCAGTGTTTTCCTTTAACATTGCAGCAATTTCGGATGATGAAGTTTTAGGCTCTTTTTTAATTATTTTTACTATTTTCCTCTTTTCCCGAACAGATAGTGCTGGCGGTCGTCCAGGTCGTTATCAATTTTTTTAAATTAAGTACCGTTAATAAATTTTGACAGATCAGTCTTAAAGTTACCATATTACACGAATTTAGACAGAAGTGTTGGTAAGATTGAAATTTCTTAGTTTCTTTAATATTTAGATGCAGTGACGGTGACTTTTGTCCACAAGAAATATGAACTTCAAATCATAAATACTTATTTTTGTTAATAAGGTTAATGAAAGAAAAATTATTTTAACTAAAAAACATTTAAATAAACCATATTTTATTCAGAATTAAACTATTTTTATATATCATTTGTTTTATGGGCGCAGAGGCCCTTCAAACTTACATAAAGGCAAATGACGGTGACTTCTGTCCATCTGTGTATATTTTTTTATTCTTTTTTCGAGACCATTTATTACTTTACGTCATGAGTTTAGTTTCACTATGTTGTTTAAAAGGAAAAAAAAACCAATTCCCCAAATTTATCTATCAAAAATTAATTCCATTTTAATTTTCTTTAATTCCCTACTCCAGCTCCACTGTAAGTTGTTTTGATGTTTTTAGTTAAAGTTGTTTTTTTTTTCTTATTTACTTTTTTTTCTGTTTGCTGTGCATGAAGTTGTTTACATTATTTGTGCACATTTTTTTAAACTAAGCAACAACAAAACTACTATAACAAATGCAGCACTCAGGAGGAGTAGAGAAAATAATAAAAAAGAAGAGGACCCAACTAAAACTAAACTACATAAACAGATCACAACAAAAAAAATATAATAATAAACAACAACAATGACAAACTTTAGCTATTTAATGGGTAGGAATGAATTGCGGTTAGAGGGGCAATAAATGGGGACAACTAAAGGAAAACTACAACGAAAATAAAAAAAAAAAATGAATCATTTTTAGAGATGATGAGCATTTTACAGAGAAACTGACCGAATCATCAGACTATCATAATAATAATTATTATTGTAATAATACATCATAATTATAATGATCATTATTATGTTTTAAATAAAATTTATAAGATTTGTTTATTAAGTTTGAACATGATGACTTGCATTTGTATGAAAAGAAATTTTGTTTGACGTTAACGTTGATGTAAAGCTAATTGTTGTTGTTTTTTTTTTTTTTTTGATAACAGAGAACAATGTTGAAAGAAAACCTCAGCAGCAGTTTGTTTACGTTCTTTAGCTTTTACAACAGCAACAACAATAATAAGTAATAACATCATCATCATACTCATCTTTTATCACCATCATCAACATCATCAAACATCAACCCAGGCAGCCAACATCAACACAACTGCAGTCTCTTTAACGCCAACGTTTTGAATCAACAACAATACACTTTGTTAGAATGTCTGACTGAGACCGAATGTCTGGTTGCTGTTAGCTGAGACGCCAACTTAGCAGCAACAGCACAAATGAATACAAACAAAACACAAAACAAAAAAAAAAATTGTTTTTGAGAAATTCACATTTCAATTGCGAGCATTTTTAGTTACAAATCGATTTCATCAGGTTTGGTAGTGTTTTACGGTGTTTGTCGTTGTCGGCTCGCAACATTCTTTTTTTATCTTTCTTACGTTTTTTCAAAAGTGTTTTGAATTTGAAAATAAATGCGAACGTAATAAGTATATGCAGAAAATAACAACAACAATAAAATAATAAAAACAACTTAAAAAAATTAACAAAAATAAAATAAAAACCACAATAACATTTTCAAAACAAACAAGCACACGAGACTATCTCGTGAAGGAAAATTAAAATAATAAAACCAAAATAAGATAAAAAAATTGAAATAAAAATTGATAATAAATATATTAAAAAAATAAAATAATTAAAAGAAAAATAAATCAAAAATTTTGTTTTCGTCATCATTAATTGTAATTCTGATTAAAGAAAAAGAGTAGGTATTTTTCTCGTATAAAAATAAAAAAAAAAATACGCAAAAACCTAAAAAAAATTTTGGCGCTTAATTTTTTTTACTCGCCTTTGAAGTGTTGCTGCTACAACTACAACTAATAATATTATTGTTGTCGTTGTTGTATTACAAATGTGCAATTTTTCTTCTTCAAGTGTCGTTTGAATTTCATTTCCTTGTTCCGCTCAAAATACTCACACACACATACCTGTGTGTTTGTGCTAAGTGTTTGTTATTGTTTTTACTTGTTGGCCTTTGATTTTGTTTTTTATTTAAAAAAAAAGTGTTAATGATATTGTATTTTCTAAATAATTAATTTATAAAATTGCTGTAGTTCTGTGTGTGTGTATGAGTGTATGATTTTTTGTTGTTGCTGTCGACATTGTGGTTGGATTTTCTTTGTAGCAACATAAATAAAAAATTTAAAAAAATATAAAGAAATTAATAACAATGTTTTTGTTGGAAAAGGTTTCTTTATTTTTTAAAGAATAAAATACATGTCCATGTTTAAATAACCTTTATTTTTTAAAAAAATAAACAAAAAGTATGAAATAAAAAAATTAAATAATAAATAAAACCTTAAGTTTTTAATAAAAAATTAAAAAAAAAAGAGAAAATAAAACAATGTACATATTATAAAATCAATTACATAAATATTAAATAATAAAAGTGAAATAATAATAATATTTAGCCAGACAGTAAATAAAACCAAAAACAAAAAAGAATAGAAATAAACCTTTTTAAATAAAAAAAAAAAACAAATTTAAAGAAAAGTTCAATGAATTTAATACACTTTAAAAAAATTAATAAAACATGAAATAAAAAATAATAATAATTTATCAAAACTAGTAAATGTGTGAAATGTGTAAAAAAAACATAAAAATAATATATGATTATAAAAAAATAATAATAAAATTCTTGAACATAATTTAAACGATATTTATCAAAAAAAATCCAGAATATTTAAATTAAAAAATAAAATACATGTTTCTCTGAAAAGTGAATAAAATATATTATAAACAATAAGTTTGAATAATTTTAAAAAATAATAATAAATAAAACTAAGTAAAAAACAAAATTTTAAATTTAACTTATAAAAAGTTCTAAAAAAAAGGTTTTAAAAAATAGAAAATCAAAATATTTAAATATTTTAAAAAATTAAAAAATAATAATAATAATAATAATTTTTAATCTAATAAATTAATAATAACATATTAACAATTATAAAAAGTTAAAAGAAAATTTTCAATAAACATACACAAAAAAATTTTATACATCAATATAAAATTTTAATTTTATTGATTTCTATTTCTAATATTTAAAAATAATTTCCTAAATAATATTTTTTAAATATTTTTTTTTTTTTAAATGTGCACCTCTCACCAAAATGATATAAATTACTAAAAACTGTAAAAAATAAAAAAAAAAAAACAGACAAAAATTTCCAATTAAAATATTAATTGAATCAATTAAGTGTATTAAAAATTAAATATTTAAATGAGAAATTAAATCTTACCTAAATTTTATTCTTATTTTAGTTTTATTTGAATATATGTATTAAATTATGATACAAAATTAAACAACTGTGTTAATTGAAAAATATATGGTAATAATATTTTCTGTGTTATTAATGTTCTCAAATTTGTAAAAAAAAAAAAAAAAAATGAAAATATTTAACGATTTATCGAAAACAATTAAAATTTCTTTTTTAATGGTATCAATTATTCAAGTGAAAAAAATTTAAATTTTCTAATATTTTTTACTAAAAATAAAACAATTTATCTGCTTTCAATTATTATTTTTATTGTATCAATTAATAAATTAATCAAATAAGTGATAATTTAATTAATATGATAAACAATTTTTTCATATGTTGGATTTTAATTAATAAAATAATAAAATGGGTATTATTCGTAATTGAAATTTTATTTAAAATGTTTCTATGAAAAAATAGAATTTAATTTGTTAAAATATTTTGATTTTGAGTAAATTATTTATAGCCTGTTTCTCTATGTCGAACGAAAGCTTTCTTTTGCCTTTTAAGCGAAAGAAAACTGATTTGGGTTTCTCTAACTCACTTCTATGCGAACAATGAATCGAACGACAAGTCGAAAGAAAACGTAAGTGTTTTCATATAAAATTGGGTTTCTGTATTTCGAACGATAAGAACAAAATCAGTCAAAATCAGTCACTTGCTATTTTGCTTTCGACTGGTTGTATTTTTTAAAGAAAAATAGGAAAAATATTTATAAGGACATTGCAAATGTTCCTTAATCATGTTTATTATTCATTTTGATGTATTTGGTATCCATAAATGACGATTTTGTGTCTTAAAAACAATTTCTAAAAAAAATCAAAAAAATTTTTATTTTTTAATTATTTTAATTTTGTTTGTTTATTTACTTGGTTGTATATACCAAGCACCCGAAAACGTTTTATTTTTATTTTTCAATCAAAATAAATATCTTTAATGTTCAAAATATTTTTTCATTTGTTGAAAAAAATATGTGAGGGATTTTTATTTTTAAAATAAATATCCATCAATGATGAAAAAAATAAATATCTTTAACGATAAATATCTTTAACGATAAATATCAGTTCGAAAAAAATTTAAAATGATTGTTTTTTTTATTCATACTTTGTTTTGTTTTCAAAATATTTTTTTATTCAAATGAAATTGTTGTTGTTTAGAATTTTTTCCATCCGATGAAAAAAGTTCAAAATAATTTTCAACTTTTGAAATAAATATCACAAAAGATATTTATATTTTTATTTTCATCATGATGAAAAAAATTAAAATATTGATGAAAATAATAAAAATCATGATGGATTTTTATTATTTTTTGAACATTAAAGATTGTTTTTCGATTGAAATAAAAATAAAAAGATTGTTTTTTTAGTATTAAAATCCGGTCTCTGGTATATACGTTAAAACAATTTAGTAGTACTTTTAATATTTTTACGAAAAAAAAAGTTACTCTGAAAGAAAAATAAAACAAAAACAATACGAAAAGACGTAACTCCATGCGAACGAAAGCGTAGGAAATACAGAAACCCAAATTGATTCGAATTCGTTCGACTTACTTTCATTCGCTTTGATTTTCGTTCGACATAGAGAAATTATAAATTTTTTTGAAATAATTTTAAAATCCTGTTTAATACACGCTGTTACAACATGGCACTTTTTAATTTCACTTGGAAAAGATCTAATTTGGTCTATAAACTTTCTTGAGGACATCACGAAACAATTTTACAAAACTTCGAAACACCCCCTTAAAATTAAAGGTTAAATTACCTTCCCCGTAAATATATGCGCAATTCGTATAAAAATTATTGGGTATATTTTTGGAACCGTTATGTATACTGGTTATCGAATAATATACCCAGCAAAATAGGAACTGAAAAAGAGCTGAAAAAGTCATGAATTTAACATTGTGTTGGCATTGGAAGTAAGTACTTACTGGTGCAAAAGAGCTGCAGAAGTTCTTTTTTTAACCCATGGTTGTTATTGGTAGGATGTTCTTCTTTTATGCTTCTTATTCTAAATTTCTAAAATTTCATTTATTTTCACTTTTTTGGAAGTAATTATTAAGAACTTTCAAAAAAGTTTAAAATATTCTTTTATGCTTCTTATTCATTTCTTTTGAAGTACTTCCTTTAAAACTATGTTTATGAAATTTTTTTACAAAAATTCAGGTTTAGCCTTCTTAAAAAATAATAAAAATGCATTAAAATTTATAAAATTTTAATTTTTTTAGAAATTATTAACCCTTTTTCCCGTTAAAATTTCATTTATTTTCACTTTTTTGGAAGTAATTATTACGAACTTCCAAAAAAGTTTAAAATATTCACTTTGTTCTTTTGAAGTTGTGAAAATGTTCTTTTTTGGAAGCTCTTGATCGTTTTTATTGCTGGGTATATATGGGAAATTCTATTTTTAAATGGTACATCAATAGGGTTTGGGGTTTCCCGTGATATTTTGTTTCCCGGGAAACGGAATTAAAAAAATCGATTTCCCGGGAATTACCGGGAATCTCGGGAAATTTAAATTTTAAGAAAAAATCAATTATTTCTTATACAAAATGTAATTTTTTCTATTCAATACTATAAAACAACAATATAAATCAAATTTATGATTAGTTAAGGTGGTTTTACACTGTAATACTTTGTATTAATACCAGAGTTTCATTTTCTGTAATTCATATCAAAAAATGTATTAAAGAAAGCATTATTAAATGTCATATTTTTAATTTTCTTTATTAAAATATTTTTTAATGAATTAAAAACGAAATATTAAATATTATACATATGTATATTATTATTAAAAAGCAAAATATAATGAATTCAATGAAAGAAAAAAAATATGTGTAAAATATTTAAAATATTTTATACATTGAGTTAACAAAAACTCATTGATTTCTTTATAAATTAATTCAGTAGAAGTATGCTTTTGTGAATGTTGTTAATGGAATAAAAAATTAGTATTTCTAGTATTTCATAGAGAATTGTATACTTCAAATTTCTAGATAAAATAGTCCAGTTACGTTACAGCAAAAAAGAAACTGAAAAAAATTTGTTTAAAAAAGTCAGAATTTAAAAAAATATTTGAGGTTGAAGGTCGGTTTCATAAAGGCAAACGTAAAAAGAGAATTGCCCATATGTTTTTCTCTTTCTAAAATGTTTATTTTGTTTCAATAATATGTATCTCAAGTTATAAACTTTTTCCAAAACGGAATTTTTAAATATATTATGAATACTGTTATGTACTTATAACAAGCTCAAAATTATTGCTTTTTGACACCCATTAGAATAAAAGAAATCGATTTTTTTTTTTTTTTTTTTGGCCAAAATGTATTGGTCTCATGATTTTTTAATCGTTGCACAGTGGGTTGAACTATAGCGAAAAAGGGGAATAATTCGTGGAAGCTTTAATTTAAACAATATATATATATATATATTTTTTATTAATGGATATTCATAAATCCGTAAAATACTACAATTTAAAATAAAAACAAGCGCGAATGTTATATTCGGCTTGGCCGAATCTATATACCCACCATCAACTTTCTCAAATTTTACGTTATATGAGAGGTGGGTGGTAAAGTGGGCGGACCACGCCCATTTTTTTGTTCCCGAGTTTACATTGGTCCTTGGGAGGTGGGCGGTAAAAAGAGCGGACCACGCCCATTTTTGGATTCCAAGTTTATATCGACCCTCGAACTATCTGTACAAAATTTCGTTATCGTACATGCTTCTGTTTAAGAAATATCAGCAGAAAAGTATGAAATGAGGCTACAACGGACACCCTGTGTTTCTAGTATTTTGCCCATAACTTATTATTTTCTTAACCGATTTTGCTCATTTTCAATACCAAACAAACAAATTTGTGCCAAATTTCGTCCCCCTAGGTTGTACCGTTCGAGCCCTATCCTGCTTTCAACAGACAGAGGGACCAACGGACGGATATAGCTAAATCGACTCAGAATCCAACCAGGACGGAATGACAAAATCAATATACCCCCATCTTTTTAATAGTGGGTATAACAACTTGGAAAACAATTTTTTTAAATTGTTATGGCTACTTTTTGTTGTAAGTTTTGAACTAAATTCATAAATCAAACTGTATTGAAATTGAAGTATACTTATTACAAAAGATCATAAAAAAACAGACAAATGCGTTTAATATCAGAATTAGTGTTATTGAAAATATTAAAAATTAAGGAAATTTTAATAGTAAACGGAAAAATAATGCAGAAAATCAAGAAATTTCTTTTTATTTCATTTAAGATATATTTTAGGCAAGTAACAGACCCAAACTTACGAATAGTTTAGTAAAAATGTTTTTATTTCCTCTAATTCATCTGGTAGAGTAATATCCTTGCGGGAAATTTGTGGCAATTGCAGTAATGGACCGGTCCCTCAGTACCAGTTGAGTACAAATTAACACCTAACTCGTAACTAAAGTTCCAATTGAGAACCAGTTGACACAAACAAACTTATTATTAACCAGTTGAGAGTCAGTTATAATGATTGTTAAGTGCGGAATAACAATCAGTGGCTGAGTGGTTAGCGTTGAAGACTATAAAACATAACATACGTTAGATGAACTAAAATTAAAATTATTAAACATATTTGTACAACATATATCCGAATAAATTTTATTTTACAATATAGTCCACTATCTGAACTTAATCCACCTGTTTAAAAAAATAATTATCGTTTTACAAAAACTAACAAAAATCCCACTTGGAATTTTGAAAATTGCAATTTTTGTTGCTACAGTACGAGCTTGGTATTCGCTACGGCCCGGTTATCCCGACGGCTTAATTTTTGTCTTTTGGTATATTAACCGTATCGTATTCGTAAACTATCGCGATTATAGAACTTGCAATTTTAAAAACTAAGCCGTCGCGATAACAGGGCCATCGCGATAATGGGTAGTCGCGAATACCGAGCTTGCACTGTATAATATTATTTATTAAAAATGATTGAACTTTGAGAGAGTGTATCAAAAAAGTAAATAACATAGAACAATAAATTTCACAGATTATGAAAATTCGGTTTGTTTTCAATTACACGGTATAAAAATTTATTGCAATATCCACGCTTTATTTTTTTAATTAATTCTCGTTTTGAGCACCCCTCAAACGATGCGTAAACATTAGCTGAATATAAGAAAAATATTAAAAAAAAATTTATAATTGATCTTCAGTTCCCTACCAGCGATTAAATGTTACGGGTCTAGAACATTTCGTCCAAAAAATAGTAATGAGTTTAGTCTTGAAATGGGTATCAAAAAATTCGTAATTTTAAGCCAATTACAGAAAAAATATTTTAAAAAATTTTCGCAAAAATGTTGGTCCATAAACCGTCACTTTAGTACATCATGCAAAAAAAAAAAATCGATATTTTTCTTAAAAAAATAGATAAGAATTTTATAATTTTGTTCCTTTTAAGGCTGAAATTTTAAAAAATTGCATTGTAGTAAGAACTGTTGATAATATGTAATTTTCCAGATTTAAAAAAAAAAAAAAAATTGTTTATCAAAATACCTTAAAAAGTCTTCTAGCGAAAAAAAATCCCATGGGAAAAATTTTTAAAATATTTTTTCCATAACCAGCTTAAAATTACGAATTTTTTGATACCCATTTTGATAAAAAAATCGAAACTTTTATTTTACCAAAATGTATGGGACCCATGATTTTAAAATCGCTGATAGGGAACTGAAGACCAATTTTAAAATTTTTTTAAATAATTTTTTCGTATTAAGCAAATTTTTACGCATCTTTTTCCTAAATCGAAATTTCGAAAAACGCTATTCTCGGGACACTCTACTGTACATGTTAATTAATTTTTAAATTCCAATGCGGTAACTGGCGGAATTGGTAGGGATGATAGGTTTTTGAGGCTAAGGTCAGCGGTTCAATTTTTATACCCACCATCAAAAAGATGGGGGGTATATTGATTTTGTCATTTCGTGTATAACATGTCGAAGGAATCATCTAAGACCCCACAAAGTATATATTTTCTGGGTCCTGGTTAGATTCTGAGTCGATCTAGCTATGTCCGTCCGTCTGTCCGTCTGTTAAAAGCAGGATAGGGCACGAACGGGGCAACGTAGGGGAACGAAATTTGGCACAAATATTTGTCTTATATAAGGTTTGTTTGGGAAAAATCGGCAAAATCGGTTAATAAACAAAAAAGTTATGGACTAAAAACTAGAAACACAGGGTGTCCGTTTTATACTTTTCTGCTGATATTTCTTCAACAAAAGCATGAAATTTTGCATGTATAGTTCGTGGATCGATATAAACTCGGAAACCAAAAATGGGTGTGGTCCGCTCATTTTACCGCCCACCTCCCATATAAGGTGAAAATCAACGAAATTGTGTTCAAATAGTTCAAGGACCAATGTAAACTCGGAAACAAGAAATGGGCGTAGTCCGCTCACTTTACCGCCCACCTGCCATAAATCATAAAATTTGAAAAAGTTGATGGTGGATATTTAGATTCAGCCGAATATAGCATTCGCGCTTGTTCTAGTTATTAATATTATCATTTTGATGATTGGAGTAAAATCTATTAAAAATTAATTAATATAAGCAATTTCGTAATTGAAGTCAATTTTTACTTTTTTCTGTGTAGCTTTAATTGAAAACATTCATTCAAATATATTGATATCCAACTTTTTGGATGTTGAGTACGTTAAAGAGTTTATAAATTTATATTAAATTTATTTCAAAACTCATGCAGTATATCAGAGGTCTATAACATTTTTATAGGTTTTAAGAATTTGTTAAAACAATTAAATATTAAAACTTTTATTATGATATAATAAACTATAAATATTTAAAATTTATAAAATACAATTTAACAAACAATTAAAACTGTTAAATTTTATGAAAAATTATAAATTAACAGCTGTAGAAAATGTTTAATAAATTTAAGGTGAAAAAATAATAATAAATCACAATTAAATTAAATAAAAACTAAATAAATAAGTGAACAATATTAATAAAATATTTTAAATAAAGAAGCCTTTAAATAAATTAAAATATCATTATCAATAAAAACAATAAAAATATTGTTTAATAAATGAGTGTTAATAAAGGAATAAAGGAAAATTTTTAATAAATTAAATAAACTAGTTAATATAACAAAATAATTTACAAATAACGACATAGAAATAAATTAATAAAAATATTAATAAATAGGACTTTGAACTTTGATTACCACACGGAAGACATTTCAGCAATACAGCAAGTAGAAATATTAAACAATCGATTTTAGTTATTTTAATTAAAATTTAGTTATTTAATTAAATTTGTTTATAAAACAAAACCAATAATTAATTGTTTTCAAAATTAAACTGATCCTTTTATGATTTCTTTGAGTGTTAAGTTACAACTCTGTTAAAGGGTTTATGCCTACACTTGTAAGTGTTGCCAGAAGTTGTTTAATTTAAGCTTATATTAAAAATTTTTGTTTTAAGTTTCTTAATAAGCTTGATGGCAGAATGGTTAAGCAGGAAAAAAAGAAATTAAGAGACCCTAAGTTCAATGCTTGTTTTAGATTTATAAGGGGTCTAATTTAATTTTAATATTTGTTAGCATTTAATTTAAAGAAAGTAAACTACCGTTAATTTTATTTAAAATTCTAAAAAACAATATAGTTAATTAAAACTTTTACCTTAAACTATTTATCACCTTAAAAGTATGTATTATAATTCTTGGAATTTTAATTGTTGGAGGCATAAAATTTTAAATTAAACAAATTTAAAGTTTAAAAAACATTGACATATAAAATTTGTTTTAATAAAATTTTAAATTTTTACTAATCTTTAAAAAAACAACACACACAAATTTTAATCATAAAATTATAAAATCAAAATCAACTTTCGTCAATAATACAAAAAAAAAAAAATATAAAAAAAAAGTTGGTGGGTATGTTGACAAAAACAAAATTTTGGAAAAAAAAAATTAGCAACAAATAAAATTAATTTACATTGACGTCAACATTTGTAAGGAGAGTTAGTTAAAAAGAGATAGAAATATATTAAAAAAATATATAAAGAAAAAACAAATGAATTAATAAATAATTTATTTTAATTAATTTGTTAACTTTAAAATAAAATTGTATTTAAATATAGAAATTTATTTAGAAAGATATTAAGAAACCTATAAAAAATTAAAACAAACAGAAACGGAATTTTATTAGAAAGAATTTTTAATATTCATATTTAACATTTCAATTTACTATCTTGAAAGCCCTCTATATATGGAAATTTTAGTTAAATTCTATAAAATTACAAGATCTGTTAAATAAATCCCTTTAATTCCTTGTATTTTCTTTAATTTCTCTTAAATAAAAAAGGCTCTTAAATACTCACTAAAGTCTCTTTAATATTAAAAAAATGCTGCCATATTTTATTTTGTCTATTTCCCTTTAGAAAAAAAACTGCTTAATCATTCAATTATTTATGTTTTTATATTGTATTAAACAAAGTCAAATATTATCATCAAGTTCAATCAAAATCAAAAAACAATTATGTGTTATGACTAAATTTTTGTTTAAACAAAATTATATAGAAAAAAAACCCCTTTAATATTTATTTCATTTGTTAAATAAATTATTTATTTGTTGTATTTTTAAATTTTATAGTTTGTTTTGTTTTTCATATGATTTTTATCAAGATTTTTTCTATTAAATTCCCTACAATTTACTCAAACAATCCACACACGCCACTACGTCTTATCAAAATAATATATAAAAAAAAAATCCATTAAAATTTAGTTCATTTTAAAAATAACTGACAAATCATTGATGGTTATTTTGATTTTAATTTATAATAGTATGGGTAATGGCGTTGGCGTTGCTTAAACTAAAATATTTTTCCACATTTCACTATCAATAATATGACCGAACCAATGTGATAATAGTGTGGCCTATTGGCGAAATATTTTTTTGTGAACAAAAAAAAACTGAAAAACAAATACAAATGATTTTAGCATTTTGTATTTACGTTCAATGACTTGTTTTATCTTAGAGTAAATTTTTATTTTTTATTTTTTGTATTTCATTTATAAAAATAGCAAACAAATGATTAGACATTGTTACTATTTTTAAGCCTTTCAAATAAAATAAAAAAACTTTTTCAAAACATTTAAAAACAAACAAACAAAACCCGTGCAAACATTGTACATATTTCTAAGAATCTAAAACAGCAGTTGTTAAGGAATGAGTTCATTAACAAAGATATTAAAATGCTTTAAATAACATATAAATCAGTTAAAACAGATGCCAAAGATCAAGTATTTAGAAGGACAAACTTGATTTAATTTCAGACCTAAATAAGTTTTCATTTGTAAGTTCATATACCACTTTAAAAAGCTTTAATCATAATTCTTTATATAGCCTTAGTTAAAGCTTAAACTAAACTTATTTTTTTTTAAATTAAACTTAGGCTTTGTTTCTTGTTTTATATGTAACACTGGATTGGGGCTAATAAAAGTTTTCGCTATAAAAACCAATAAGCTTTAATTGAAAGTTAACTCTAGAATAACATTAATAATTCATTAATCTTCCTTTATTCCCAAATTAACTACAAGCTTTGGTCTCTATTAAGTGCTAGATTGGCTATAATAGTCTAAAGGTCTTAAAATTATCTTTAATCGTAGCGCACGATAAGAATAAGAGCTGTTAATATTATAACAAATTTGCTTTACTTGTAAGTCGTTATGTAACGCCAGACAAGCTTTAGTAAAGGCTCATGCTTTTAATTTTATCCTAGATTCATTTTGGAACTTTATAAAGATCCAGGTTCACTGTTTTAAAAGTTTTTGATATAACTTCAAATTAGTTTTAATCCTACCGCAAGTTTGGCATTAATAAAAGCTTTTGATAAATTTTCATTACTAAAATCTGCTGATATAATTCTACAATAGCTTCATTCATAGGTTTCTATGAAGCTTTAGATTGACTTTAATAAACCCAAATTGTTTGTAATCTTTGCTCAAGTTTAGTAGCAATAAAAGCTTTTTATATAGTACCATAATTGCTTGAGTTGTAAGTATTTATAAACACCAAATAATAATCAATAAAAACTCTTGATATTCACTAAATATACTTTAATTGTAGGTATGCAAAATTATCGTTACTAAAAGATAGAGTCCGACCGAACGCACTTTTTCAAACCGAACCCGAACTTCGGTCAATTTTGCAAAGTTCGGCAAAAAAAGTGCAAAAAAAATAATTATTATTAACAAAAATACCAAGGAGCTACTTTTTAGACGCTGTTTAAATGCATATAAATGAAATAGTATTTGAAAATGTATAGATTAGGGATATAACCAAATTTTGGCCCTAGCACCACGCGATGGCGAATGTTGTGTTATTTACAAAAAATTTTTTTCTGGTCATAAAAAAGGAAGAAGCAAAGTACGGAACTAAATCCACTTTCGATCTTTACACTCTCAGCAATGATTAAATGAAATAGCATAAAAATAAGCGTGATTTCAGACATTACAATTGTGCTATGAAATTGAAATACCTAGTTAAAACCATAGTGCAAGACTAAAGCCCAAATTACAATAGCGCGTAGTCAGCAGCAGTGTGTGCTGCCATAATTAGCTGATTATTTAGAATGCACTGTTTGTTATGGTGTTGATTACATTTGGTCAGCAGCAGTTTGCAGTGCTGTTTCATTTAGCCCTGTTTCTAAATTCACTGCGCTGCATTCAGATTGAGAGCGAGACAAAGAGAGTGAGCAAATAAATGAGAGGCTAAAATACACAAGTAGAACAAAGCTAGATGGTGGTTGTAAATTGTGGCTGCCTACGCTGAATTGTAATTATAACGGCAGTAACATGTTGTGCTGACAGTGATCAGCTGATAATTTTTGCTGATACTGTTGCTGACTACGCGCTATTGTAATTTGGGCTTAAGTATTACTAATAAAAGCTTTTAATATAGTATTAGATTTAATCATAATTTAGAGTAGATCTAATCGATTCTTATGTTGTAAATGCTAGATTTAATCGTAGCCTAAATAAAGATTAATAAAATCTCCTGATATAATCCTAGATTAGCCTTACATGTCGCTCTTTTTCGAGCCACTAGCTTAGTTTTAATCGAAGTTTTTAAATAATTTTAATCATAGTTTTTTATATAAACATCGAAATCGTTGGCCTATATAAACCAAAATTAATTATATTTTTTTGATATTAATTGCTTAAATTAAATTCGAGCTTTATATCAAGTAATAGTCAGTTTTATACATAAGGAAAATGGGTTAATTGGAATGTAAAAGGGAAAACCAAATAAGTCGGTTACATTTTCGAAAAATATACACAGAGAAAACAGATTGGTTGTTACGACCGAATTTTTTGCCAATTGAATTTTGTCAATTACGATCACAAAATTCCATTGGGGCTACTGTAACTTGAGGTTGTTGCAACCGTTTCAAATATGAAATTCGGTTGGAATTATAATATTTTGTTTATAAAATTGCCCATGAAGAAAATTTCCTTGAAGAAATATTAAAATAATTACCTTTTTATAATGCAGGTGGTCAACTGCAATATTTTCAGTATAATATATGATTTTAGAACATTTAAAACTACTTTTAAGCAATCATATATGTAATATGTTTATTATTATTTGGTATTCGGGATTTATATTTCATATGAAAACACATTTTAAATATAAAGAAAAAATATATACACTTTTTCAATATTTTGCTTAAAGAAATTCATTCGTATTTTATTTTCTTCAATATTATTTAAAATTAGTACAAATTGATTATAACAACTAATGTTTTAGTTGTAGACATCATAATTTTAAAACTACGTAAATAAAGCCGTCAATATACAAAAACTATTAAATTTAAAAATTTTCAGTAATTATAATAAAATTAGGATAATTTTGAGTGAATATTATTAATTGCAACCATTTTCCAACCAATATTTTTTCTGTGTGTAGTATTTTCTTTACCTCCGTACGAATATATCTACGATTCCTTAGATATGGATAATTTATATCGATCCCTTATAATTATTTTTTCTTTCTTACGAAAAGTCATTTGAAATTACCTTTCTACTAAAATATGAACTTAAAATTAAAAAGTACGTTCTTAAAACGTTATTACAATTATTATTATTATTTTTTTTATATATTTTAAATTATCAACTATTTATGATAAAAATAACTTATATAATAACTTTATAAGATGAAAATTATTAAGAAAGTTATGTTAAAATTTCTATAGGGTCCGAAGTAAACAAAAAAAAAAAAAAAACCCATCAACATCAGGGATGTCAATTAATCATTTTGACAGTAAAACTCACATAGTTTGAAAATCGCTAGATTTATTCGTTTTTATACCCTTCACCACAGGTGTAAAGGGTATATATAAGTTTGTCATTCCGTTTGTAATTCTCACAATTTTCGTCGGAGAGCAAAAAAGTTTACATTTTCGGGATCCTTGTAAGAAATGATGACGATAGGACCATGTCCGTCCGTCCGTCCGTCCGTGTGTCGGTTGAAATGGCGTTTATGAAGCCCACCGATAACTGACATATATAATATATATATCAAATGATCGGAAATGCTTTCGAGAATTTTGCTGTTGGAATTCAGCAAGATCGGTTCATACAATGCGGAGATATGTTAAAAAAACCGGTTTTTAGAACCGGTTTTCCAGTTTCTGAAGCCTCTGTATATACTAGAGACTTCGTTTTTACAAAGAAGTCTGGGACATTTTTTTTTAAATTTTTGTTCTGAAAAAATAAAATAAATCGGTTCAATAATAACTGAGATATCGGACAAAACGCATTTTTTATTTTTTGAAGCGCTGGTTTATTTTTGTTTTTTGTATAGACAAGTAGTTTAGTTAGAAACAGAAGTAATATAATGAATAACAGTGTTGTTGTTGTTCTTTGTATATGCAGTCTGTACAAAAATAAATAGATATGGAATTGTTGTTGTTTATTTTTTAAAACTAAAACATATCTGTTAAGAATATACATAAATACATACACAAACATGTATATTAAGCATTGTAATGACTATTAGTGACGTTTTTGCCTATAAGACAAGTAGTTTAGTTAGCAACAGAAGTAATATAATGAATAACAGTGTTGTTGTTGTTCTTTGTATATGCAGTCAGTTTGTATATACACACATACAAAAATAAATAAATATGGAATTGTTGTTGTTTATTTTTTAAAAGCAAAGCCTGCTATGATTGTTTTTTTTTTTCTTATTCAAATTTTCGTAGTTTGAAAAAAATATAGATTTATATATGTGAAAATATGAAAGCATACGTTAAGGCGAAAATTTTATTATTTGTCGGTAATATGGTAATATGATGTCGATAAGATAGTAAGATGGTAATATGGTGAAGGGTATCAAAGATTCGGCACAGCCGAATCTTTTTTCAATTTCATTATTTTACCAATTTGTAAACAAAACGAAATTTGTGCTTTTATAACAAAAATGCTTTATTTAAAATTTTTGATTCAACTTTACGCTTTATTTAAATTATTTTAAAAATTTTTTTAGTGAAGAAAACAATAATTTATAAACTTTTTACAGCGATTTTTTTTTTAAATGAGATTTAGTATAACTCTCATAAGCAAAATGTGCCAGCTAATTCGTTACATTTACGGTAGAGTAATGGAGACTTCAGGTGAATATTTCGATATACAACGAACCGAATGACAAGCTCAATAATAGCCCCCTATTATTTACACAGAAAAAAGTCACCAATTAACAAAAATATATATGAAAATAATTCATTCAATTATAAACTTATTATTTATAAATTTGCACCTCTCACCAAAATGATTATATCAATTATTAAAAACTGTAAAAAATTCAAAATAGAACAAAATTCCCAATTAATTAAATTAATCAAGTAGTTGATTGGATGAATTAAAAATGTATATATGATATAAAAGTATAGTTAAATTTTATTTTTATTTAATTTTTGCTTGAATAAATTTGTTAAATTTCGATGCAAAATTAAACAACTATGTTAATTTAAAAAAAGACCTTAATAATTTTTTCTGTGTATATCGTATAAAGAGATACACTTTTCAAAAAAAATTAAAATTTTAAAAAAGTTAAAAAATAGTTTAAAATTAGGCATATTTTAATATTGCTCTCGAACCGGTTCTTGATTTTTATTTTTTTTTTTTTATTTTTATTATAACCATAACATTTTAAAAGTGATTTCAATAAAGTGGGAGCCATCGAACAGTAATTCTTTTCCATGCAAAAATTGGACACAAAAGTAAAAAGTCTAGAACATTATAACGTGCAGTTAAAGAACTCCTACTCGTTTATACTAACTTTAATAATTCCCATTCAGCTTATACAAATTTGGTACAAAGATTGTGTCCTATACAAAACTTCTTTTGACCGAATTTCATTAAAATATTCTTATTGTTAAGATATTTTTGAGTTTTGCAACTCTATTCAGGGGAATTTTTTTATGGGGACAAGGTGAAATAATGAACCTATGATACAAGACTTCGCCCTTGTATCATAAAAGTATCATGTGAAAAATTTCATTGAAATATCTTCAAAATTGCTACCTGCACTTTGTGCACAAGGTTTAAATGGCCGTCCAGCCAGCCAGACAGACGGACGGACATCGTTAGATCGATTTAAAAAGTGATTTTGAGTTGATTGGTATACCTTAAGATGGGTGTGGGATAACTTTTTCTATGCAATACAAACATCAGCACAAACGCATAATACCCCAACCACCTTTATTGGTGTAGGGTATAAAAATAAATATGTATGAGGACGTTTTTAAAATACTTAAATTTCAAATTCAAACGAATTCATTCCTTATATATCCTGTCCAAAATACCACAAATACCAACGAGCAAAAATAAACGCCAACAAATATAAACAAATGAACAAGAAAAAGAAGAAATCGAACAACCAAAGGTGAGAAAGAGAGCGAGTGATAACATTTTAGGCTATTTAGGCAAACAAATTAAATGAACCAACAACATACAACTAACTACCAGCGTTGTCAACTTTTTTGAATCAAAACGCACTGGTCATCATTTAAAAACACGCTAAAAAGCGCTAAATTCTATTTGAATAAAATTTGTTTTTTATCTTTTAGTTAAATATGTATTTTTTATTAAGAGCAAAACAACTTTGCTCTTAATAAATATTTATATATATATATATATATATATATATATATATATATATATATATATATATATATATATATATATATATATATATATATATATATAAATATATATATATATATATATATATATATATATATATATATATATATATATATATATATATATATATTTGTTATTTTAAGTTCATGTGCAAATATTTTTTTAGTTATATGCAATATTGAACATTAACGTTTTATAAAAACAATATTTAAGGTACAAAGAAAGGTTATACATTTGATAATATCTTTCAGTTTAAAGCTTTTAAATTTATAAATATGTTAAATTATAATATGAAGGTCTTAGGCCCAGCATTATACTGCTCACTTAGTGGCCAAATCCTGTTTTAAAACTTTTTTAAGCTTTTCCTAAGAATGAAAAGTGTGTTACGTCTGAAAAAAATATTTATTGAAAATAAAATAAATAGAAATACAGAATACATATCTGCCCTTTTCATAATTTTACAGGAGAAGGAAAATACTGAATAAAACCTAAAGGTTTTTTGAAAAACGAGTCGTTTTCTTTAAAAACACAAACAAATTGACTTGTTTTTTCATAAATTTCAAATCCAGAAAACATCTCGATTTGAGTTGTTAAATTATTTAACACATTAAAAACATACTAAATTTCCATACAGGGAAGAAAGTTTTAGTATTTTTAGTACATAGAAAATTGTTGAAAAAAGAATTTGTAAAAATTGTCAAACAGTTTAAAAACAAAAAATTAAAAATTATGAATGAAATTTATATTTGTTCATAAATTTTATTTGTTTGAACATTTTATTTTTTTAATTAGAAAGTGTCTGTGTGTGAAATTTTTATTTAAATTTAAAATTTGTGAAAATATTTTGACAAAAGAAGAACAGGCCAAAGGAAAAACACAATAAAATAATATGTGAACAGCGATGTTTAAACTCTTTGTGTTTTTTAAAAAACATGTCGAAAACTAATGTATGTGAACATAATATTAGATAGGGATTTTTTCAGTAATTTAAAATTTAAATAAATGAATAAATTAATAATTGGTGCTTTAAATTACAAAAAATAGTGTTTCAATAGATTATTGCAAAAATACTAAACTAAAAAAATTATGTCTTTTAAAATTCTTCATCTGGAGGCAGAATTGTTTTTAGATATTGGAAATCGACTCTTCCTGATATTTGAGATGTTTTTTATTTGGAAGACTTGTTACAAAGAGCACTTTTAGAAATACTCAGATATTGCTATTTTTTATTTCCATTTTCATTCCATTCATCTTTGTTTGGAACCTTTGAGTCACAATTTAAAATAAGAAATTCCAACACAATATGATATGTGCATGTTTCACAGACATTATTTTCATTAAAAATTCTATATTAAGAAGAACAAAATTTAAAAGTGTTTAAAAACTTAATTTTCCTTTTATTGTTTATATTTTGCATAAAAAAACTAAAGTTCCTACATTTCAAATTCGGAAAAGTTTAGAAAACATGATTAAAATCAGCAAATAAAACTAACCGAATACAAAACGCGCCAATTTAGCGCCTTTTCAAGAAAAAGCGCAGATGTAAAAAAATGTGACTTTTGAGTTGCTGAAAAGCGCTAAATTGGCAACGCTGCTAACTACTCACTCGTAAGAGAAATTTCGATCGGTTTGTTTATTTTCTCGTATATTCAAATACACACACATACTGATACCAATACATTTGTACAATCAAATCAACCTGTTCATCACAATTTTGGCCAAAGTTTTGAATGAATTTGTTAACAACAACAGCAATTGTTTATTTTGGTTTTGTTGTTGTTTTTTAGATATTTTGTTTTTGTTTTGTTTTTTTTTTTGTTAAGAATTTTAAGGCCGCCTAATAAAGACCAACAACAAAAAAACAAAAAACAACCAAATTTAATGTCGCGATTTTTATTCTTGTTTAAAACAGAATAAAAGAAACATTGACGTCAATGAGTGAAGTTGGGTTTTTTTTCCTAACATTTCGATTTTTATTATTAAGTATTATTTCTTTATTTATGTTTATGTTTCAAGTATGTAGAAGATTTTTTGTTATTATTATTGTTAGAAAAAAAAGAAACAATTTAAACATAAATAAATAATGAATGGAAAATAAACAAATAAATACACGTTTTGTTATTTGTAAAAAAAAACATACTTTCATACATGTGTGTTTTTAGATGGATGTCTGTCTGTCTGTCTGTGTGTTTGTTTGCATTTGTTTGTAGACCTTTAAACGCAGGCTTATCAAATAAAAAATGGGTTAATGTTTAGGCTTATTTTTATTTTATAAAGTTTTTTCAAGTGTCTTTTATATACTTTTTTTTATCATTGTATCAATTTAGAAGGTTGTGCAAATAGGCTGGAATTTAACTAAAATTTAAATATTTGATTAAATCTATTTTTATCATTAAAAAAATATATATCACATGTTTAAATATTTATTTTAGTTATGATAACAGTTAAATTTATTTAAATTATACAGCAAAAATTAGTTCAATATTAAGTAAATTTTGCATAAAATTTTCTTAAATAAATATCTAGAAAGAATGAGAGTAATTAAATATTTCGAGAATTTTTTTTCATTGGAAATTGATGTCAAAGCTTCTAAATAAAATATTTTTTAATTAAGTGCGTAAAATATATTTATGAATTTTGAATAATGAAATTTTTATTTTAATAGAAAAAATCTTATGCAAGCATTTTTAATAAATGTTCAATAAGTTTTTCGTTTTGGAAAAAATTGGAAATATTCAAATTTCTCATGTTTCTATTAGTGAAATATTTGACTATAATTAGTGAAATATTTGATTAAAATTGTGTGAGCACTTGTTTATTTTGCAAATGTTTTGTTATTGAAAACGGAGTATATAAAATTTTAAAAAATGTCAACTGCAATTTATGACAAGAAAAAAAATGTGTTTCTAATTAAAAAAATCATTTTTGTCAAATATTTGACTAATCTTAACTAGAAAAAATATATATATACAGTGTTGGAAAAAATAATAGGGACGACCTTACTTTCGCAAACAAATGCAAGCAGTTTCTTTATGTTAAGACTTTTTTTGAGGGTCCCGCTATTTAACTGTTCCTAAAATAACGGAATTTCATTATTTGTTTACTTTTTCTCTTTTGCGCTTTTATTTTATATTTATTTGCAAAAAAATCAGTAAAGTTGTAATTTCAATTGGAAAAAATAATAGGGACGCACTACAAAAAATTACCATTAGTCAATAAAAATTATTATTTTTAACATAAACATATTAAAAATCCGTAAAGCAAAGTTTATGTGATTAATTTAATCATATTGGTTTCGTGTTTATGATTTATGTCTTCGGTCAATAAATTCGAAAATGGGTCGTGGTGTTCATTGTACTGAATCCGGACAAAATGTTATTCTTAAATTAAATTCGGGCGGGTTATCAATTAGAAAAATTACACAGATAATGAAGTGTTCCAAAACTAAAGTATTCAATGCCATTCATTCGAAAAAAAGTCATAAAACTAGAGGTAGAAAGCCTAAAACGTCGGCGCGTTTTGACCAACGTTTAGTTCTAGTTTCCAAAAATATCCCCTTTATGTCATCAAGTAGCCTTAAAAATTAATTGTGTGATTCAGTGACAAGGCGAACAATAAGAAATAGGCTGTAGGAAGTCGGATTAATGGGACGCAGTCTTAAAAAAGTAAGAATATATTGAAAAATTAGTGTCCCTATTATTTTTTCCAACACTATATATATATATATATATAACACTATATATATATATATATATATATATATATATATATATATATATATATATATATATATATATATATATATATATATATATATATATATATATATATATATATATATATATATATATATATATATATATATATATATATATATATATATATTTTTTTTTTTTTTTTTTTAATTCAAATCAATTTTTAATTTCGAAAATTATTAAAAAATTTGATTTAATAAAAAGAATTGTTAACATTAAAATTTGTAGAAAAGTTCCTTTCAAAAAATATTAAGGGCCTGATTCAGCGCGAAAATAAAATAGTTTGAAAATATAATTTATATGAAAATTACTCATTTTTCAAGATATGTTTTGAGTAGTTTTCATACAAATTTTATTTTCAAACAATTTTATTGTTGTGCTGAATCAGGCCCTAAACTTTCGAAATGTGTTTAATTTTTTAAAATTAATTTTTCTTTTCCAACCGCATTTCCTATCAATGGTCAAGTTCTCCTGATATTGTTCAATAACATTAGAAACAGTATGAAGGTAGAAATTCAATTCTGTGGCCAATTATTTGTAGGACCTATTTGAATTTTTTTGAAATTTATTAATAATTTGTAGTACATGTACATCTTTTTCGTCACTCATTTTGACGAAAATCACGACAAATCAACATGGTTGTTATTAAAAATAATAACTGACGTATTTTTCCATGATAACTAGATCAAAAAAATTCTTTAATATTGATTCCGAAAAAAGTTGTGGGGTAAAACATGTGTTAAGATTTTTTCGATCGCACTCCTTATTATCAATTTTTAAAATGTATGCATCCTAAAATTTTAAATTAATAAGTAATGTAACAATTTAATTAAAAATTTAGTTTGAAAATTACGGAGACTTTTTAAAATTTATTGCACTTAAATAATTTTGAATAAAAATTGTAACAATTCCTCATTTTTTCTTTGTAGAATATTGAATTTTGAAAATTAAAAATCAGATTTTTTTCATAATTTAATAAATAACAAGCGTGAATGTTATATTCGGCTTGGCCGAATCTATGTACCCACCATCAACTCATTAAATTTTTCGTTTTATGGGAGGTGGGCGGTAAAGTTTGTCCTTGAACTATTTGTAAGAAAATTGCTGTAAATTGTGTAAACTCGGACTTAGTTTCCAAGTTTATATTGCCCCTCAAACTACTTACATAAAATTTCCTTGTCATACATGCTTTTGCTTAAGATATATCAGCAGAATAGTATGAAATAAAGCTACAACAACCCTATTCTGCTTTCAACAGACGGACAGACATAGCTAAATCGACTCAGAATCTAACCAGGACCCAGAAAATATATACTTTGTGGGGTATTAAATGATTCTTTCGACATGTTTCACACGGAATGACAAAATCAATATACCTTGATGGTAGGTATAAAAATTAAATTTTTTTAAGTTTCTTTCAACAAATCAATTTAAATTTTATTTTATTACTTTAATAATATAAAAAAATCAGTATGTGATAGAAAAAAGTAAAAGCAGATTCTTGTTTAACTCGTCAAAATCCATCTAGTCCACCTATTTTTTGTTAAAAAAAAAATATATATTTTTTTGTGTCCACCACTCTATTTCTAGTAGGGTGATCGATTATTAGACTTTTTTGAGAAACCGGTTTTCGAATAGTTCGAATAGTTTGTATTTTAAAAAAAACTGGTTGCACTTTTTGAAATTCAGAAAAAACCGGTTTTTTGCAGAAGTTAATATTTATATCAAAAGACTACATTTCTTTAAAAAATCAATTCTTATAATTAAGTTAAAATTTATTAAATACAAGCGTAAAAGCCTAACAATGTCAGGAAAAATAATATAATAATGAAAATATGCACAAACAAATCCGAAAATTAAAAGAAAAAAATATGAACAACCTTTAGACACCTTCCTCTCCCTAATCGAAGTCAATTATTTGAAGCCGTTCAAATTTATTGGAATTATATTGATTAAAGTTTTAAATTCGTAAACCTTTCAAAATAAAAAAAATCGCCGTAAATGCGCTCCCTGGCCGAAATACAGAATCAGTTTTTTTATAAGATTTGGAGAGCAAACAATAAGTATAGCAACTCAAAAGTTCTTAATACCAAAACAGACTTTTTGGTTCCTGATAGAAACATCTGGCACTGTTAGAATTTGTTTTATAAGTATGCCGATTTTTAGTTTCTTACGTCGTCTGATAGCTTCAGAAAGCTCTGAAAGGAAACATTGCTTAGGAAAGATATATTTAAATCCATATATATAGATCCACGTATTTTCGCTCCCTGATAGAGATTTCAAAATCTGGCTCCGTTAGGATTTGTAGGACGAACAGGGCTATAATTAAGCTGAATTTTAATTTTCTATGTCTTCTGGGAGCTTTAGAAAGCTCTGGAAAGAAAAAAAATACTAAGCAAATTATGTATCTAAATGACTAAAAGATAATTATGTTTCAAAATTGTAGAAAAAATCATATAAATTTTAGTTAGCATAAACAGAAACCATGGCTTAATATGGAGATAGTATATTAATTAAGTCTCAATTGAAACGATTCTGCAGGTGAAACTTTTTTAACACAACACCTTTAAAAAATAAAGGAAATATTGGATCAAAAAAATAAATTGGGTCATACAGGATAATTATTAATTATTTATTTGTTTAATATTACAGAATAAATTCCAATTTAGACTTAAACTATATTTTAAAAACATAAGAAATCAGTCTTTATGAATATTTAAAAAATTATTCCTAAATTTTCAAATATCACTATCACTATTTAGTACTTGTTTTCTGAAATAAAATGCTATTTTTGAAACCGGTTTTTTGTGTTTAAAAAAACCGGTCTATTCGACATTCGAAAAATGAAAATTTTAAAAAAACCGACAGCACATTGACTAAAAAAACCGGTTGGAAAACCGCGTCGATCGCCCTAATTTCTACTCAATTGTATGTACCATGGGTATAAACTCATAATTGCGGCAAGTTATATGAATCCACAAAATTCGAAAAATTATTTTTCCAAAAAAAAAAAAAATATGAAATTCTAAAATATTTTATTAAATTTAAATTGATTAAATGTACTCAATTAAAGTGATTTTAATAAAAATATAATGAAAAGGAAAATTTCGAATAATAAATTTTTCAAACTTCGAACAAAATGTTTAAGTTCGAAAATATAATTTGGAAAACTTTCGAGAAAAAAAATTGATCTTTGCGAATTCTAATGTTACAGTTTAGAAATTTATTTGAATCATATTCGGAATTAAATTAATAGCAAATTTTTGTAAAATTTTTTTGGAGCAAAAAATATTTATTTATGTTTTGAAACTTTCATTTCAGGTGAATTTTTAAACAGAAGGAAATGAAATTTAAATACAAATTAATATTTAACATTTATTTGTAAAATTTTTTGTCAAAATCTCCAACTGAATTTTAATATATATATTTTTTTTATTTTTTTGTTTTCTTACAGCTTAAACCAAAAATCTCCACTATTTTAAAACTACTTAAAACGAAACAAAAATCGATTTGTATCAAATAAAAATTCCTTAATAAAAAATTAATAAATAATAAAATCTAATCAAAAGAAAAATAAACCAAAAGACATTTAAATAAAAAAAAAAAAAATAATAATAATATAAAAGTATGTAAAAGAATCCACGAAATAATCAACATGCTGCAGAAAGTGTTACATATTTATTACAGCATTTCAAAAAACATTCCTTGATAAATCTACAAAATTAAAACAATCTTACAACACAACAGCAAAGCAAAAGTTTACTACACAAAATAAAACCAAATGAATAAATATTCAACATACATGGTCAAAAAATCTTCGTATATTTGAAAAAAAAAGTAACAAATTTTTAATAGAAAAACCAAATTGAAATAATTGAGAAGGAAACAGCATATCAACACATATCTCTTTTTTCTTTTGAAAATTCACCACTTGTTGAGAAACAACTAAGGGCAAAAGAAAGAAAAAAAACCCACCTTTTAAAATATATTCTCTTATATTTCATTCTCATTTCCTATTTCACTCTGAATACAAAAACAATAGTAATTAAAAACAACAACCAAACTGTCTCCTGCAACTCTCAATGAATTTCAATCCAGCCTCTTTGCGCAACAGTCTCATGCATACAAAAATCATGGAATGGACCAATGATGATGCTCTAGAACTTATAGAACAATATCGCTCACACACTGAACTTTGGAATCGTGCCGATCCCAAGTATAAAGATAAATTATGTCGCTTTCGCGCATGGTCGGAAATAGCTGAACGTTTTGGCTGCAGCAAGGCTGAAGTCGAACGCAAAATGAATGTCTTATTGACCCAATATCGCCGAGAGAAACATAAAATGTTGGTGAAATTATATCAGGGTATACAACCGAATCCCTCCAAATGGTATGCTTTTAAACGTTTTGACTTTATGGAAGCTGGGGGAGGTTCAGCCAGTGCAATAGCAGCTGGTATTGCAGGGGGAGGAGGAGGCGGTGGTGGAGTGGGTGGTGGTGGTATTAATGTTAGCTTGAATTGCAGTAGCGGTGCTAGCAATAGTGTTGTTACAACAAATGGTCATCATCATCATCATGCTGCTGCAGCAGCTGCCGCGGCAGCTTTCAATGGCTTAGCTGCTGCTGGTTTTGATACATCAACAACAGCGGCAGCAGCACCAACAACATCACATCATCGCAGAATGAAAAGTAAAGAGATGAAATATTTTGGCGCGGTGAGTAGTAAAAAAGAAAAAATAGCAAATATGTAGAGAGTAAAATATTTTTAGTTTTTTAATTTTTAAATTAAGTATAAAACAAAAATACATTTTTTTTGTGTGTGTTTTCCTGCATTCTAATCATAATAAGAAAAGAAAAAAAAAATATGTTTGCCAAGGTAGGCGAGAAGGTTAGCCAAGTGCTAGAGTTGCTTAAGTGCGAACAAAAACCAGTAAATTATTGAGAAAAGAATGTTTTGAATCAAATTAATAAAATTTTAATCATATGTTAGAGAACAAGACTTTAAATTAATTTTAAGAATTTATTAAATAAAATTTGGAATTTAAATAAAAAAAATAGTTAAATAGTTTCTCAAATGCTTTAAAAAAAGCATTTGCTTTTTCTTTACTTCAATTCAGTAACTTATTTTAACAATAATCGATTCATTTATAAAATTAAATAACAAAATTATAGATTTTGCATTCAATAGCATTTTCAAACGATAGTCGTTATCCTGGTTCTGTCGTCTACTAAACCACAACATGTTTTATGTTGTTTATTTTATTTGCAAATAATTCCCAAATTCTTTTTTATTTCTACTCTTATTTAAGTCTTCTGTTTATTTTGACAGAGATGCCACGCAAAAACAAAAGTTTTCTACTGTTGTTTACATGTACATACGGAATCATATAATCGTTACTGCAAACAATAAAAGCCATATAATCGACATATTTGTCGATTATCGAATCGGTAAAATTTACTGAATCGAGTTACTGATCTTGAGAATTGTAGATTGTTCGGTACCCCAACGAGAATAATTTACACAGTAAAACCCAACTTAGGTTATAATCGTTCGTAGAGTTTTAAGACAAATGCTCAAAACCTCGTAGATTTAAACAAGGAGTTCCTCAGGGTTTCTACCTCCCGAAACTCCCAGCGCCTCCACCAGGAGTTGATGTGATATCCTATGCGGAAGACTGTACTAATAAGGTGACAGTCCAAAACGTTGATAACCGACCTAAACGGTGTGAAAATTGGGTATCTCTGTGAAATCCACAATTTCTTCACTGCGGACAACTTGAAATTGTCACCAGCGAAGTCGACAGCAACACTATTCACCACCTGGTCCTAGGCATCGTAATCTATGAAGTTCAAATTCTGACTGTGAACCACACGAAGATCTTGGGGGTCACCTTCGATAATCTTTTTACCTCCTCAGCTCACATTACTGCAATCACGCATAAATTGCTTATTAGAAATAAGGTCCTCAAAGCGCTAGACGTCAGCACTTGTGGTATGGATAAAGAAACCTTATTGGCTACATATAAGACGATTGGACGGTCAGTGGTAAATTATGCTGCTCCTTCACTGAGTGACACCCATTGGAAAAATATTCAAAGCTGCCAAAATGCAGCCTTGAGAACCGTCACGTGCAAACGAAGGTGCTTCCGGTTAAGGAACGCAACATAATGCTTAGTCAGCAGATCCTTCCTGGGATGTCATCGGAAGGGTCATCCAAACTTCGACATCCCCCGAGGCATATCAGGAAAGACCTAAGCATATACGAGGTGAACATACAGAGGTTCCTTTTGATCGCAATGAGAAGAACATGCAGAGAAAAACAAGAGTAGTTCTGGTAGAACTAAAGTCGGGATGGAGCAATATGTTTAATGCCTACTGGTCTCGCATAGACCGTGCCATCCCCAATATATACCCAGCATGTGGTCAGAGTTCCCATGACACCCTCCACATAGTAAACTGTCCGGGCAACACTACTCCTCTCATTCTAATGGATTTTTGGACTCATCCTGTAGAAGTGGCATAATTTTTTGGCCTTGACCTTCAAGCAGAACTTCCCGATTAGAAGTTTGTAACTGTTGCTTTTACAACAACAACAACTGTTGTAATCGAGGCAAGGTATATAAGGTACCGGCTGTATTTGTTTCTAAAAATAGGCCTATCAGCCTAGAGGTTAATCAGAGTAAAGCCAGTATGCTTACAGTACAGTCAACTCGAAGGCTACTGATATTGCGAATAACTACTGGTAGATCTAATAATAAATTAAATTATAAATAGACAATTTTGTTCAGCAACACCATCATGACAAAAATTCAGAAATTATATAGTCTCTAAAAAAGAGTCAAGATAATTCTGATTGTAAAACAGATCTTGACATAATTCCAAACTATCACAACTGACAAAAAGGCGACGAACATACTTTAGAAAGGTTTTAATAAATAATTCAAGCTCGAAGTGGGCAGATAGAGCAAGATATTTCATTAATTTCTTTATACGAGGGAAATATTTAAGACCACAAGGAACAGTATTATTTAAAAGGATTGATAATATACAAGGACAAGAGTCTTAGGTGAAAATAGTCAAAGACGAACTGGATATTGATATAAGCTTCCTTTTAAATCAGCACAACAGTTTTTTCCGGAATATCGTTGCTGAACGAGGCCTAGAAAAATTTTAAACAGAACAGAATCCTACGGAATAATTGTACAAGGCCTTGGACAACAAAGCCAACAAAATGATAGATGGTAGATAGAAAAAAAAAATTTATTACCTCTTAATTTTGTCAAATATTTAATTATAATAAATAAATATTTCCGAAAGTTGTCACCTCTATTAAGTGCGCCTCTAATTCAAAATGTCATTGATAATACAATTGATTTATAATATCTAACAAAATTCCATTCAAAAGTTTTTTTTTGTTTGGAAAATTCCAATACGAGTATTTTGATGTGGCTATACTTCTTTTATCTTTTAATTATGTTGAGAATTTGAAAAAAAAAATAATAATATTAAAAAATACTGAATAAAAAGCACTGTACCAGACAAAACAACAGCAACAAACACACAAATACAAACAAAAATAATGACGTAGTAAACAATTTCATGAATTTTGTTTCTCATTTACAGCCTGTCCCACGATGTCGAACGAAAAATTCGTTTCGACAATTTATATGGAAAACAACAAATAAATTTAAAATTTTGTTTTTGTTTCCCTTATATTTTGTCGAACGAATTTTTCGTTCGACGTCGTGGGACAGGCTGTTATTTTTCAAACTCAAAAAATTTGTTATTATTAGTCGTAATATTGTAGTGAAATTTAAAAAAAAAAACAGAAACGGTGGGTTTAAAAAGGGGAGCAGACTTGACTGTATTAGACTACTGTCTATAGTTTAAACTATTTAACAGACTAATATATTGTCTAGTCTAAATGATCCTACTGTAGTCTATTCTGTAATGTAGTCTATAGTCTAATCTAGTTTATAGTCTAGTCTATAGTGTAGTCTACAGTCTAGTCTATAAATAGACTATAGTCTATAGTTAAGTTTATAGTCTAGCCTATAGTCTACAGTTAAGTTTATAGTCTAGTCTATATTCTATAATCAAGTCTAGTCTAGTCTATAGTCTAGTCTAAAGTCTGGTCTATAGTCTAGTCTATAGAGTAGTCTATAGTCTAGTCTATAGAGTAGTCTATAGTCTAGTCTATAGTCTAGTCTATAGTCTAGTCTATAGTCTAGTCTATAGTCTAGTCTATAGTCTAGTCTATAGTCTAGTCTATAGTCTAGTCTATAGTCTAGTCTATAGTCTAGTCTATAGTCTAGTCTATAGTCTAGTCTATTGTCTAGTCTATAGTCTAGTCTATAGTCTAGTCTATAGTCTAGTCTATAGTCTAGTTTATAGTCTAGTCTATAGTCTAGTCTATAGTCTAGTCTATAGTCTAGTCTATAGTCTAGTCTATAGTCTAGTCTAAAGTCTGGTCTATAGTCTAGTCTATAGAGTAGTCTATAGTCTAGTCTATAGAGTAGTCTATAGTCTAGTCTATAGTCTAGTCTATAGAGTAGTCTATAGTCTAGTCTATAGTCTAGTCTATAGTCTAGTCTATAGTCTAGTCTATAGTCTAGTCTATAGTCTAGTCTATAGTCTAGTCTATAGTCTAGTCTATAGTCTAGTCTATAGTCTAGTCTATAGTCTAGTCTATAGTCTAGTCTATAGTCTAGTCTATTGTCTATAGTCTAGTCTATAGTCTAGTCTATTGTCTAGTCTATAGTCTAGTCTATAGTCTAGTCTATAGAGTAGTCTATAGTCTAGTCTATAGTCTAGTCTATAGTCTAGTCTATAGTCTAGTCTATAGTCTAGTCTATAGTCTAGTCTATAGTCTAGTCTATAGTCTAGTCTATAGTCTAGTCTATAGTCTAGTCTATAGTCTAGTCTATAGTCTAGTCTATAGTCTAGTCTATAGTCTAGTCTATAGTCTAGTCTATAGTCTAGTCTATAGTCTAGTCTATAGTCTAGTCTATAGTCTAGTCTATAGTCTAGTCTTTTGTCTAGTCTATAGTCTAGTCTATAGTCTAGTCTATAGTCTAGTCTATAGTCTAGTTTATAGTCTAGTCTATAGTCTAGTTTATAGTCTAGTTTATAGTCTAGTTTATAGTCCAACTTATTAGACCTACTGTGTATTGAAAAACATCCCACACAAATATAAGCAATTCCTCCAACTTTATGGACTTTTTTGTGGCAACTTTTATATCAATGAAAACAACAAGAAAAGAGAATTCTACAAACAAGAGTATGAGTAAAAAGAGCTCTAAAAGAGTACATAGATTTAGTAAAATGACATTGCAAAAAAAAAAAAAATACCTAAAATGAAAACCAACACTAAACGTAACAAACAGGTGCATTTAAATGAAAAACAACTAAACGTTGTTTTTGGAAGGGGTGGAGAGGGGGAACAAAAAGGTAGGAAGATGAGACAAGCCACAATAAAAGCAACAACCAACATAAAAAATGGGGGGAAAATTATTTTTTGTATATAGTTTTTGTTTATTTATTTTTTTTTTTCCAACTGCTGTGGTTGTTGTCGTTATTGTTTTAATTTCATTCAAGTACTTCTATATATTGAGTATTAACAACAACAAAAATAGTAAACCCGTAGTACACATAGTAAGAGTATGTAGTAGTAGATTTGTAAGTATGTATGAGTAGTATGTATTTTGTAAGGGTATTTAGTTGTTTTGATAAACATAACGAAGGTTGTTGTTATTGTGCATGTTAATATATCTCTATACGAGTGTATGTGTCTGTAAACTTTGTATAAGGAAGATGAGCGAGTAAGTGAGTGAGTAACAGGGTATTTGTAATTGTTAAGGACGTTTGGTAGGGGAGAAGTAGGTGGTGTTAGGGAGGAGACTTCTAGTTGTTTTTGTGGTAATCATGTTCAAAAATGTAAACAAATTCTTAGACTCTTATACATATGCGTATTTGAGGGTTATTGTTGTTTTATTTTTTTTATTTATTATTTACACTCTTATTGTTTTGTTGTATTCTTGTATTTTAAAGCTCAATGAAAGAATTTTTATTGGGATTAAATCCTGTGTTTTTAATGTACGACAAAGCCTTGACATGTGTGCGTGTGTATGTGTTATGGTTTGTATAAAATTAGCTTGCGTGAAAGATGTTTTCAAAGTTTGTTGCTGAAGGTCTTTAAGAAACAACAGAGCAGGAAGGTTAAAATGCCGGGAATATTTTAATTGGTTAATAAGAAAAATAATAAGGATTCAAGGCGAATTTTAATAAAATTAAATTTCAAAATATGCCAAGTTTGGAAATAGAAATAAATTCCCGTCAGGCGAAATCTGAAAATTATTGAATGTGAGAAAGTATTTTGTAATTGAATTCCAAAAAATTTCTCTTGAAACCTAGGTACTGTGAAAAATTTTTCCTTTGAAACTGTTTAAAATATGGAGATGGAGAAGATTATATAAAAATTGATTGGATGCAGTGCTAGATTTAGCATTTTAACAGGTTAAAATGCATTGACAATTCATAAAAAATAAGCTAAAAAAATTTTAGCATTTTAAATCAATACTTTGTGGTTTTTTGAAAGAATTTCTTAGTAAATTTTATGGTATTAGTTATCAGTTTATTTTTACTTTATTTCCCAATATTTTAAATAATACTGAAGAAAATTATTTTAAGTTGTCATTTGAACTATATTTTACAAGAAACAAAGGCAACGAAAACATGAATTTTTCTTTACAAAACAAGTTAGCATTGCCATTTGCTACTGCAGAACAATTTAGCATTTACATTTTCTGGCAACACTGTTTATTGTATGCTGGTAATGCTGTTTCACCACAAAATATTTTATCTAAATATTCTGAATCACTGTTTCTCGGAATCTGTATACGACAATTTCATTTTATTAACTCCACAATTATATGCTTATCTACTTTCTTAAACATCCTGGGATGAAGCTTCACATGTGATCACCATTGATTTCTGATTTGAGGAATTCAATCGTGGCTGCCTTTCGCTTCTGTGCGAAATTCTCCAAAACCTAATGCTATACTCTTAATGTAATGTAAAAAAAAGTAGATTTGTTGGCATTGGATTTCTCATAATTTAAAAATCGTTCAAAATAAAGTTTCACATTGATAAATTCAAGGTAATGTGGAAAATATTCGACATTTAAAGACGTATATGGAGTTTTTACAAGTGACGAGGCATTGAGGAGCCAAATCCGCGAAAAATTGTTCGCAGTTGATGACTGAAAAAGATATCAATGCATTTAAACAAGTTCTCAATTAAACCTGCGTCGAAAAAGTGTATTGATTTATACTTTGATAATGTGAGAGATATCCTTATCAAAAATCCATCTCTATATTCTTTAACGGTGATCCTCTTGCCCTTTATAAACGATGACTTTCCGAAAATCTCAATTGAATTAACTGATTCATCACCCGTTCCTCCATTAACCATTAACTTGTTGGGTAATGAATCTCTTTTTTCTTTTCCATCGATTCTTTTATAGTCGTTCTTTTATCTCTAAAACGTTGTGATGAACTCAACTGTTGCTACGAGTTTGTTAATTAACAGACTCCCCTCTGCCTTTATTAGCGATGAGTTTCCGGAAAAAACAATTATTATATTGTAGCATTTACTTAAACTGTTCCCTGATATTGTGATCCTACTTCTGCTCTGATTCTCATAGATTAATACAATAATAAATCCTTCATTTTTATTATATTATAAAACTGAAAAAGGACAGTTCATCTTCGGCTTCCTTCTGCTGTGACTCCTCCAAATGATATATACAAAATATCATGATCTTGCTCTTCCTTGTGACAATCTCTTAATATAGTTGTCTTCGAAGCATATTCGTCATTAGAAAACCACAATAAAAATGTTTTTGCTTCTTATTCCATATCGAAATAATCAACTCAAATGTAAATTTACTTGATTAACTGTTGCTGATTAAAATTAGTCTACTCTAGATCTACTTGAAAACTTTTGTCATTTAATGTTTCGAAACGCTAAAAAATATCTTCCGGAATAAGCAATAGATTCCTTGAAAGTTGACACAACAAGTTAATATTTGATAAATTAAGCAACTCTTCAAAAGCAGAAGATACCTAAGAGATCTAATTCTGTTTTAGAAGAAGTGAATTGATATATGTAGCAGGATGAGTTAATTACTTTCCCTTTCACCTTGCAACTTCTATGAAAATCTTTATAGCGAAGCATTGGGACACACAGTTAAGTTCCAACCTGAATTCAAATTTCCATCATCTTCTGCTCTGAAACTGCTCATTATGGGAAATGTTTACTAAAACTCATTTGCATAACGAGCTGTTTCACTGAAAGTCAACTGAGCGAATGAACTAAAAGAGTGAACTAGTTCAATTGAGTGAGCTAAGCTAAATAGAGCGGTCAATTCATTGAGCTACTAAACCCAACTCTTGACTGAATGAAATTTTTGTTGCTCAGACGTTTTTTGTTATAAATTTCGTATCATGCACGTGTAAATAGCCGATCATCTTAGTAATCTGAACAATATGAACGCGTAACACTGCTTTATAATCTGGGGGACGTCATATAGGAAAATATATGAAATACACATAATGAGACATAATATTTAAGAATAACTTTAATACACAATAGATTTTTAATTTCAACATCAATGACAAAAACATCTTAAATAAGACCAGAATACTTCAGTGTAAATCCAAACACAAAACATGTGTGATTACCGAATAAAATTTCTTTGGGATCTAAGGATGTCATTTGAAACCTGTATAAATAAATTATTAACTTTTTTTTTTTAAATCAAAACTAAAGATATATTATGCCCAGATATATTACAATTTGCTTGATTTATTTTTTCCTATGAATATTGAATGCTCCAAGTACTATTTCGGGATGATATTTTTGTCCTCAAAATAATTGATACGACATTCAATGTTTCAACTAAACAACAAATTCCTACAAACTACATCAACAACAAGGACACATGACTTAACCGTGACAACCCACAGTACTTAAGGATCAAAAATTACAATGAAATCAATTTCAAGGCCCCACAAATAAAATGAACAAAATACGTCCTTAATTTATATAAAATGTACTCACTCTACTTTAACTTCTCCCTCTCCTTTCTCTCACACACTACTCTGATGCAAAATATAAAATATTTATCAATCATAAGGTTAAGATACTCGAAGTCAAAGTATCTATGGATGTTTACATGCATACAATCATAGCTACACATACATATGTACATACGTATGTAAGTACACCCTTCAAACATTTGGAAGATAAATTTGCTGCTAATCTTCCAGACGCCACTTCTTAGTGTCTTCTAGAAGATTGTCGGAAGATTTTTCGAAAAATACAAAAACAAAATACATTGCTATTGCGCATTAATCGTCCAAACGTCACTTCTTAGTGACTTCCAGATGATTGTGAGAAGTGTGTACGAAATTCACAAAAACAAAATACATTACTATCGTCCTTTGATCTTCCAGAAGTATACTTTGAAGTCACTTCTGGAAGATAATAAGATGATAATTCGAATTTAACAAAAACAAAATACATTACTATTACGCAATAATCTTCTGGACGTGTGTGAAGATTGTTGGATAATTTATGAAAAGAAAATAACACAATAAAGAAGCAGATAGAATCATGTTTTCAGTAACAATTTATCTTTGGTACAGTTCGGCAGCAATAATAAATATAAAAAAAGTTTTCCTGGAAATTATTAATAAAGGACATTTTTAAAAGGTAAGTAAATCTTCTTAAACTTTTATTTAGTAATATCAGATTTTACTCACAATTTATATTAATTTTAGGAAAAATTTCATCGAACGAAAAAGTATTTGCATTTTTAAAGAAGTCAAAAACTTTGGCTGTAATAGTGCCTTGCCGAATTCTTCATACAAAAGGTAATCTAAATACAATTTAACAATTAAAATTATTACTAATCTTCTTTTCTTCTTTTAAAGGTACCGGATTTGACCAGAAGTTTTACATGGAGATTTTATTTTAAATGTTAAATTAATTTATATGTAAATTATTTATTTTGTAGTTTTATATGTATAATAATTGTGAAATAAAGATAATAACGAAATATAAAAAAATAATTTTAATTATAAGTACAAAAATAAAAAAACTAAAAATCATCTTCTAGAAGAGACTAAGACGACACTTATCTGATCATCTTCCGGATGGCGTCAAGAAGAGTCTTCTTCGACACTTTCAGAAGTGTCTTCTTCGAGTCGTCTGGAAGACACTTCCACGAGGAACAGTTCTTCCCGACGGAAGATGATTTTAATGATACTTTGGCAATAGTCGTGGCGATGAGTTTCAACTTCTGGAAGACTCTTCTTAGCCACTTCCGCAATAGAAAATGTTTGCAGGGCACAAATACAATTTGTACAGTTTATTATTTAGTATCAACAGTAATGAGAAGAGTGTTGATTATGATGACAATCATAACAACGATAATGATAATTATCAACAATATTAATAATAATTATAAACACAATTGTTATATGAAGCTGGCAAAACAAAAAAACAATGTTGTTGACAAACAACATCATCAATAAGCAGGAGCACAGAAAACTTTAGAACGAGGTCATGTGTAAGAAAAGAATAAATGAAAACAGAAAAAAAAAAAAACAACAAAATCAAATACTAACAAAATGTTAACATATGCCAAAAACAACAACATTGAGCAAAGGAAACAAAATGAAAACAAATATATAATAGTAGTAACCAAGTGGGTTTGTATATAAATTCTCGTATCTTCCAGAGATTCAACTCCACCCTGAGTTTTAAATAAAAAAAATAATAAACAAATAAATTCAATAATGATGATGATGTTGGTGCTCTCATGATGATGGTGATGGCGCGGCAGTTGATATTGTTAATGACGATGATAATGATGATATTTCTTCAATATTTGTTGTGGCGTATAGCGTCATTAGTAAGTTTTTAGTATTGTATACGGTTTGTGAAAATCAACATAAATAAGGAATAATTGAAAATTATTTGAAATGACAAGGACGAATATGTTTTAATGCATGATAATGTTCATTATGTGAAAACTTCTTAGGGAAAGAGGAAGGTTAATTTAAAGGTGCTAGAAAAATAGTAAAGTATAAATTAATAGAAATAGGGAAGTAACTGAAACTTAGTTTAATATTTGTTTCACATTTCTTAATGTAGATCAGAATCCGTATAAAGCTAAAAAGAAGTCCAATTAAAATCTATTTATCAGAAGCGATTATAACGTGGTTTTGTCGTCGGCTGAGGTAACTTTGTCACCTCCAGGGTCTACTTACAGATCCACAAACCTTAAGTAATAAGACGTTTGATGTACCCTTTCTGGGGTTTAAAATAAGTTTATATTTATTGGCTATTCAGAGAAACAAGCCGAGGCAAAAATTTCGGTGTTAAAATTTTAAAATTCTGGCAGCTGATTTTGAGCCGATGAAATCGGTGGCGGCGCATGAAGTAGAAAATTGCCCGGCAGCGGCGCGAAGCTGGCTTGGAGTCGATCGGCTTGTATCTCTTTAATTTCAAATACAAAATATTCAGTACGAGAGAATAACTACGATAAGGTCGAGTCGGATCCGCTTTAACTTGGATTGTTTCAATTCTTCCTTCTTCTTTAACTAGGTTTATTACGGTTATTCGTCTCGGTTCAGTTGTTTCGGCTTCGACACACTCGGCTGTCAAACTGGTTCGGGTTTACGACTGGATCGGCTTCAGATTCAGGTGGCAGCTTCGGAGGTCGAAGATCGTACATTTTTCTACAATACGTACAATGGTTTCTTAAAGCCCAAATTACAATAGCGCGTAGTCAGCAACAGTATTAGCAAAAATTATCAGCTGATCACTGTCAGCTCAACATGTTGCTGCCGTTATAATTACAATTCAGCGTAGGCAGCCACAATTTACAACCACCATCTAGCTTTGTTCTACTTGTGTATTTTAGCCTCTCATTTATTTGCTCACTCTCTTTGTCTCGCTCTCAATCTGAATGCAGCACAGTGAATTTAGAAACAGGGCTAAATGAAACAGCACTGCAAACTGATGCTGACCAAATGTAATCAACACCATAACAAACAGTGCATTCCAAATAATCAGCTGATTGTGGCAGCACACACTGCTGCTGACTACGCGCTATTGTAATTTGGGCTTAAAGCTAATGTCTAGCTACTTCTCAAACTACTGTTACCATGCACTTCTACGGGTTAATATACTACTAGAATAGGCGATACGAAGCCTCTTGTGAGAACATCCGACCAAAGTCAACTGTGAGAACGAGCGACCGAAATCACTCGTGAGAATAGCCAACCGAAGTCAACTATGAGAACGAGCAGTACGAAGCCACACGTGAGAACGAGCAATCGGAGTCATTCATGATAACAGCCAACTGAAGTTTACTCTGAAATTTATTTGACTACGAACCGAAGTCAAGAGTCTTGAAAAATACGACAAAATTTTACTTTCGCAAAATATAGTCGGCTCTTCAATTATGTATAATAATTTCCGAGAACTATATGGCGGGTTCTTGTCTTATTTGAATCACCCCGACTGTAAGCAAACCTTGTTTACTTATAATTATTCATGTATAAACTAAATGAGAATTATATCAACTGGACAACTAAACCATTTATTACAAGTGTGTGTGTGTTTTTACAGTAGGGGCATTCAATGCAATTACTTATTACCAATATTTAATTCAATATTTTAGTATATAAATAAAAATAATTAATATTAATAAAAACAATAGAAAATACACAAATTCATTAAATAAATCAATTAAGAAATATGTAGGTGAAAATAGTAATGTTGAGTGTACTATTACCACGTAACACGATTTATTGCATAAGAGACCCAAAACGTTTTTTTAAAAAATGTAATTCTTCGGGAGGATATCAGATTTAACAAAAAGATTTAAACAGGAAAATACAGTGTTGAAAAGAACAGATTGCATATGTTCACAAACAATTTGTATTTGGTGATCAACGTGATTTAAGCGAGATTTAACTCCAAGAAAACACACAATAAAGGCAATAAAAGGATCCGAGAAAGGCGAGTCAATATTTTAAACAGCGAATTTACTCCTAGGAGGGACAAATTATCTCAACTAGATCTTGTCGAGATAGTGCAACAAATAAAAGAGTGAAATTTGTAAGGAGACTTGGTACTGGAAAAATCAAAAGAAGAGCGCTATCCAATAAGATCATAGCGACTGTTTTTGAAGTCTCGAGCGTTGTGACAAAGGCATGGAAATGCAGAAAAAAATTAAATCTCTGATTTCGATCAACTAAAATATGCGTTAAAGACTATTGAATTGATGAGAATCAAGTCAATTAATTATGAGAAAATAGAGATAAAAGATCATCTATTTCCTTTCGAACATAGGGAATTGCCGGAACAGAGAATTCTTCAACAAAGATAAGAACATTTCGAAAGTTTTTAGAGTCCATGTTATCGTCACAATGAGAATAAAATTTTCATTAAAACTCAGAGATCAGTCAATTAGAAGAGAGAGAATCTGTTAAAACATTAAGTAAAATCTGTGCTGAAAAATACAATAGAATTAATGATAGGAAGAATGAGCTGAAAGAGAAAATTTTCTTAGGATAATTGGTACTGAAGAATCATAAAGAGGAGATGTTACTATAGTTCCATTATATATGTATGTGAACATCGACTGTATAATTTGACAACCAGTCAAGACAATTTAAAGGCTTATTGCATCCAAATATACTAGAAATGAAGAGACTTTCAAAATACATTCGGCAATTAAGGCTGTCAAAGAGGAAGTTTGAAATCAAAGCAATACATTGGTAACATGAAACTGTTTTAACAGTAAATTCTTAAAAAAAGTTCAGTTTTGAAGTAGAACAAGAAAAATGGCTTCGTCAAAAATAGCAGAAGTCTAAAGATAGAAGAATAAAACTACACTTTATAGATAAAGAAATATTAAAAATATGGAAATTTATACATGCAGTTGCATTCAAAATAATCCTCCACAAGACTTCTTAATAAAACTGAAGACGTCAGACATTCTTTATGGCTTTTCAATTTATTGGAAATATAAACATATCTGCATAATAAAAAACAATATATTTTTTTCTATTCTCCAATCAAATTTTCCGCCCACTCTCATTACACTTGTTTTTATCTTATTTGTATCTATTTTTATTTAAATCTCCAATTGTAATTTATTTCACCTTAAAACAAATATAAATTTAGCAAAATACCTCTTCATTAGCAGAACTAATAAGGCGAGAGTTTTCTTATAACACTCCCTGCTCCTTAACCTAAATGTGAATTAAGCCACGTACAGTGTTGGAAAAAATAATAGGAACGACCCTTACTTTCGCAAACAGATGCAAACAGTTTTTTTATATTAAGTTTCTTTTTGGAGTCCCGCTATTTAACTGTTCCTAAAATAACGGAATTTCATTATTTGTTTACTTTTTTTACGTAAAGCTAATTTTATGTGATTAATTTAATCATATTGGTTTCGTGTTTATGATTTATATCTTCGGTAAATAAATTTGAAAATGGGTCGTGAATACTGAATCTGAAAAAAATTGTATTCTTAAATTAAATTATCAATTAGAAAAATTAAGTGTTCCAAAACTAAAGTATTCAATGCCATTCATTCGAAAAAAGTCATGAAACTAGAGGTAGAAAGCATAAAACGTCAGCGCGTTTTGACCAACGTTTAGTTCGACTTTCCAAAAATAACCCCTTTATGTCATCAAGTAGCCTTAAAAATGAATTGTGTGCTCCAGTGACAAGTCGAACAATAAGAAATAGGCTGCAGGAAGTCGGATTAATGGGACGCAGTCCGAGAAAAGTACCACTGTTGAGCAAGAAAAACATCCAAAAAAGGTTGGAATTTGCCAGGCGACACCTGTGCCGTAAAAACTGGAACAACGTACCAGTTGTCAGACGAAACAAAAGTCAATTTATTTGGATCTGATGGAAAATCATTTGTACGTCGTCCTGCAAATGCTGAATTTGATCCGAAATATACAATAAAATGCTTCCATTTGCTGAGGATGAAATGCCACTAAAATGGGAATTCATGAAGGATAATGATCCCAAGCATTTCGCTGGAAGCGTCAAAACGTGGTTTCAGCAGAATGAGGTGCCTGTAATGGAGTGGCCGTCCCAATCAAAGGACTCCATTGAGCATCTCTGGGGAGTCCTCAAAAATAATATTGGTAGCTTTATCAACCTGGTATTCAATTCCGCCCGAATAATGTGCGAATCTTGTGGGATCTATGAATCGCCGTTGTCAGGAGGTTATAAAAATGAAGGATCTTCAACCAAGTATTGAAAAAGTATTTGGAAATGATGGTAATGTTAACAAAAAAAAATATTTTTTCCAAAATGTTAAGTGTCCCTATTATTTTTTTTTTTAGGCCTTTTAAAAAAAAAATATATATTTTTTGGCAGAACTAGTTATTTTTGCTTTATAAGGTAAAATATTTAAAGTTATTTAATTTTATGTATATACTTTTTAATATTTATGGAATAGTAAATAAAAAAGTAAGACTATATTGAAAAATTAGAGTGTCCCTATTATTTTTTCCAACACTGTATTAATATACATAGCAAAATAACTTTACCAAAAAATGACATCACATACTTCACTTCATTAGCTGGACAATTAACCAACCTCTCAGTTGAACTCCCCCATATTTTTTTTTAAAGGAGTTAGCAACACTCTTAATACTCTCCATGGACATTAGCTCTAGCTATGTTTTTTTTTACATATTTTATATAAATTTGTTTTCATTGTTATTTGTTTACGTATGCGTGTTATTTTTCAGCAAAAATTAAAAAACAAGAAAAACAACAAAATCGAATCAAAAAGAAAAAAATACGTTTCATTCAATTCTTTTGCTGTCAATGATAAGCCCGCGAAAAAGTATGCGCCTGTCCTTCGTGCATATAAATACACACAGTAAACAACAAGCATGCATTTATAATATATTTATACTACTCTCACATACATACATACATACCTACATCATCATCAACATTATGTGTGCCTTCATCAACAACATCATCATTATTATTGTTGTTTTCTTCATCGTCGTCGACGTTGTCATCGTCATAGTCAACAGTAATTGCTACAATAACAACAACATATGCTCATATTGCACATGCAATGCAAATTGTTTCTTTAGTATTGTGATTCTCCCGAAATATACACTCACACCCCTCTATTTTATTCACTCAATCACTCTTACTCTTTCTAATGTTGTTTTTAGCAATTGACCATTGGGAAGTATTACCAGATAAAGATGAAGGTATTTTGAAATTGGGGATTTCCGAAAATTGAAAATTGTCAAAATCGATTCATAAACCAATTTATGGGCCAAATATTAGAGGAATAGTGTGTTTGACGTAATTCCAGTTTATACTCTTAAAAAAGAGTACTTTCGACAACCAAATTTTTTACAAATAGTTAAATGTTTATTCGGAAACCAACAATTGCCGTGATCCACTCCTTCCCATATAAGGCGAAATTTTAACTATTCCTTCGAATATGCATTATAAAGGAATTTAAGGTATGTATAGACGGTTGTCAGATCTAACAACGTTGGCAGAAAAATGTTCAGAAAATTTCTAACAACCGTGTAAACTTACAATTTATGTCTTACAACGTTGTTAGAAAAAGCATTGTCAGTAAATTGTAACTCAATAATATTGTTAGACATCTGACAATCGTGTAAACACATAACGTTGCCATTGCCAGATAATTGTCTGACAATTTTTATTGTCAGCTGTGCGAATTTTATGCATCTGACAATGGCGCCATTGTCAGATAAATCATTTGTAATGGCAACGCTGCACATTAAACAGCAAAGTGTATTCGTCTGACGACGGATCTGGTAACTTTTGCCATACAACAACCTGCCAACAGTGTAAACTGACAATTTTTGTTGGCAGATAAATTTATTGTCTGACAATTGACTGGCAATGAAATTGTAAGGTTTTCTTACGATCGTCTAAACTGGTAATTTACCTGTTGCTAACAATTTTTCATTGTCAGTACATTGCCATCACATTGTCAGATCTGCCAACATTGTTAGATCTGACAACCGTGTATACATAGCTTTAATCAACAATCAAAATTACAAACTACTATCAGTTGGCTAACTTAATAAAAAACAGTAGCTACTAACAACAATCGTATGAAATAAATTCTTCGGCTCTTATTCAGCTAACTACATTAGTTAAGCTATAAAATACAATCCCATAAAACAAATGCTTCGGTCATTAATCGTCTAACATGAATTATAAAGGTTACGAAAGCTACTGAATAGAATCCGACGAGATAAATACTTCGATACTCCTTCAGCTAATTACAGGTTTCAAGCTCAAAATACAATCCGATAAGATAAATGCAATAATTTCAGGTTTTCATAACAAACTACAATCCAACCAGATAAATGCTTCGGCTTTCAATCCGCTAACTGTGAACAATGTAAAATGCAATCCGGCGAGATAAATGCTCCAATCGACGAACTTCGGTTGCGTTTTCTTTGTTTTTTAGGAGCAAGATCGATACTTCGGGGTACGATTTCTTACGTTGAATGTGAATTTGACACCTCACTAAAGGATCACAAAATATTGTTAATATATTGATCTATATACCCACTATCAACTTTTTCAAATTTTACGTTATTTGGGAGGTGGGCGGTAAAGTGGGCTTACCACGCCCATTTTTTGTTTCCGAGGTGGGCGGACCACACCCATTTTTGGTTTCCAATTTTATATCGGCCCTCGAACTATATCTGTGCAAAATTTCGTTGTCGTACATGCTTTTGTTTAAGAAATATCAGCAGAAAAGTATGAAATGAAGCTACAACTGACATCCTATGCTTCTAGTATTTAGCCCATAACTTGTTAGTTTATTAACAGATTTTGCCCATTTACAATACCAAACAAACCTTATATAAGATAAATATTTGAGCCAAATTTCGTTCCCCTAGGTTGTCCCGTTCGAGCCCTATAATGCTTTCAACAGACAGACCGACGGACATGGTTAGATCGACTTAGAATCTAAACAGGACCCAGAAAATATATTCTTAAATGATTTCTTCGACATGTTACACACGGAATGACAAAATCAATATACCCCCCATCTTTTTGATGGTGGGTATAAAAAGGGCGAATGTTATATTCGGCTCGGTCGAATCTATATACCCACCATCAACTTTTTAAAAGTGGGTGGACGGTAAAGAGGGCGGACCTCGCCCATTTTTTGTTTCCAAGTTTATATCGACCCTCAAACTATTATACAAAATTTTGCGGTCGTACATGCTTTTGTTTAAGAGGTATCTGCAGAAAAGTATGAAACGACACCCTGTGTTTCTAGTTTTTAGCTCATAAATTATTTATTTATTAACCGATTTGACCAATTTTCAATACTAAACAAACCTTATATAAAATAAATGTTTGTGCCAAAATTCGTCCCCCTACGTTGTCCCGTTCGAGCTCTATCCTGCTTTCAACAGGCGGAGGAACATAGCTAGATCGACTCAGAATCTAACCAGGACCCTGATAATATATACTTTGTGGGGTATTAAATGATTCCTTCGACATGTTACACACGGAATGACAAAATCAATATACCTGCAATCTTTTTGATGGTGTATGAATGGTAAATATAAAATCTTCTATAATTCTTATTTTATTGCAAAGAAGCAGACCAGCAAGAAAACGATTCCATTAAAGAAAATGTTCACCACTTCAAAAGAGGAATATTTTGAACTTGGAAGTTGTTCATAATTTGCTTAAAAAAAGTGGCAAATAAATGAATTTTTATCGGGAAAAAAGCGTAAAATTTCATAACATCTCCATAAATTTTCTTTATTTGGCCTGGGATCAAATGAGTGATCAGCCTACCACAATCTTTGGGCTGATTTCATTGAGCAGGAGCACCTTCTCTGCTCATGTCCGTTGTTCTTAGGTGAAGCCTTCTTTGATAGTCTTTGACGATTTGGGTAGACTGGATGTTATGCTAATTTTTGATTTTGTTTTAAGAGTTCGGTACGGTTTATGTCTGAATTGGGTTTTCTTGCTATCGTATGTACTTGTGGTCCAGTTATTGGCCGTTAAAAGTCGGAATTTCAACTCAATCGCTAATTTAAATAGTAAATTCGTAAAGATAACAATTTACCCAAATAGCATAGTTAAAGTTATGATTAATTACATTACTAGTGCGCATAAGATATCACATCATTTTGTTGAAATGGGAAATGATGTGCTAGATAAACTTTTTGAGATATAAAAACTATATAAGTATCTATATTATTTATATTAAGGCTAGTCTCACTAAAATTCTTCAATATCCAAAATAAAGCAACTGGAAGTCCTGACCCTCTCCAACTACAAGAACTAACCTATACTTTAACATAAACTCTCTTAGGCCTCTCATACTCATGCTCTTTAAATGAAAATTTTCACCTCGTTCTTAAAACAAACCCCCACTACATAACAACAAATTCACAGTTGAACTTCCACTGTTTTTGTTTTTCTTTTGCCTGAATGCGCAACATGCAATGCAGCGTAAAATATCACTACTCTATATGACTGTGTATAAAATACTACGAACTACAATTTAACCCTTAAATGCCCTTGGTATCTTTAAAGATACAACCATTAAAAAAATTCCTACGGTCACAATTTTTGTTAAATTTTTCTTAAATTGGTTCTATATTGTTTAAAACATAACATTTCATTGTAATTTTTTTTCTTAATTATGCCGTTTTGGAAATATTTCAAAATGAAGTCAAAAAATATTTTTTATTAAAATTAAATAAACGACCTTTTTCAAAGTGTAAAGTCTGAGAACCTATGAATATTTTTAAACGAAAAAAAATTATTGCCATACTTTGAACTATGTTCTTTAAAGATATTGAAAAATATTATACTGATATAAGTAGACAATTCTCTAGAAAGTATAATTTTCCTGTTGTATCTTCAAATATACACTAGGCGTTTACAGCTAAAGTTTGATTTCTGTTACACGTGGTATTTGTGCTTATTATCAGTGGCATTTTCGTATATAATATTGCCTTTGCTAGAGCAAGTTCACTTGTTTTGGGGCTAAGTAATATAGTTTTTTAGATTTTAAATTGTTTAACCCTTCGTCATACAGATGTTTCAATTGTCATATTCGTACGGTCACATTAGGGAAACATTTGACTGAAACTCACAAATATTTCTTTGCCGTAATGTGACCATAAAATATTTTTGTGTGGCAAACAACAAATCAGCTGATTTTGCGCAAACAAAATTATTTAATAGCAAACAAAAATGTTCGTAATGTGAACACAGTGTGACCACATAATGAAAAAATATTTTCCCATTTTTTGGGCAAATAATTATTTGGTCTCACAAAATGTTTGTAAGAGAAAACAATATCAAATAATAGTTGTATCGAGCCATATTGTTTACTATTGAATCTAAATCATTAAAATTTTAAATATTTATATAAATGAAAAGTTTTCAACAATAAATTCCGCAAATTACTTCAGTTCAGAATTTTTGCATATAGCATCGTCTTGGTGTCTTAAACATACTGTCAAAAGTCATCAATAATCATATATTTGCTACGGAAGTTATTCGCAGTTAAAGGTGCTAAAAATAATTTTACATATGATGCATAATGAGTGAGATATATAGATAGCCGCGAATAACTTGTTTAGCAAAAACGTAAATATAACTTTTAGCAGTATGACTAGGTTATGTTATCAGTTATGGTTATGTAGCGGCAATATGAACTGGATTCGTCCAGTTCGGAGGTGTATGAGGTGGACTTGAGCAAGTGGTTCAAGCGGGATCGCCTAAGTCGATGATGAGTAATGGGGAGGTCGCTGCTAAGGCTACTAGTGATGCAGGTGGAACAAAGATTGCTGTTACTTCCTCTAGCAAAGCTGCCAAGGAGACGCGTAGAAAGAGGCACTCTAGAAGAAGGATGGGTCGGTCAGGTGATGCCATCACGGAGGATATTATGGAGGCGATGTTTGGGAAGTCAGTCGTTGACCTTTCACAGAAGGTGATTGAGTATGACGAAAAATAGGAGGCCATCTTGATGAAGTTCATTGCTGAAAATGAGCAGCAGTAGGGGGACCTTAATGTTGTTGGCTCTGGTGGCATTGATGGCGTTATGGGTTTTGCTCGTAAACAGCATATGGCATTGTCTTTTTTTCTTATTTTTTATATTCTTCCTCTTCTAAAAAAGTAATCGAAGCTGCTCCACATCATAAAATCAAAAAATGTTCATGTTTTTTGTTCAATATATTTTTAATAAAAATAAATTTATTGCTTTCGAAAGTTTGATGAAATAATTTTTGAAGACAAAAAATTTTTCAAATGTTACCGATGAGAAAACATGTTTTCCTACTTGCCTATTTGACTATATTTAATTTATTGCTTTCGACAGTTTGATGAAATAATTTTTGAATACAAATAATTTTTCAAATGTGACCGATGAGAAAATATGTTTTCCTATTTGCCTATTTGACTATATTTAATGTCTGTTTGAACAAACAAATATGGTAAAATAAATGTGAGTAATGTGACCATAAAATAAATTTTATATTGCTTTGGAAAAATTTTGTTTACATTCGGGCAAACAAATTTGAAACAAACATGTGCCTAATCTGACCGTACCTTAACAAATATGGTCTGGTCTCTATATTTTAATAGAAATTTTGGTAATTTTTTTTTTTTTTTACATTATTACATTTGTATAATAATATTCTATCATCACTACAACATAGTTTTGCAGGTTATTACATTTTCCCATCTATAAACTTCAAGTTCATCTCCTTGTTTTGAGGTTTTATCGGTAATTCTCTCATAACACAAAATATTAACGAAAACGTGGAAAATCATAAAATTCATGTGTAAAGTGATGAGAGCTTAGTTTAAAAGATTTTAATAAAATAAAATACAATAACGAATAACATCGTCAAACCATATAATTTTCTACACAAAATATAACTGATCTAGACAGACCCTATTTGGTACGAATGTGACATGTACTCAAATTTATCCTCATAAGTATCTTTGTGTTAGTTTTATTGTTCTGGTTTTTTCACAGATCATTAGAAAACAAAATTATAGGAGGGTACCTGAAATTTCAAGTCTCTAGCTTAATTATAAATATATGAAATTTATATTTAAATGCAGGTGATAAGTAGCAGACAATGATGAAAATATGAATCAGAATGATATTGACATAAACGTGTTCGTTCAGAACTATTTTATCTGTATGTTCAATGATGATACAAACGAGGGGAATTTAATTGATGCAGAAACTCAAATAAATATAGCACAATTCAAACCAAGGTCAAAACCACATTTTTTATTTAGACAACTTTTTTACATTTGTAGAATATGCTGAAATTCGAACATGGGACCAGTTAAGAATATATTGCGTATATAATTGGAATATACGAGTATGAAACTTCGCTGTCTTGGAAAGATAATATAGTGGTGAATTTAGTGTCAACTTATACTCTGTGGTGCTGAAATTAAGATAGAACAATCAACAACTGTGAAAACGTGTGAAAAAATGAATAAAACTGTTTTTATTTTGGGAGTCTTTGAAACTAAAATGCTAACAGTTATAATATATTGCCAGTGTATGACACAATAGAACGCTCCTTCGAAAACTGTCGCCAATCTCCACCTTCGTATAGAAAGTAAGAATTCCCGAATTCAGTTCTTGGGTATTATAGTCTTCACCAATATCAATTCTGAGTTTTATATAATCCGAATGGATATGACAAAAGAAAAGCCTCGAAAGCTGTGAACGTATATTCAGTCGACGACAAATCCTAGCCAATGCGAGAGTCAGACGCAAGGTCAAACAAAAAACATCCGCCTGGCTGCACATAAGATACGAGAGTTGTTCCTCAACCAAGAGTTACTTAACGACTCAATAAAACCCTTTAAATTATCCTGTTTCCTCAAATTATAAAGAACTACAATTGTGACATGGGTGGAGTTGGATTAATGAATAGTTCAATGAGTCTTCATAAAATACTAATGATTAGACGAAGTTAGACATATAAAGTATCTTTAGTATATAACAATTGTTAATAACTGGCAATTGCACAAAAGAATACATCAACATGAACCTGGATTTCAGCCCATGCGTCTGATTAAATTTAAGTTAGAAAATGCTTATAAATTATTATCCTGCGATGCACAACATTCTCTCCAAAAAGAGTGTCCACATCTTGAAGCATAAATAAGAAAAAATTTTCAAAAACCGAGATTTGACAGAATTTGATTAATTTTTAAATTCAAAAAGTACATAAATGCTTCATAAATATCATACTTATTGAATTTTTGTTAATCATTGGATTAATATATCTTATTTCTGATAATTTTATTACATTTTATAAAGCTTTTTCTTCTGTTTACCAAGTTGTAACGCAGAGAAAAAATCTTCGGACCCCCATCTTAAAGTATACCGTTCGACTCAGAATCACTTTCTGAGTCGATTTAACGATGTCCGTCCGTCCGTCTGGTCGGCTGGCTGGCTGTCCATGTAAAGCTTGTGCGCAAAGTACAGGTGGCAATTTTGAAGATAATTTGATGAAATTTGGTACATATGCTTTTTTCAACACAAGGACGAAGCCTAAGTTTGGTTATGATCAGCCCATTATTTCACCTAGCCCCCATACAAATGTCCTCCCGGAATAATATAAGTTTTATATCAGCAAAAATCTGTCTGCAAAATTTCATGAAGATCGGTCCATAACTGACCATAGATCCCATATAAACTCCTTTCCCGAAAATCACTAACGTGCATAAATCCCATACAAATGTTAGTATTATGTTAATATTTAACACAAGTAAGTTGTATAATAGTAAAAACTAAATTATGTGGATCGAAATGGTGTAGGGTATCATATAGTCGGTCTTGACCGTACCTTGAAGACAATTTTCGTATGCATCTTTTGATGTATCATTTATCAAAATCGTATAAAGGGTTCTTGAGTTATAGTCTAAGTTTGACAAACCATTCTCGAATTTTTTTCTGTGACCGCTCAATAAGGTGATAGATAGAAAAAAGTGAATGCTGATTCTTGTTTAACTCGTCAAAATCCACCTAGTCCACCTATTTTTGTTTCAAGAAAAAAAAAATTTTTTTTTGTATGTCACATGGGTATTTTTACTTAACTGTGAATAAAATTTAGATTTGTGCATCAATTTTGAAGATACAGTGGTGGCCACGAATTTAAGACACGACATGTAACGAACTAAGTTGTGATAATTATTACAACCCTGCAATATAAAATTAGATTTTGTTAATTTTTCAGTGTACCCTGTAATGTTAAGATCAATTACCGTTATTTGGTTTTGTTTGTGTATACATTTTGTTGCTGTTTTTATTATATTTTCGTAAAAACGTGCTTTTGAAGCTGGTCACGAATTTAAAACATATAAGAAATATTTGGTTTTTAAGTGATTTTTTGGTGTTTTTTGAAGCTAAAAGGTAAGTAATGAATGTTTTATTCCATTTAATGTTAGAATACATCAAAATATTTAGTTAGAAATGGCCAGAGGTACTTGGAGTTCGGATGCCGAGCGAAAATTGATCCAACAAATGAATACTGATGGAAAAACAGTAATGGAAATTTCCAAGCTACTAAAATGTTCCAGATCCAAGATTTACAATGCACTGGAACACATCAAGCAACATGGCACTACCAAAAATGTCAAACAGCACCCTAGAGCCCGAAAAACTACACCCAGGGAGGATAGCTTAATTTATAAATCAGCTGCTAAAGATCCTTTCAAGAGCTCAAGTAAAATTAAAAATGAGATTTCATCGGATTTTGGTATTAATATATCGTCCAGGACAATAAGAAGACGTCTGAATGAGAAGAACTTACGTGGGTGTATTGCACAACGTAAACCACTTGTGTCAAAAAAAAATATTAAATCCCGACTAGCGTTTTCAAGAGAAAATCTCAATAAGCCGATGACATTTTGGAAAAATATACTTTGGAGCGACGAGTCGAAGTTTTGTCGCTTTGGTTCTGATGGAAAACAGTACGTATGGCGTCCTCCAAACCTGGAGCATCACCCAAAGTACACCCTTAAAACGGTTAAGCATGGTGGTGGAAATGTCATGGTGTGGGCAGCATTTTCCTGGCATGGTGTAGGTCCCATTCAGAAGATTATCAATAAAATGGACCAGCATATTTACAAAAACATACTGACAAGCATCATGATACCATTCGCTGAAGACAACATGCCTCTAATGTGGAAATTTATGCATGATAATGACCCTAAGCACACTTCACGCCTAGTGAAGAGTTGCTTAGAGGAAAATAATATCACAGTTCTGAAATGGCCAGCTCAATCCCCGGATCTCAATCCAATTGAGAACTTGTGGAATGATGTTGAGGAGCATGTACGAGCAGTAAAGCCAAAAAATTTGACTGATTTATGGGAAGAAATTCAAAAGGCTTGGTATGCCATTCCAAAGGAGCGCTGTATGGCCTTAGTTGAAAGTTTACCCAGGAGATGCGCTGCTGTGATTCAAAATAAAGGATTTCCCACCAAATACTAATATTGTTTTATGAAGCTGAGCTTTACTTTTGTGAATTAACTTTTATTTTGCCTATGTCCTAAATTCATGACCAGGCTTAAACTTGTATTAATCTGTATAATATGTAAATAAAAATTGGAAACTAAATATAGGTAACAAACTATTGTTGATTTTTTTTCATAACATTACTAGGATCTTTAAAAAATAACATGGATCTAAAATTTGTTCGATAAGATGTAAAAATTATCAGAAATATATAAGTGAAATGTCGTGTCTTAAATTCGTGGCCACCACTGTACGTGCCTTATTTTATTCGCAGCATTACCAGCTTTAAGATAAAGACTGATAAACTGATAAACATTTTAGATGTTTTCATTTATTAAAAGAAATTTTAGTAACAAAAAAATCAAAAAATTAGCATGAAAATGATTTTTTTTCCGACACTTATTTCAAAATAACTCCGAAACTATTGAGCACGTAAAAAAATTAAGTTTGGGAAATTTGAAGATATTTTTAGTCCGCATCTTTTGGTGTATCACTTTGATCAATCGTATACACCGTTCTTTAGTTATGAGGAAATATACTAAAGTAATGACCTTACTATGGCCGAAATATTAGACACGCCCATAGTAAGACAAGCAGATTCGTGTTTAGCACATCAAAGTACATCAAGTCCAACTATTCGTCTATGGGGGAGAATTTTTTTGTTGACCAGTGGAATTTTTGTTAGGAGTAACTGCCCAGAGTATCTTTAAAGATACAATCACTTTTTTAAAATATCGTCTTTAAAAAATTTTTTCTTCAAAAACTAAAAACGTTGTTATTATTTTTTCGACATTTTACATATATTTTTTTCATAAAAATCGCTGACTTTGGGCATTTAAGGGTTAATAGATGAATGTATGAACGAACGAAAGTGTAGTAGTTACGCATTTGTATTGTTGCCACTATCAACAGCGCGCCACATCACCTCTACTGCAGCATAATACAACAGTCAGTGTAAATTTACACAAAAATAATAATAACAATGTACGAATATGTATACAGAACTGTACACTTTAAAGAGTAACTGATCCAACAACAATAATAATAACAACAATGACAACATACAATAACAATAATAACAAAAACAACAAGAGCAACATTGACAATAATAATAACATTGAAGCATACAACCTTATACATACAATATTTTTGTTTTTTATAATACAAATGAAAATCATCATCACCATCATTATTATCATCACAACATAAACAATCATTCGCATATATTCGTATAAAATCGTATGTTGTTATTGTTTGCATACATATTAAGCAACAGCAGTAGCAACAACAAAAAATTGTAAATGCATCAAATGACACACGTTGCATGATGCGTTGTCATTGATGTTGTTATTATTGTTATTATTGCTATTTACAAATTTATGTACAAAGATATTCAGTCAGTCAGTTTGTTTTGTTTTTATTTCTTTTTTTATTGTTTTGCATTGGTATTTGTATTCGTGCATGCATGCATACTCATTACATACATAAACATTCTTTACTCAATAACAATGGCCATCTTGTTTTGATACTGTACGAGTTTATAAAAATGCATTTTATCTTTTTTTTTTTTGCGCGTAAATGTCAATTAGAGTTACCAGGTGTTGGGTGTTTTTTAGTAGAGTGAAATTTGTTTAACAAGGTGGGGTAAAGCTTGGATACTGGAATAAGAAACTGTTTTCTTGTAGAACATTTAAACTTACTTTTCCTGTAACATTCTTGTTCTCTCATATGCACAGATACATTTGATTTACTTAATTTTTTTGACTGACAAGTCCAGAATTTTTGGTATTTAATATGTATTTAGGGTAATTCCATGTCAAAACGGACGATTTCAATGTAATTCGCTACAGTTATCACCCAAGTAGCTTACAGGTCAAAATCTGTTGTATAAAGATCAGAGATGAATATATCAAAAAACGGTATTTTAAACATTTTTTAAAAACTATTTATTGATAATTTAACTCTATCGTATATTTGTACCAAAATTCTAGTTGGAGACTGTTTTAGTTTAGGAGTTATGAAGCAAAATATGGTAAAAAGCTATTTTTTGGTATGTAAAAATTTAAAATATTTACAAAAATTAATTTAAAATATTTTTATATGAATTCATATTTAAAAAAAATTTAGTTAATATAACTTCTAAACTAATGGAAAGTCCAATATGAAATTTTGCGCGCGTATAGATAAGAGTTGTGTTAAAATTATATAATTTTTTTAAGAATTTTAAAAATGTCGATTTTTGAGATATAAAGGTTTAATTTGTATAAAGGTACGGTCACATTAGGGAAATGTTTGTTTCAAATTAGTTTGCCCGAACGTAAACAAAATTTGTTTAAAGCAATATGAAATTTATTTTATGGTCACATTACTCACATTTATTTTCCCATTTTTGTTTGTTCAAATAGACAATAAATATAGTCAAATAGGCAAATAGGAAAACATGTTTTCTCATCGATCACATTTGAAAAATTATTTGTCTTCAAAATTATTTCATCAAACTGTCTAAAACAATAAAATTATTTTTATTGAAAATATAATAAAGAAAATGAAAATTTTTTGATTTGTAATGTAGAGCTCTTTAGAGAAGGAAGAAGAAGATAGTAAGATAATGGCATAGCCATCGGCATAGGCTGTTCACGTGCATGTGTGTTGCCCCCACTACCACCAGCATCTAGAACGTTAAGATCCCCCTGCTGCCGCTCATTTTAAGCACTGAGCCTCATCAAGAAGGCCTCATTTCCGTACCTTCTTTGGAAGGTCAACCAGCGACTTCTTAAACACCACCTACCTAAACCTCCGTGATCTTCTTTATATGGCCGACCCATCCGTCATCATCAACCGACGTGGTGAACTTCCTAGGGAGCTTCATTATACGCGTCTTTTCGGCAGCTTTGCCAGAGGAAGCAGCAGCACCCTTCGTCTCACCTGAATCACTAACAACCTTAGCAGCGACCTCACCACCACTCTCCATCTACTAAAACGATCCCGGCTTGAACCGTTGGTCCCAAGTCCAACTCATCCACCTCCAAACAGGACGAATTTAGCTCATACTGTCGCAAAATAACCGGCACTGACAAAATAACGTCGTCATACTTCAAAAGGCCACATTTAATCACGTTTTTGCTACACGGGTAATTCGCGGTAAAGGTGTCAAAAATCAATTCTTTTAATATATCTCGCTTATTATGCATCATACGTGTTTCTACTACATCATCTATACAATATAAAATTTGCAACAGTTTTGCTAAACTAAATTTGTATGTACCATCTTGTAGGGATAGTCCTTTGATTTGCTCAAGTATGTGCCCGATGTCTTTTCATTTTATTATTGTAATTTTACTCTTCTTTGAAAATTTTACATTTTCGGACACTCTAACTTGAACCACAAAAAGTTTTTTCGACATATATGCAATAGACGATAAGTAAATATCCTTAGAAGATGGTTGGTAAGTTATCATTACAATTTTACTTTATCGCCCTGCGGTTAAAGGTGCCAAAAATCATTTGCATTCATATATCTCGCTCATTTTTATGCACCAACATGTAGGGACAGTCCTTTGATATGTTTAAGTATGTTCCCGAAGTCTTTTCATTTTTTCGTTGTAATTTTACCCATTTTGCCTCACTGAAAATTTTACACTTGGATCAGAATAGATTTCTTGACAATACATGCAAAGGAAGAGTAAATATCTTTAAAAGATGGTTGGTATAATATTGCTATATCGTCCTGAAATATAGCTGATACTAAAAAACATTAGATATATCATAAAATGCATAAAATGATTTTTGGCACCCTTAAATTCAATAGTAAATATGGCTCGATACAACTATTATTTAATGTTGTTTTCTCTTACAAAAATTTTGTAAGTTCAAATAATTATTTGCTCAAAAAATGGGAAAATATTTTCCATTATGTGGTCACATTGTGTTCACATTATGAGTATTTTTGTTTGCTATCAAATAATTTTGTTTGCCCAAAATCAGCTGTTTTGTTGTTTGCCACACACAAATATTTTATGGTCACATTACGGCAAAGAAATATTTGTGAGTTTCAGTCAAATGTTTCCCTAATGTGACCGTACCTTAAGTCTAAATTTAAACTTTTAAACTAAATCAACTTTTATATATGATTTTGTTCATTTTTAAAATGATAGTAAAACAAAAATTTTATTATATATAGTTCAGAAGTTATAAGTAATTAGATTTTTGGTCTATAATTTCTAAACTAAATGAGATTCCAACTTGAAATTTTACGTGCGTAAGAAGAAAAGTTACGACAACCTTATATATATTTTTCAGATTTTTAAAAATTTTTTAGATATAATGGTTTTATTTTTATATATTTATCTTTGACCTTTGAACTTTTAATATAAAATAACATTAAACATATCTATATAAATGTAATATCTGTCAGCCGTATTAAAAATAAATAATTTATGTTTTTTAACTAACTTTTTTTGTATGTAAATTCGATTCTGAGTCGATCTAGCTATGTCCGTCCGTCTGTCTGTCTGTTGAAAGCAGGATAGGGCTCAAACGGGACAACGTAGGGGGACAAAATTTGGCTCAAATATTTATCTTACATAAGGTTAGTTTGGTATTGAAAATAAACAAAAAAGTTATGGGCTAAAAACTGGAAACACACAATGTCCGTTGTAGCTTAACTTCATACTTTTCTGCTGATATCTCTTAAACAAAAGCATGTACGATAACGAAATTTTGTACGGATAGTTCAAGGACCAATGTAAACCGCCCATCTGCTATATAACAAACAATTTTAAAAACTTTTATTTTTTTTATTTTTTTTTTTTAACCGACATATTTTTAGACCGGAAAAGGACATGAATCTAAAATTTTATGATTTGAAAAACACCTCCAATGGTGAGTGTGTGTATTGAATTTCATTGACATTGGAGATGTCGAATCCGATTGTCGTCAGTTTTGACCTGTAATCACTCTGTAGTATTAGACAATTGATTCTTTCAAAAGAAAACTATTGCACAGTGTGCTATTCAGACAATTTAATGGAAGTATTTATGCTGTTTTGGAAAGGGTGATCCGATTTTAGTGAAATTTCATTTGCAAAGACTTCTTTCAAAAAAAAAAAATACCGAAAAAGAATTGATTTTAAGATTTTCAAGCAAATTTTATCATATCTCGACAGATAATGTTCCCTCTACTTTTATGCGAGCTATCAAAATTATGTTCAAGCATAACGATTTCTGTAGTAACTGCTATAACTAGGAGAATTCTTTCACTCTTTGCTCATGTCCGTATGTATCAGAAAGAAAAAGACTTTTCCTAGGTGAACCCTTCTTTGATGGTCTTGATGGCCAGGGTATTATGACTTTTAACAGAAATTATAAAAACTTCAGGATGCTTTCTGGCACAGATAAGAACTTTATATAATTTTTAACGGGCGCGAAAGCAGAAAGTTGGAAATTATTTAATATCGTTGTTTCTTATTTCCTTGGTAATAGAATGACTGAGAAATACAAAGAAAATTCTTCTAAAAGTTTTAATAGATACATTTTCTTTATTATCATTTGAATTTCTACCCTAACAAGCAAAATGACAATGATGATATCCGTAGGGTAGTTGTCCCATAATATATGGATTTTAATTTCAGAACAGAATCAATTTCAGAAAATATGAAAGGTCTTCACAGAACTAAAAGTACTAATATCTTGTGATTCCGCATAAACCGTGTCGTCGTTAAATGATATACAGTCGGTTTTATTTGGCCTTGACCTACACTCTGAATGTTTATGAAATATACTCGTGTAATGGTCTTATTATAAGCGAACTATTAGATACTCCTTTAAAAAAAAAAAAAAAAAAAAAACTTAAAGCTAATTCGTGTTTACAACATCAAAATCTATTAAGTCATACTATTCGTTTTTAGGCGAGAATTTTATGCCGACCATTGTAGTCATGCAGGATCGTAATTTTTTGAGCTAAATTATAAATAATTTTTAAATAGAATTTTGAAAAAAAGGTATTTGTAAAGTTTATACTTAAGTGAGCAAATAAAATGTCTCAATTGAGTTATTTACAACTGCAACAAATCAATTCTGTAATTCTCAAGCCTTAAAATATTTGGTAACTCTAATTAACTTCATCTAAGTTAAAATTAACATAAAATGAAAAAAAAAAACTGACAAACAACAGAGCGAAAACAATAAAAGAAATCCCTACATACTTGAATTAGTTAAAGGCGCGTACATACTAACTTGTTCGTGTATCTGTCTATACGACTGATGGACACTTACACTAAATATATAGTATTTGCAACAATGTATTATCTGGGTATGTGTTAATGTACAACATGCATTCTAGTACACATTTTTCAAATGATAGACAATTTGCCCTATTTGAATGCACTCTACAATGTAGTTAAAGGAATTTGTTTTCTTCATTTTGACATTAAGAAATGGGTTAGGAATTTAAGATAGGCATTAAAGTTTTCATTACTTAGAGGTCTTAAACAAACTTTTAAATTTGTAGGAAACTACAATATATATATTAAATAGTATTTTAAAATTACTCAATGTCAATTGATCATTTAACTCGAGACCAACTTTATCAATGGACGATTAAACTTCTTTTTTTTCTGAAATTTTCGCTTGAAGAATTCAGATATTTTGTAACAGATTTATATTTTAGCCATGGTTTTAAAAATTAATATGTCATTAACTAATTTAGTGATCTTGAATTTTTGTTATTTTTTTTTTGTAATTCCACTACAAGTCGTCATTGATTCAAATTTGCTCAAAATTGTTTTTATTGCTCTACAACTCATTAGAGTGCGAGTAAGCAATTACAAGAACTACTTGTATGCATTTGATTTTTCTACTGATTATTGCTTTGTTGGGGTATCGTGAATAATATCAATAATAACAATAGTAATGATGATAATGATGTTTTTGTTATTGATGATGACTATGATAATAATTATAGAAATGTTTATTTGTTTTTATAAATTTGCACGAACAATTTTGAAGTTGAACAGTGCATGTCGAATACGTAGTAGGGGTGTACCGAAATGTTCTTAGGCATTTTTAGAATCTAATAGTTGATTTTAGATATTTCTGAAGTCGAGAGACCCTGGGCCGTTCATCCTTTGTATTGAAAATCAATTTTGATGTCACCAAAATTGGTCTGCAACAAAGGTTACCAGATTTTTAATTTTATTTTGCATCCCAGAAAGTAGGAACATTTGAATATTTTACAAAGCAAACGAAAACCATTTGAGTACAGTTTCAACAAAGGGGATATAAATATTACTGATTGGTTTTCAAAAAATATCGCATGTGATAAAAAAACTTTGCAAAAAAATATCGATTGTTAGCACAGTTTATTAGCTTTAATTTCACAAGTCTTATTACTTGAATGTGGTGATTAGCAACCATAATAGAATACTGTCATATTATGGTTGGAGTTTACGGTTGTCTGTGAATTATATTATGGTTGGATGTAGCATTATAATATGGTTGAATCACAATAAAAATATTGTTGATCTGCAACCATATTTTTGTTACATATATACCTGGTTCATGTATACAGCAATTATATGGTTCAATGACAATACAAATATTGTTAAACGGCAACCATATTTAAATAAGTTTGCAATCGTAAATTGCCTTGTTGTCTCTGTTTGGCGGTACCAAAGCGGAGTTTTTGGACTATCATTAGACACCAGCAGAATGGAATACGTATTTTCTGTGCTGCTACACACTTCATCAGCATTTGTGGTGTCTTATCCATTTCGGTTTCGTTGAAACCTAAACTTTTTGTATATTGGCCATTATCAAACATTTTTGATTTTGGGACCTCCTTTTTAACTATATTTTTAAAGTGCCAAATCTTTAGAACCTTTCCTATACGAATAGTGCTCGGAATTGAAGATCATCGATGATTCTCAGTATTTGATTTTAAATACCATTATCGAGATTTAAAAAATGTAAAATTTCATACAAATTTTTCCAAAAAAAAGTAAACAATTTTAACAAAATTACAGCTGACCCTATTTTTTTGGCCACACTGAAAAAGGATAATTTGTGCTTGAGACGATGCACCGTTTTCGGAATAATGTTAACGAATATTTTTGTTGTATAGGTTTATAACCCAATATATTGGCAATGAATTGGCATCAAAAGCTTTTTTGTTTTGCATACAATTTTGTCGAAAACTCAAACAATTTCAAATAAATATACTTGAACCTATTTTTTTGTCCGTAACTGTATACACATATAATCAACATGAAAATATTTTATTAAAAATTTTATTTTTTAAAGTTTAAAATTCAAAAAATTTTTTCAAATATTCGAATTTGTTAAGTAATCACCAAACTTTTTTATCACACTATAGTTCCGTATTCAAAATGAGGAACAAGCTAGAAGTCTGTTGAAACTGTTTACTTCACATGACTGAGGCAGGAACCAACGAATATAGACCATGTAGGGAGTTCATCGAATTAAAAATGTTACAAGATCCTAAAATTTTGCAGTTGATACGATAGCAGACTAACTCATCTCAGAGGCTAGCACTGGAAAATGCTAAGAAAATTCTTTTATTATACCGACTTCCAATGATATCTACAGAGTGATTATTACTTCATAAGGGAGCGCACAATAAGCCAATGCACTGGCTCAAGTTTAAGTCGTTATGACTTGAGACGATAGGGTTTCCTCTCTTTAATCTAATTCGGTACACCCCTTATATTTTAAACTTTATATCCTAGTGCAGTTGTTTTTATTAAACATTTTTTATTTTTATTATTATTTTTACAAAACAAACACCTCAACCACTAAAAATATACAAAACAACAAAATTAAATAGTAAGAAACTTTAATAAGGAGGTATGGTTATTATTTATTTACTCTATTATTTGTTTGTTTGACAATATTAAACTTTTTCATTGTTATTATATTTTTTAGTTATTCATTCAGTCAGTCAGTCAGTTAGTCAAATGTGAATAAACATTTAGGTGAGAGTTTAAAAGTGTAGTATGAATGTTTGAGTATGTGTACTTATGTTCTCGAAAATAAATTTATTATTAGATCTCTACTTTACTCACTCTTTAAAAATTGTTTTCTTTTAGGAATTTCTATAGTTTTTGTTATTGTTATTATTATTGCTAAACTTAAACATATTCATTCCTACATACATACATTTATCCCCACATACATAAATTTATTTATTTTTTGTTGTTGTTTTCCATGGTTGTGTTGTTGTTGTGTCGTCGTGGAAGTTGTTTTTGTTTATGTTATTTATTCATTGGCTGCGTTGATAATCAGTTTGTTTACATTTTTAGTTGTTTTTGTGTGTTATTATTTATATACATACATTCGTATTTTTTTTCTCATTCTCCATTTTCAATTTGCACTTTGTGTGCGAGTGTCAATGAGAGTGTTAAGCGAGTGTTTGTATGTGCTTGTTTTTGTTTACACTAAAAACTGTTCCTCATACCAATGACTCTTGTACCCCCCAACCAACCCCCACCTAAAAAACTAATGGTGTGTATGTGTATGTTTAATTTCTTTTGTATAAGTATTGGTTTGGTATGGGGATTTTATTATTTTTTTTTTTTTTTCTGTGTTATTGTTATTTTGTTACCCAGCTCTTAAGCAAGCTTAGCGCTGTCAGCCTTCAGTGTGTTGATATTTGCGTTAACAAAATAACAACAAACACCATCAACTATACACGCATACACTTACATACACACAAATTCATATAAATACTCACACAGACTTATTCCTCATCATGCATAGATTTTTTTGAACGAGGATTGTTTGTGAATGTTTTGAAAAAGGAAATTGTTATATTTGTTTAATAAATGTTAGGCGAAAATAATAGGAATTTAAATTTATGCTAAGTTATTTAAGGACATCGTCTAAGGGACGGAATATTTAGCCACATGTAGAGAAGGAAACATGTAGTCAAAAAACCAAGAAATTTTTAAAGACTCTTGAACTATAGTATCACATTTTGGAATTAACTGTTCAGTCTTATTTAATGACGGATTAAATTAATTGAATTAATTATTTATTGAAAAATATGAAGTCAAATAATGAAATCCGAAATCTCCTTTAAACATAAATATTGGTTCTGATATAACTTCATTGTTAATTAAAAATCTTTTATTCTGAATCAATCTCAATGAGATTATTTATCGATAACTTTGAAAAATAATGAAAAATCTAGGAGGTGGAGATATTTAATAACAATCATGTTGATATTCTCTCAAGGACCCAAATGAGAAATTGAAGATATATGTATGTACATATGTATTTAAATATTTCACCCTTAATGGATAACATTGCAAAGGTCGAAACTTAAATGGACCCATGTTGATGTCCATTTAAGTTTCGACCTTTGCAATGTTATCCATAGAACACCCTGCCTGTAGTGAGGAGAATATTGAAACTGTAACGGAGAGTGGAACAATTCGAACGGAACAAATTGGGAAATGTTATACTTGAATCTTGGTGTTACTCGTTCAGAAAGATGGTGATATCTCACAAAACGATTGCTTTATTGAAAAAAATAATTTTGTTGAGCAGAGAATTTCGTGTCCGACCTGTCAACTGATCGACTATATTGTGTGATAGTTATCACACTTCTGGATTTTTTTTTCTTTAGAATTATGTGAACTCAAAAGTCTTCGATTAGTCAGATACGATTTTAAATTTGGAAGCCAATATTATTTAGATTTAGAAAAAAAAAAAAACATTACATGGATAAGTAAATTATATTTTAACGGCACTATCTCGATTTTCGACAAAAGTAAATAAATTCGTTGTACTTAACATCGAAATATTTGAAAGGCTTTTCAATGTTTGGAATATAATTTAATTTAAATGGCCGATTCTTTGCTAGGTGGCACGCATTCGAGAAGTTGAAGCAATTTTATAAGTTATAAGTTTTTCCCGGTAAGCTTCGCTGTCCCTTTTGATGCGATAATTAATATTTACTTTATATGAAAGCTACTTCTCTCCCTCGAATATCCGTCCTATTCAAAATTTGATATGAAATTATTTATAAAAATGGTTAAGACTCAGTAAATTACACATTAAGATATGCAAAAATAATATTTTCTTTATATGGGGGCTACCCCTCCTTTTGTCCCTACCAAATAAATCAAGAAACGATATCGTAATGATATCATTACGATATCATTTGGTTTGTTGGGTACCTGTAATATTTTCATTTTATCAATTCAATATGATAAGAAAGTAGTTCTTTTGATATGTCATTAAGAATGTTTGCTTTGTATGGGGGTTGATGAGAAAATAATTATTAAAATTATTATTATTTAATATTTTCATTGTTTGGGGGTACCATTTCCCCTGGTTCTATCTGTCCAACATTCATTCTGAGTATAGTGGTTGATATAACAATATTTAAGTTATCCTATAATTAGTATTTTCTATAATCCACCCTATTTTCATCTCAATTGTGTAAATTGATAATAAAATTTTATCCATAAAAACTTAGGACCTTATCTGCAATAATTGTGAAGATATGTGATAATTAATATTTACTTTGTGTGGGAGCTACCATTCCCCCCTGCTTCTATCAAAAAAATAATGTAGCCTATTTTACTTTTGGCTATTACCTGCGCCCGTCTTGTCTACCAGCTGATGAATCGCAGCCAATGATCTTTTTAATTTTTAATGATATTAAAATTGTAATTTTAAACCCTGAAATTGACCATAAATGTCGTTCAATACTGCCATATGATCTTCTAATCCGAAGATATTCCAAGAAAAACTGTTTCGTCAATATAATGTTCTTTAATCTTCTTTCCCTTATGAATTTTTTTTTTTTAATTTTTTTTCATTATTGAAATTGTGTGGGATGAGTAATTCTTGGAGTTTATAATGGTTTTGGCATTTTTTAATATTTCTCTACTGGATAGCACCCAATGGAGGAATCTACACTGGATCATCGTATTTGATCCGTTTATAAGTAAATCTTAAGCTCTCATTGTCCATATACAAAATACTGCTGGTTACAGCTTTAAGGAACTTGTTTCAACATTTTAATTTTGTGTATGATTGTAGAACATGAGTTGGGTCAAATCATGATGGAATTTTTACCTCTTAATGCTTTCAGAAAAGAAATTATGGACTACAATAAAGTCGTCCGGAGTTTTGAGTAAAAGTGGAGTGGCGAGTAGACTACCTTAAATCAACGAGATTTTGATCTTTTGTATCTAAACTCCACGCACTATAAATGGTCACTCTGATATTTACGATTCATCTCATATTTTTGTTATTATAAAAGAGGATTTATTTTCCCTACAGATAATACTGCTGGTTACGACTTCAAGGACATTGTTTATACTAGGTATTTATTCGGGATATTAAGGCGGCAGTACAAAAATTATGTACTTGATCAAGATCGTCAGTATATATGGGAAAATGTTGAACTAAAAAATTTTTAATATTTGATGTTTAACAAGGTATTCCTAGATAAATTTTTCTCCTTATCGGCGCAGTCAGGGAAATAATTTTTAAGAGACCACGAGACTCTCTCTTGAGTTAAAGTTAAAATTTTAATTAAAAAAATTTAATTTTTATACGAATGCTTCAAGGAAATATTCCGGAAGAATAACAATAAAAACATTTCAAACATGTTTGGCAAGCAATTTTTAGGAGCTACATGTGTAGAAGATAAGATTTGATTTATTTGAAACTTAAACTTTATGTCAACAATCTTTTATACATGTATAAATTTTTCGCTACGCACTGCTTAGTGCAAATTTAATGCACTTGGGCAATAAACTTTTACAACTGCCCTCCTCTAATTTTGCAACGAAGTGCAAATAGTAAAATGACAATAACAGCAACAATAATAAATAAAATACTACGAATATACTCACTCATTCCATTCCACAACAAAAACTAAATATGAAAAACAAACAACAGTAATAATAAAATATTGCGAGTGAGTTGTGTTTAGTTGTTTTTACTGGAGTTGAATGTTTTTCTTCTTCCTCTTATTTATATTTTGTTGTGTTTTTGTTATTATTGCTAAGTTTTTATTTATTTTTTAACGTTTTTTTTATTTATTTTGTACGTTTCTTATTTATTTAATTTTTTTTTTTTTCTTTTTATTTATTTTTACTCATGTTATTATTGTTTTTCCATAAACTCCTCTCATACTTGTATTCTACAATAGCATAGTTCTCCGTCAGGAATGGTTGTTGTTATTATTGTTGTATGTATGTATTTATTTTTGTTGCTGCTGAAGCTACTCATAATTTATTATTGTTATTCTTTCTTCAGGTTGTCAACGTTTGTGATATTTTGTTTTTGTATAAAGTTGCTGCTTTTAATGTTGTCGTTGTTATTGTTCTTCTTCATATTGTTGTTATTGTTGGCTTTGCTGTTATTGTCTTGGTCGTTGGTATTTTTATATATATTTTTTATTGGTGACAATTTTTTTATATATTTTTGCATTATTTGCTTATTGTTTTGTTTTTTAATTTTCATCAGAAAACAGAATGGCATTAAAAACAAAACATACAAAGAAGCATTACTAGCTGCAGGAGAAGGAGGAAAAAAATAAATAAACAAAATTCTTCTTTTTTGTTTAATATATTGTGTTGTAGTTGTTGTTTTTGTTATTTAAATTATTTCCAGTACAGTTACGATTTCAAAAGTTTTTCCCGCTTCTTGAATTCTTTTCCTCTTGCAATATTTGTGCACTTATTGTCTGACCATCATCAATTACTTGTCTCATTCTTTTTTGCGGTTGTTGTTATTGACGGTCGTTGTTTATACTTTGTGCCCCGTTGTAGGAAACAAACAATTTGGCGTTTTTTTTTCTGGAATAAGGTTTTCCTTTCGGCTATAAAGTTTGCATCACAAAGTTTTAAATCTGGAGGACTAAAAATATCCCAATCAATTTAATAAACATGAGTTATCAGAAATAATCAAAATCTGCTGATCTTCATCCTATATCTTTGTTAGTGATATTAACAACACTTCTATTTTGGGCTAAACCATGAAAACTCACAAAATTCAATGTTAATTTTTTTAAAATTGCTAAAATGTAATGGTAGTCACTAAATATCACGATATGTCAAAAATTTCTTTAACAGCCAATTATATCTCGGTAAATGCCTTTTTAAAGGCGATAAGAAGCAAATCCATTATAATAAATCATATATAAAGCCCTGTCAACTAAGAAAATCGTCACAAAAGTTGCGTATCCATTGGTCCAAGACAATACAGAGATGTGTTGGATTAGAATGTTGTCATCTATTATGAGATTGTCGAAACGAAGCCTGTACCGAGTTGGTACTACGACTAGAGTATTTGATCAAACACGAAGTCATACATTTCCATCATAAGAATGCTAGGGTTCATATTGGGCAACTAGCTAAAAAGTATTTAGAGAATAGTCGGATAGTTTTGGCCTATCCACAATGTAGCACAGACATTACCAATTCTGATTACTATTTGTTTTATTTTCTCTAAATGGAATATGCTTCACATCAATGTATCAAAAATTAGTTTGATATATTTCTGGGCTAAAAAGATTTGGGCTTAAATATATAAATTGTATGAAATACAGGAACAATTTGTAGATTCCGATAGATTATACTTTGAATAAACTACATTAAATCTTTTTGACAACCGAATAAGGTTTTTGGCAATTAGTTTCGCCTCTTGTTACTTATTTCTACTTATTTCTGTACTTATTTCCCAAGAACAAAGAATAGCAGCAAGAAAAATTGCGTCAACTATGAATATGAACCTCAACTATGGATATTTAATATTAAATTATTCTTATACCAAAAAATCGCTGAAAGAAGATTACTAGCGCTTTTATAATACCTCAAGTGTAACAACACCGCCACCTTAGCACTTCATTTACAGAATTTCATTGAAATTTGTTTTTGTATTATAGTATTTTTTTATACATTATTCCGCATTTTAAGTTGTTTACAATTTTAAAAACAAACATAAACGTACAAAGCCAGACGACCATAGCAGCACCAACAACAACAATAACCACAATAAAATGATTAATATAAATTTTTTTTGTTAAACTCGTAAACATACACAAATAAAAATTTTGGTTTGTTTCGTTTTGAAGTAAAATGAAAAAAAAAAAAAAAATTGAAATACTACGTAAATACATTGTCTCTCTGTCGACAATATTCGCACTGTAGATATGTATGTATGTGTGTAGCAAAGTGTATATATTTTTTTAATATAAGTAGATCGTACGCTTTCTTCGGCAGACGAACTTGCTGACTGACTAATAGACGTTTCCACGGTCTGTTAGCTTGACTGACTCTCTCGTTTAAGCTTGTTGACTGACGTTTAAGTTGTTTATATTTTTATACTGCCGCCTTATTTACGTTGATGATGTCTTTCTTTCTTGTTCCCCATTTTCTGTTATTATTGTTATTTAGTTGTTGTTTTTCGTTTGTTTGGTTTTATTCTTCTCTCTTTTTCTGTCTGTCAATTATTATTTTGCTGTCAGCCTATTCGCATTGCTGTTGTTCATATGCCTTTTTTTTCGCGTACTTTGCTGTTATTGTTGTTATTTGTTTAAATGTATTTTTTTTTTTTTGTATTTTTATAATTTTTGTAACAAAAACAAAACGAATTGAATTCTGTTCATTTTATTGTAAATTGTCGCACTTAACGGTTGTTATATTTCGTGTGTTCGTTTACTCACGTTAGTTTTGTTTAAAAACGTTGTATTTAGCGCATTTTAACGTCATTGGGCGCGCTATTTTTATGTTTTCGGTTTTTATTAAAATTCGTTTGGTCGTTTTATTTTTTCTATCAATGCAAATTTCGCGCCTTTATTTAAAATATACTACTACATAGTGGTTACTTTGTGATGTTGATGATGATGATAAGATGTATTAATTAGTATTGAAGTATTAAAAAATACCTACAGTGTTGCACTTTTGTGTAGTTGAAGTGTTAAACAAATTGTATTAATGCAAAACAAAATTAAGTAAATAAATATTTAATAATACAAAAGTGGTGTTAATAACATAAAAAGTTGGTTGGGAAAAAAAATAACTTCAACAAAATATGTATTAAGCAAATGAAGTGAAAAATATTTAAAAGATAAATAAATTTTGATTTACAATGTTGTTGTTTAATTTAAGGCGAAAAAATAAATGTAATGTGATTTAAAACATGAGAAGGTTGTTCTGAAAGTTAGAACTATTTCCTGTATAGATATTTGTAATCTATCAAGAAATTAATATCTATTTGGGAATTAAATTATAATCTAACATTTATTTTGTTGTCATTTCCATATATGCGAAATATTTGACTATGCGTATGCTGAACACATTTTTGCCCTAAAACATAGACTTATACCATAAAGTGGAGCAAATCGCAAAAAAAAAAACATCAAATAGCTGCCACCATTGAATTCAGCGTACTCGAATTAGCATTGCCAATAGGGTACTCTAAATCGACTTTCGAGTAATCGACTTTTTGTTGAAAAAGCCAATAAAATTTAAAAGTCTAAAGTTGACTATTCCAAAAGCAAAAATTCTAAAAATCTACTATATAAAGGTAGAAAAAGTCTAGGTATAGTATAGGTATATCTGGATTTTAATTCCGAATTGAACTCGCAAGTACTTAGAATTGGGAATATGCTTTAAAAATTATTTTTTTATGAATGAAATTTTCTCCGACAATAGACTAAATGATTTAAAATAATAGTGTTCAAAGTTTATGCGTTTAACAACAGAGATTCCCAGCTTTAAGACCTTCAAGAGTGGAGTTTTTGTTCAAAACTTTAACTCATAATATTTTCTGTTACACCAGAGCTAAATTATAGAAATACTTATTGTATATTTACAGATAAAAAAGTTGATAAATGTTTATACATTTCATATACATAGTGCCTGCAATTGTTATCTTCCGGTAATTTTTAGGGCCGCTATTATAACTTTAGGATGTTACCAGTCACTTTAAATGTATTGGTTAAAAGTGACCGATAAGCTAACGGTAAAAACATTTGACCATTTACTTTAATCGCAAGGTTTATGCATTCAGAGTTGCCATATTTTCTGCTTTATGATATAAATAAATAAAATATTTATTCCGATGCAGCTTTAGTATTTTATCTGTCTATATTTATATTTGTTTCGTCTTTGTTTTTTAGTATGTTTTAACTCATTTATTTTTAACATTTATTTGTTTTTTATTTGTTTATATGCCGTTAATGACCGTTACATTTAAATGGTGCATATTGCCACTGCGTAGTGTCAAAAAGTAATCGGTTTTTTACTTTGGTCTTGCCGTACTATATGATACATTATAGGCAGATTATAATAACGGCCCTTAAAATTAAAATTTTTATTATCGATTTATAAGAAGCTGCTGAAAAGCTCCTAAATTTGGAAACGTTTTCAATTCTTCGATTTTATTGCTACAAATGTCGGTTGACAGATTACATAAATGTAAACTGTTGAATATATATTGTACTCCAACTGACCTTATTAAGTATATAACCACATAAAGCTTGTAGCTTTTCTAACACGTATCATGTATTTATCTAAAGTGTGGTCCAACCAAAACGCACTATGTTAATTGTAAATAAAATAAAAATTTTTCAGAGAATTATCTTAATATTTTTTTATTATGATAGAAGGATCTATGACAATTATATATGCAACAAAATATCGGCCAAATGCTCGTCACGGCTTCGGTGGCATATCTTTATCCGATGGTCCATATTTTCAATGACTCTGAGACATAATTGAGGTTCAATGTCGTTAAAGGTATTATCTCATCCTTTAGCTCTTGAATTGTTTTTGGCTTATTGACGTACACTTTTTGTTTTAAATATCCCCAAAGAATGAAATCTAACGATGTCAAATCACATGATCGTGGCGGCCAATTAACTTAGCCACGACGTGAGATAATACGGCGATTGAATATCTCGCGCAATAGAGCCACTGTTGGAACCACATATCGTCCAGGTCCGCAACCTGAATTTCTGGCCACAAGAAGTCCGTTATCATCTAGCGATAGCGAACACCATTCACGGCAACTGCTTGGTCGACCTCATTTTCGAAGAAATACGAACCGATGCATTTTGATTTGAATGCCCATTTTTGTAAAAGGGTTCAACAATCTTAACGTGGGAGGTGGGCGGTAAAGTGGGCGAACCACACCCATTTTTTGTTTCCGAGTTTACATTGGTCCTTGAACTATTTGAACACAATTTGTTGAAGTTTCACCTTATATGGGAGGTGAGTGGTAAAGTGGGCGGACTACGCCCTTTTTTGGTTTCCAAGTTTATATCGACCTTCAAACTATTTATACAAAATTTTGTTGCCGTACATGCTTTTGTTTAAGAGATATCAGCAGAAAAGTATGAAACGGATACCCTGTGTTGTTTATTAACCGATTTTGCCCATTTTCAATACCAAACAAACCTTATAAATATTTATACCAAACCTTATAAATATTTATGCCAAATTTCGTCCCCCTACGTTGTCCCGTTTGAGCCTTATCCTGCTTTCAACAGACGGACAGACGGACGGACATAGCTAGATCGACTCAGAATCTAACCAGGACCCAGGAAATATATACTTTGTGGGGGTCTTAAATGATTCCTTCGACATGTAACACACGGAATGACAAAATTAATATATCCCCCATCTTTTTTATGGTGGGTATAAAAATTTAATAATTTTTTAATACAATTTTTTTTGGTGAATGTGATTTTTACACCAATACATATAAATAAAATTTTACTAACACATTCTTCGCGTTACGTACCTTTGATAGCTGTGTTAGGTACCAAATGACAGACATTCCGTACTAGTTCTACACTATGGTGTACCTCTCCATGGTTGAATTTATCAAACACTGAAACAAACAAAAAAAATGTCAAATTAAGTTGGTAAAAAATTTGACGTTCAGGTGTGACTCACAATTAACATCGTGCATTATGGTTGGACAACCGTTTACGAAAATTTTCACCAAAAATCCCAAATTTCTCGGAAAATGCGAAATTTCATCAAAAACAAAAAAAAAAAAAAATATCCAAAAATTTTAAATTTCGCCAAAAGTACGAAACTGAAAATTTTACCAAAAATTCGAAATTTCACCAAAAATCCGATATTGCACAAAAAATCGTTAAAAATTTTAATTTTATGAAAAATGTCTAAATTTTCACAAAAATACCATCGATTTAATTCTTATTTTTTTCTGAGTAAAGCTATGTTCACATATATGACCAAATTTGTGTGGCCACTAATTTTACAAAAAAATGTTTGCCGTTGTTTGATCTTGCAAATGTTTTGTAGGATCCAGTAAAATTTAAGTTATGGTTAATGTTTTATTTAAAAATTCACCTTATATTGGAGGTGCGAGGTAAAGTATTTGTATACAATTTTATTAATGTAGATGCTTTTGTCGATATTGGCGGAAAAGTATGAACTGTAGTAACGGCGGATACAAAGTTTTTCTAGTTTTTGTCACAAATTTTGTGTTTATTAAGCGATTTTGGACATTTTTAATACCAATCAAACCTTATATGAGCAAAATTTTGTAATGAAAAGAAAACGCTATAAGTGTATAATTCCTATAGGAATTATAGTTTCTCTCAGTAATGAGGTCATTTAAATCTTTCTATGCCATTCTTTTCATAAACAATTTTAATTTGATTTGTTTTAATATTAAACAACTAAATTAGAGAAGACATCCTATACCGATTCCATATTCCATACTTCCACATTGAACCTGAAATTAATGATTTTCAAATGAAATATTTGTCAGGAAATATTCCATTCTAAAAAAAAAAAAAACTTTTCGAACAACCTTCATAAATTCATATGAGTAATAAATTTATATCTGTGATTTCCAAATCAGTTTAAGCTAAAAGTGATTGTTATTGTGATTGTTTAATTATTTGATAAATTATAACAAATATAAAAAACACAAAACGCTCACATTAAAAAAAGAAATAATATTTATAAAAAAAATATATAAAAAATAAATAATTTATTCCAATAAATAACAAATTAGACTATTAATATACACAAAACAAATAATAAATGTTAAAAAAATTCCAAAGAAATATAACAAAATAAAATAATTTTATAATTAATTTATTTTGTTTATATCTAAATTAATAAATAAAAAACAAAAACATATTTCATGTTTTTTTTTTTAATAATTAAACTAAAATAATATTAAATAAATGTCAACAAAATAAGTAATAACATCAATAATATCATTAAACAAAAACTTATTGACAACAAAAATTAAGAAATTAAAAAACAAACTAATTGCAAATTACATTCAAAAATAACTAAATAAAAAAAAAAAAAAAAAAACTGGACAAGGAAACATGAATTTATCCAAGGAAAATGTAAATATTGTTTATTTATTTTACGTTGTTTTGTTTTATTTTAATTTTATTTTATTGTTCACCTTCAGTTTAAATTATGTGTTGTTTTTCTGTTTTACTATTTTTTATTTTTTTTGCTTTAATTTTATTTGCTTTTTTGTTTTTATTTCTATCGTTATTTTGTTTATTTTAACTAAATAAAATGTGACAACAAAAACTTTCTTTTCCGAATTTGTAGTATCTTAAACCCACCAATGATTAGTAGTGGGGACTTTTGGTGACCCCCCCTTTTTAACACCTCGATTTCATCACACATCATTGATGACAAATAGACTGAAAACAACAACGAAAAACAATAATAATCGTTGTTACTGTACATTTCTTTTGTTTTTCTTATTTTTTTGTTTATATTATTTGTTACAAAAATTTTAAGTTGTTTTGGAATTGTTCGTCTGCATGTATTTTGTTTTCAATGTTGACAGATGTTTTAAATAATTAATTCTTTTGTTAGAGGTGGAAAATTTTAAGGAAATGTTTTTATAGTTTAAATGTTCTTTTGTAGTTGTTGTTAAATTGCAAAAGTAATTTAAAATTATTTATTTTGCCACAATAGATATCGTTTAAAGTTCACATGTATGTTCATTAATGTACATAGCTCGGTTTTTTATTATCCTACTTGGATACGTTTCATATACTTGGATACGTTTCAGATATCTCAGTATCACACGTTCAACTTTGAAGATCATGGTGTCAAATCTAGATTTTAAACATATAGATACTTTTAATATGTTTATCAACCAAAACTTTGTTTCTTCTTCTCTTAAATTCCATTTATAAAAATATAAAACAAATCTTTCTACCTTTTTTTTCTTATATAAAATTGGTGTAAACATACATATGTGATTAATTTTGCAACAGCGGCAACACCGACTGAGAGGGAGAGTAAAAAGTGAGAAAACTTTGTGAAAATAAAATAGATTATAATTTTCGACGGTTTTGCTGTTCTGTTTTAGTTGTCAAATCTTCATATAAAAAAAAAAAAAAAAAAAAAAAATATGCGCTTGCTTGTGTTTGGTCACTTAAGACGAGATAAAAATGTGAGTATAGTCTGGATGTTAGGCCACGAAGATATTCGAAAAAGGCTATCTTGTACGAAATTGACATATCGCTCATAATTGAAACAGAGTCACAGTTAAAAATTCAAATTCCTTTCGTAGTGCAGAACAAAACATTCAGGACTACAAAGTGCATTATGCTGCTGCAATTGGCTTAAACTGGGGAATAAGCCCATAGAACACATACAGCGTACAAGATTGCCAATTTACTGGTTAGCTTTGGTTAAAAGGAATCATCTAATCAAATTCAAACATGCTAAAATTCTTGGTACCACCAACTGGAATCTCACTGTTGATTATACAATACGTAAACCAGTCTTTGATGCGAGTTTCATGGTGTACATACCAGATAGAACATACTATATTGATCGAAGTCTTTACTCACGCCAGAGGAAAATTTGGATATTATAACCATAGAAAGCAACTAGAAGTCCAACTCTTTTCATTCGCTCAGAAACAAAAAATTATTCTCTTCACACGTATAAATTTGTTCTGTAGACAATTTTACTAACACATACAAAGAGTTATGTAGGTTTTTTAGACAATTGAATTAGGTTTTTTGTGAGCAAGTTGGAGTTCTAGTTGTTTTCTATGATTATAACTATTACAAAAAACTGGACTTGAAATGTGCTTTAGACTACAAACTATTTTTTTATTCTGGCAGAAATTATAGCTATAAAAAGCCGCTCAATGGATTATGGGATGATGTATGGGATCGAATAGGTGTAGTCAAATATTTACTGATAGCAAGGTGACCATTAGATCCTTGGAAAAACGTTACAACGAAAATTGTTCATGAATGTGAGATGTGTACAGGATATAGTGAAACATTCATCAGTTACTCTCATATGGGTTTCTGGACAAGAGGACATGGATGTCTCGAAAAGTGATTTGGATAAGTGTAAAACCTTTATCAAGATCAATTATCATCATGTAATTGGACGAACTTGGCGGTCAAGAAATATAGGATTTTGCTAAAATAGAAACACGCGGTTACAAAATGGGAATTATTATTGGACCCAATTGAACTGTAATTAATGCTGCTGCCAGATGAACCTAGCCAAACTTACTGCAGCATTTCTTTGTGAAGTATGCGAGTGTTAAGAAGAAAAACAATTAGTTTGATTGGTTTCCCAATTAAAGTATTTACAGATTAAATAGATTTTTACAATTATCATTAAATTTCATTATTTAAATATATGAATTCAATTTATGTTAATTACGTTGGATTCAAAGGCATTATTATTGGGTAATAAGTATTCTGGAATTATTCAAAAAATAACTCTTCCTGCAGCTAAATTGCTTTTATAAGACTGACTTGCCTTCTGTATTTATTCAGTTATTATTTCACCAGAATACAATCCTGATATTTCTTCTGACCATTAATTGATAATTAGTACATCAATTTTGAATATATTTTTATTATATCCGATCTAAAAAATTAAATATTGAAGATCGATCTTAAAAATCTTTATATTCATCTAATAGTCCTTCAAATCAAAAGAAATTGATGAAATTACACCACAGATTAAGAGATAGGTTACTACATCCTTCTAGATATCAGTGCGAAAAGTTTTAATTTGTTATTTCATTCAGATACCTTATTAGAGTACGCAGTCAGGTTCCAATTATTTCAGAAAGTTCTCATGAGAGATAGGATATCTACAGATATTGAAAAACGGTTTCTATGTTATACCATAATTGTATTTAAAAGTAAGTTATATTATTCCGTTAATCTTCAAATTTCTTTTTGATTTCGATCCATGCATGAAATGTAGTACCTTATAACACTTATTTTTTTTAACCAAAAGATCTTTCTCTCTCGATGCAAATTCGATTTCATTTTACTTATCGTGTCATTGAAAACTAGGTTTTCTCTACTGCCTGCCAAAAAAAAAGCGAGTAGTCAACGTCTTGCTCTTAAATAAATTTCTCTTATGTGCAATGTTATTTAAAGATTGCCTGGAACTTAATCAGATATAACAGCAATTAATATACACCTAAATGAATTTGAGCTTTTAAATTTCAAGTTGAAAAAATATATCCGCAGATAATAAAAACTTTTAGCACTTAATAAGTGAGGGTTATATTCTTTCTAATGAAAGGGAAGTAAGAATTAGTAAAGTATCTTTTAGGAATGGTATTCGAGGCTTTTTTCATAGTAGACCAGGTAAAATATGATTTGAATTATTATTATTGTTATATGATAAAAATTCTAAGTTTTCACTTCTTTAAAGCTCTGTGTTTATACTATTGTTGATGTGAGCGAATACAAAATTTCCAATATCTTTGTTTTTAATTTTTTTTTATCATATTACCAAGTGACATTTGGATCATATTACCAAGTGACATGTATTTATTTGTTGTTAATGTTGTGGTTGTTGCTATTTGTTTTTATTTTTGTATTATTGCGTTTTCATCACACTTGCATATGTATTTTCTATATATGCTAAAACATTTGGATTGAAAAGTCTTAGGAACTTACATATAATGATGAGGACCATATTCTTGATCTCTATTCTTTATTTATCTTAATCCTAATTTAAATGGATACATTTGAAAAAAGAACGAAAAACGGCTAGAAAATTCGACCAGATTATAGACTCGACATAAAAAAAAAAAAAAAATATCTGGCAAATTTTTGATGTGAAGTTTTGCCTCACCCACCATATAGCACAGACATTATTATTCTGATTACTAGTTGGAATATGCTTCACTTCAGAATAAGCTAAAAAAAATATTGGTTTATTTTGTAGCTTAAAAAATGAGAAGTGGTTATGGAATGAAGTATGTCATAAGGATTGAAAAGGATGTAACTTCCTATAAACAATATTTTTTATAAATTATATTGCGGATTTATTTTGAAATAAACATTATTCTTTTATTCAAAAACGTTGAGAATTTGTGCAAAATTACTATAATTTCGGGTGTTGAAATATCTGTAGATCTAGAAACAAAATATTGTAAATCGTTTCCGGAAGAGGGGAAAATCAGAGTAAAGGCGAATTTATAAAACGTGGCGAAAATAACAACAAATTCAAGTAAATTCAGGCAAATTTGCTAATAATTTTAAATATGGAGTTTGACGTTCAAACAGATTTTTTATGCATTTTGACAAATAAAATAATGAATTGTTTAATTATCATCACTTATTATAAATTCGCCTTACGCTAAGCTATTACGAAAAATTGCAAACAGTGCAATATCCGTAAAAAATACATTTTATGACTTTAAGTCCAAAAACACTTATTTAGATCAATGACTTTTCAATCCATGTAGTTACATGATATTTATGTATGTGAGTTTTAAAATATTTTTGCAATTTCTTTTTGCCCTGATATTTGTTTATTTTCTAAAAAACAACGTGGTTGTTGTAATTTTTGTTGCTGTTTAAATTTGTTTACGCATTAATGTTGGTATTGGTGCTGTTGATTTGTTTTTTGTAAGTCATTTTCAAAAGGGGGGAATCGTAGTAAAATTTTTAGAAAATCACAAGAAAAAAAGTTTTTTTTTTAATGTTAAAGAAATTTATAATTTTTTTAAAGATTATAAATAAAAAATTTGAATTGCTTTTAAGTATTTAACAGAGTTGCAAATTTATCATTATCTTTTAGTTAAGCGATCATTGTCTCATCTCTAAGTAAGATCGATATACACGTACACAAAAGTTCAATGACACATTTGTTGCTAAAAGTTTTTTTTCTTAATTATTATTTTTTTTTCTTAATGGGTTCCAAAGTCTACTAGACATACCAGAAAAAAATAATAATAAATTGTTAATATATTATATTAGGTAAATACTAGAATAATTCTAAAGATTTGTTTTTGCCAGTCATAGTTTGATTTTAAATTATGTATCACGTCGAAAAAATGTTTGATAAAGATTTTATATACTACGAGTTATTTGAATAGGGTATAACAATATTATTATTAAGAATTATTATAAATATTAGTGATATTTAAAATATTTAAATGAAATAAATTATTATTCAACTTTCTAAATAATTTATCCAAAGTTATATCACTTTTACATATTATTGTTTGCTTTTGATTTAAATTAAATTTTCGTTTTCTTTTCTCTCCTTTCAGATGGGCTTAAATTTACCCATGCTATTAGCCAACTCCCAGCCACTTGAAACGTGGAATCCTGTGGGTCAATTTTCCCCGCCCCCCATCAGCGAACGTAATCATCAGTTGCGCGTACCCTTGCCAATGCCATTCTCTGCCGCTCCACAAAGTGAATTGAATACAAGTGGCAACAGTGGTGGTGGTGGACCACGCAGCTTATTTGGTGGCAGTAGTAATAGTGATTTTACAGGAAGCCCTCAAAAACCCATGGATACAACAGATATTGAAAATGATGAGGGCAAAGAGCACGATACCAAATGTGAACGTACAACACCGTCCAATCAACACGACACTTCGGTGCAATCCATTGAGGGACGTTTGAGTACTGGTCCAAATGGCACACCGGGAGTAGCGGGTAGTGAAAATGGCACCTGTCATGGTGATGTAGGCAGTGGAGGGGGCATGAGTAGCGGTGGGGGTGGTGGCAGCGGCGTGGGTGCAGGGCGACGTAGTGATGGCACCTCTGGTACTGAAGCCGGTTCTAGTCCTATACCAAATACAAATACTTTTGAAGCTCATAAACAAAGACATTTAATACCCGGAGGCGCTGTCCCCAGTGGGTCGCGAGGAGGTCATGATGATCTCGATATTAAACAAGAACTTTTAGAGAATTATTTTCATGCCCCACATCCGCCGGCACCGCCTGATTCACATCGTTCCTATAGCTCAACGGATGAAAATCGCCATGGTGGCGCTGATTCAGCCGATGATTTTGCTCAAGATTTACGTGTTAGTGCCGCAGCAGCTGCGGCCGCCAAAAGTCTTGATTTCAGCCGTTTTGTCCTGCCACCTAGTCTTAGACGTTCCACAGAATCAATAGACGAAAAATTTACACCTCTCAATATGCGTAAATTAAATCCGGCCAGTGCCTCTAGCAGTCAGGCCGGTCAAATGCTTATGAATTCCTTACTCTCCAACGAAAGCATGTCCGAGGATAATACCTCCATTAGTGGGCGCATCAAATCGGGTAGCCTTAGTGGCAATCCTAATGGTTTGAGTGGTTCCCAGGATGCTAGCTCATCGGCTGCAGCAGCGGCTGCTGCCGCTGCCATATATGCTGAAAGTCTGAATAAAGATGACTGCGATTTTATAGGTTCTAATGTTAGCGTTAAATTACGTTCAATGGATCGTACACAGCGAATAATTGCTGAAAAACTTATAAGCGAGGTACTTTACTACGGTCAGTTCAATGAATTGGAACGCAGTGCTCGAATACAGCCCAAGTGACAATTCCTAACCAAGTTTTTAAGGTCAAGGTTTATAAATTAGATTTGTTAAAACAGGAGAGAAAACTGATATAGGAAATTTAAATTTTTTATTTATTTTCTTTTTCTTTTTTTAGAAAAGAAAATGGGGTTTTTATGCGCAACTCTTTTTATAGAGAATTTGTGAAAGAAAAGAGCGAATATGAGGAATTATAGAAACTTAGGAGTTAAATGGTAGTTTGGTGTTGATTAGCCACCTTTTTCCTAGTACAATTATTAACATTTCTACTTTAAACATATTTAAAAGCAAAAAATTTAAGAAGTTTTATGGATTTTAAAATATTTTCCCATTAAAATGCAGAAATTAGAAAAGGTTTTATATAGTAGTCAAATAGTTGGCTAGTCTGAACATACCTCTAGTTAATTTTTTTAGTGAATTTTAAAATGACGCATTGAATTTTCAAATGAAGCAATGTATATCTGAAATAAACATTTTTTACTTCAATTCAAATTGAAACCAAATATATTTTCAATCTTGAATCTAGTGTCAAACAATGAATTATACTTTAAGTGAAACTTATTTTTATTTAGTTAATTTTAATTCATTTCAATACTTTTTTTTAATATTTATTTGTCTGTGTTCACACAAGTCATTTTTTTCTTGCTGAAATTCCAATTTCGTGTTAGAAAGAGCGAGAAGGAATATGAAAGTATAAAAATACTTGCTTGAACTCCGAAATTCGTTTTATTTTTAATGTTCGTACTTCAAAACAAATTAAGGTAATCAAATTTTTGTGTGAACGTATACAAATTTCGCGTAAGTTTTCATAAAGAGATATTACTGTGTGTGAACTCAGTCCTTATTGGATAATAAATTTCAGATCCGAAAATCTGTTTAAATTAGATTAAAACATATAGTTTTTTTTTCCAATTTTAAATTAACTTACTTCATTTTTGTTAAGCGGTTAAAACGAATTAGAAAATGTTTTGTTGTGATGCGAACGTGAATAATCAAAAATGGAACGACTCATAAATATGAACAAATTTTAAAATTTGTCCAAGACGTGATCAAAATCTAAAATCACTGAAAACTTTTTATTATTTTTAAATTGGGAAATGAACTAGATCCTTTATTTTAATGAGAACAAATTCGAACTTTGTGTAGAAATAAGTTAACGTTTCCGTGAGTTCACTGTTTTTATAAAAACTTAACCAATTATTTTACTGTTATAGACATCGGTGTGAATTTCAAAACTTTTATAAATGCTGTTATTACTATCTGATATTTGCGAACTTGTTTAAATTTAAACATTTTAAAATTGTTTTGAAGTTATCCTACTACTACGGAGGAATTTGTATGAATGCATCATTAATATTTCCAAGCAATAATAAATACTTCTAGTTGGTAAATAGGCGGTATTGCTAGATGGAAAAAGAAGGCATCGACAGATAAACTTGTGGAATATACATAAATAAAATATATATTTTGTTAAATCTTAGAAAAATGAGTAAATCTAAAAAAATATATATTTATTGCATAGATTGACTTCTAAATGCGTGCGTTCACACTAGTAAATTTTTCTAGCCCAAATGTAAAATCGTTGGAGACAGAAAAATCTACATACAAAGGCTTAAAAAAAATTCTCTATTTTAAAAATCGTTTTGTGTTTTTCTTTCATACTACTTAATAAAAATATTGATAAATGTTTGTTTCATAAAGTCAAACTATGAAGAAAATAAGAAATAAAATACCTAGTCTGAAGGCACAATAATTTAAAAGATATATAAATTTAAAATTTTATTTTAATTTTAATGTTTTATTAATTTGTTTCCATTTGTATTTGTTCTTGATTTCTACAATTTCTTTATTATTATTTCTCATTATATATTTCACAGAACAAAAACATAAAATATCGAGTCTGAACGCAACATAATTTTAAAAGCATTTCTCAATGTAAAGTCAAGTTAAAAAGAGAACTTTTAAAGACATACCATTTTTTAAATTGTATAAAACAAGTTTATTTCAAGTATTTTAATATGTTTTCCCATTTGTATTTGCAAAATTTCGGATTTTAAAAATATGGATTTGGATTTCAAAAGGTTTATTTTATTTTAACTTTAATTGTTTAAATATGTGTAAATGATCTTTCGCACATTACGATCTGCTTGATTTAAATTACTTATTTCATGATGATGTTACTATTTTTCAGATTTTGATGTTACTATTTTTCAGATTTTGAAGCAATTAATTTCATATTTTCTGAAGAAAATCATATTGCATTATAGCTAAGACAAATAAGGGTTCAAGCTAGGATTTTGGCATACTTGAACAGCATTTCGTAAAGACATGAATTTAATATTCGTTATTCAATTAGCGGTCAAAGGTCAAAAACTTAGTTTTTTGCTTATAACTCGCTAAATATGCATCGTATGTGTTTTGATACTATTATAACATTTAAAAATCATAAAATTTTCTACTATTTTGCTGAAGTATATTTTTATAGATCATTATCGGTGTTGGAGTTATAGTACGTTTTGAGTTTAACTTTATATTGTTAGTTCCCCAAATTTCAATTCCCTCTTTCAAAATTCCCTCTTTTTAATAAATTTTTAACAAATAAAAAGTTAATTTTTAACTTATAACAAATTTAACATAATGTCAAAAAAATTTTTAATTTTCCACCCAAAAAACCTGATTAAGACAAAATTAAAAAAACAAAGTAGAAAATCTTATTTAATTAAATTCAACTAGATTTCAAATAGAAATATAAAAAAAAAAATATATTCAAATAAAAATCCTGGAGATCACTAAATTTACATAGGATTCAATGGAAAATAATTAAAATAAAAATAAATAAAATAAAAATAAATAAAATAAAAAAAAAAAATCATTTTAAAAATTAAATTTTCTTTCATTTCTAGAATTTTCTTATAAAAAATACTGTCATATTTTTTTATATATTAAATATATTTTTCTCCTTTTATTATCTTTCCTATGGAATGAATAAATATTTAAATATAATTGTGTCTAGAAATTTTATCGATCATTCATGATCAAATTAGATTTTAATGAAAATTCTCTCCAATATTAAAGTTTATCCAGTTAACAAATTTTGTTTACAATATTATATAAAAGATATGGCACAAGTGTTGCTTTACAAAGGCAAAAAAAAAAAAAATAAAAATGTAGTGATTAATTTTCAAATGTTATAAAGTTCTTAAATACTTTTTACAAATTTGTTAGTACAAATTATTTTTTTAATAAAACTGCTATTGGCAAATTTAAACTAGCTGAAAATATGTTACTATGGCAGCACTAATAGTGACAGAAATATTAGATTTCTTACAAGAAATATAAGTTAGTTTTCAGTTATGACTTTAGCCCTATAAATTTTTCCTTTCTTGTTATGTATCTAAATTAGCAAGTTTTTATTTAAAATGTTTAATAAATTTTGTTTTAATTTTCTTGGAGAATTTTGGTAAATTTTGTTTCTATTTAACTCTTAAGATACCTTTAATATTCGCTCTTTTTTATTGAGATACAATTTTACCCATTTTCAAATAAGTTTTCTTTCTTGTTTTAGTTTTGGAAACAAAATTTCCAAGTGTCTTTAAGGCACTTTAATATCTTCAATATTTTTTTTTAATTTTTAATTTTTGTTATTTTAATGAAGTTTTTTTAAACGGCAACAGAAATTCCAAACTTTTAAAACCAATTTATTTAAAGGAAAATTTTATTTAATTAAAAAATTTATATAAAACTCAAATATGAATCTAAAAGAAAATTAAAAGAAAATCTTAAAATAATAAAATTTCAAAGATAAAATTCAAAACCAACCTAAAACAACAGCAACTAAACCAAAGACAATTTATTTATATTAAAAATAAAAAAAAAAATATTATTAAATTTAATAATAAAACTGCAAAACAATTCCATTTTTAATTAAATAAAATTTTCCTTAATAAATGAAATAAAAATACAAAAAACTCCAATATTTTACTTAAAATTTTTTTTCATTAAATTAAATAAAAAGTACCTCGCTAATTTTTTTTTTTATTAGCTAATAATTTTAATAATTTTGCTTAGAAAAACAGTCATTTTTTGTTATTAACAAAACAAATTCAATAGTTAAACAAATAAAATACAAAACCAACAACAACAACAAACAAATATCAAAAAAATAGTCATTATTTTAAACAAATCAAGTCATAAGTAGAACAGTCGTCTTGTGTTTTTCTTTAATATATTTTTATTTTTAAAATTTTTTACAAATATACAATTTATTTTATAAATTTTTTTAAACTATTTAAAAAATTTTATATAAAAAAAAAAAAATACTAAATATGAAAAAAAACCTAACTTTTTTAAGTAATTTATAATTAACTTAAATTTATATACAACATATTTTTTAGAAAAATTATTTTTAGTAAAAAAAAACAACAAAAAACAGATTTAAATAAAAAAAAGAAAAACATTTTATAATTATTTTTTATATAAAAAAGGAATTGTTAATTTATGTAAAAATAAAAAAAAAAAATAATTGTAATATGTTTTTTTTTTTTTTTTTTCTTTTTTAAATTTTTATATTATATAAAAAATGAGGAAAAAAATAATTATGAAATGAGAAAAATACATAGAATTTAATTGTTTCAAAAACACTTTAGTATTTAAGTTTCAAAAACACAAAAAATTAAAAAAAAAAAAACAATGAAATTAAGTGAATAATATTTAAAAATAAAACCTTGAAATTTGTAAATGTTTTAAAAAATGTAAAAGGACATGAAAAAATGATTGTAATTAAAAAAAGGAATTTAATTCTTTTCAAATAATTTTAATTCTTTAAATTATGAATTTTTTGTTTTCCAAAAAAAAAAAAAAAAAATTAAATGTAATTAAATTACATTTAGTTTTTTTTTTTAGTATATTTTTATTAATTTAAAAAATGTTTGTCATCTTTTTTTTATACCTATACACAAAATGCAATAAAGAAAATACATAATTATTATTTAAAAATTAAAAAAAAAAAAATAATATTTACCAGATTTAGAATGAAAGTTTTAAAATGATTCTTATAATCACGGAATTGTAATTGAATATTTCGGTTCAGGATTGCAAAATATTGAATGTTTAAGAAAATTTCTGTACACAGAAAAAATTTAGATTAAATTATTAATCAGAATTTTAAAATAAGATTTCAAATATTATTATAATTAAAAAAATTATTCAAAATCAAAATATTCATAAATAGATAAATCTAAAATTCAATTCCAATTACAATTAATACATAATCAATTATTTTATTAATTAAAATTCAACCTATGAAACAAATTTTACATTTAATTATTCAAATTATCAATTATTTTTATTTATAATTGATTAATTAATTAATTGATTCAATAAGAAAAATAATTGAAAGCTTATAAATTATTTAATTTTCTGTTAAACATAAAACAAAATTTGATTAAATGAATCATTGATGCAATTGAAAAAGTAATTGGAATAGTGTTAATAGATAATATTTCTTCTGTGTATGATAATTAGTAGATTTTGAAAAGGAGAGCGACATGTGACTAACACCAATGAATCAAAGTGAGTAAAGCAGTTGGCAATTCTTTATAGGTAGAGGACTCGCAAAAAATTGTGATTAAAATTGTATAAATGAATGTATACAATTTTATTCACCGATTTTAATAAAAAAATGGCTTGCTTTATTATATATAGCAAGGCGAAATTATTTAGGTGGAGCAGTTTCACATAAAAACGACAATAAGGCGAATTCATTAATATTTTGTTTAATACTTAAGTGGGTAAGCAAAAATTGTGCTCACATAGTTTTACACAGCTCAAACTACTAAAAAAAAAAAATTTGCTATTTAAGTGAGGTCACCTGTTTGAATTCACCCTGATATACACCTTTATGATTAAAAAGCAAAACTATGTAATTTTGGTCAAAGAGTAACAAGAGACGAAAGTAATTTTCAAAAACCTAAGTCGTTTGTCAAAAACCTAACTCATGCAACAACAAAACACATGTAATCAAATACATTTTGTTTTTGCCAAAAGAAAATAAAAACACATTTCTGTTTACAAAATAACAATTTTGTTTAATTATCAATCGAGAATTTCGTCACCTATGCGTTATTCTATGATTTTGGTTTTTAATAATTTTTAAACCAAAAAAATTTTTCGAAATTTTGTAAAAAAAAAAAATCGATTTTTCCTAAAATTTATTTAATATCTTTATTTATTTAATATCTTTATTTAATATCTTCGAAGCTATTAAGCAGTTTAAATAGTGTTGTAGTTATTACTTTGATAATTTGTTGATATTTAAATAAACAAATCAAACTATTTGTTCTCGAGATACATATGTACATTAGGGTGGCCCCAAAATGAAAAGTATCGATGTTCCCAGCTTAAATGAAAATTTACTTCAATCTAAGATACCGTTTCTCAAAATTTTCGTCCTGACATTATCCTTTTGTAAGCTAGATCAAAATGAAAAAAGGTCCTTTTTTTGGGTTTTTTCGGATTTTTTTCATAGTTTTGCCAAAGGATTTAGAATCAAGGCCAAAAATGTCCGAAATTTTAAAATTTTTCACAAAAAATTTTGATATTTCAATTTTTTACACATAAATATTTAAAAAAGTGGGACCAGAATAATACAATATAAACCTCTAGTAGTTATACCGAAACGTTTTTTTTTTCGTTTTTTAAATTCAAGCTAGTTTGAATTTTATTAGAATTTTTCAAAACATAAGGACTGCGCACGAAAAAATTCGTGCATGCTCTTGGGCTTATAACTTTTGATGTAGTGAAAAATTAACAATTCTGTTAACTGGATTGTATTTGCCATTATGCTCACATTGCAAAATTGGTTTTTCTTAAAATAGAAGTTTAACAAAAAACACCTAAACACATAATTCAAATTTTTCATGAAATCTTGCATTGGTCATATTAAATAATTGCAAGGAAGGCTGTTGTGCCGCAAAATACAGTTTCTTGGGTCATCATAATATACAAAGAAGTCATGATCACTGAATGGTAACCTGGTATTGGAAAACAAAAAGTATCTTCAGGCTGTAGAACTCAGGCAAAATAGAAAGGATTTAGAGAAAATCACCTCTTCTCTGAAAGAAAAGTGTCACAAAAAGTTAATTGCTTTGAATCTTTATCAGTAAATTTTAAAGGAGGTATAGCCTGAAGACTTATAAAGCAAGAAAAAAATCCTTATAGAAACGCCAGCAAGAATTTGGAGGAAATAAATAACATGAAAGTTCTTCAGACGAATTTTTTCGGAAATTTTGTTTCTGTATAGTAGACGATGAAACGATCGTACAGGGTGACTTTTTTCAACTTCCTAGCCAGGAATTCTATATCGCAGATGCTAGAGGGATTATGGTAGGAAAATTTCGTGTATCAAAGAAATCAGTCATATGCATAAGCAGGAACGAAGCACTTTATTCTTAAAAATTGGTTGCATTAAGACAGAAATATACGTGAATGAGTGCCTTTGGAAAATACTTCTCCCTTTCCTCATAAAATTCAGTATATACCCTGTTTTCTGGCTTGTTTCCGCTTTTTCTCATTACAACAAAACAATTGAGTTGCAACAAAGAAATTGTAAGAGTTTGTACCGATAGAGGCTAATCCATTAAATTGTCCGAAAGTCCGTGCAATTGAAAGATATTGGACTCTAGTAAAAAATAATTTAAAGGAATATCCTTTAAAAAAAAGCTCAGCATAAAATGAAAAGGAGTTTAAAAATAAGTGGACCTGTTCGAGCAAAAAAGTGGCCGAAACACAATAAAACCTTTAGTTAGAATAATTTTGGAAAAAATTAGATATTTCCTTAAAAACCAACAGGAACTTATTTATTCTTTTATGTTTAGAATTTGAACATAATAGTCATTAATAAAAATATCACTTCAAAAAAATATCACCCACGGGTTTAGTTTCTATAAGCTGATTTTCATGCAAGGATTTTTTCGTGCGCAGGCCTTAATTTCCTTCATATACAAATATTGACATATATGCCAATATATATAATTTATATATTAGATGGATTACTATCATTTCAGCATCAAAATACGCACAATTTTATAAGCTTTTTAATGATATAAAACACTTCAAACTTCTATCAACAAATAACTAAATAAATTAATTTTAAGGGAAATTCTCACAAAATTTATGCTAATAAGGATATTTGTTTACTATACACCAGTTAAGTAACACAAAGAGAGTTATTTTTTCTTTGTGATTTACAATAACAAATTTCTCTCTGTGTGTACCAAATAGTAAACAAAGACAGTTCTAAACATAATTTTTGTGGGTATTTCACATAAACTTTATTTATTTCGTTGTTTGTTAGTAGAAGTATGAAGTGTTATACATAATTAGAAAGCTTATAAAAATACACGTATTTTGATGCTAAATTTATATAAATCCTTTTCATATAAAAGCATTTGTAAATTAAAGAAATTAAGGGTTTTCATATAAACGTATAAATTTGCGCAATTCCCCTTGCCCCTTGCTATTCTATGTCTTGTTCAATTATAGTGTAAAGAAATATAAATAGTGTAAATAAATTTTCAAACAAAGTTTGACAAATTTTTTACGAGCTTATAAATTTATACAATATATCAGCTTTATGAGGCATTTATGCGATTATATGAAAACCCCTATTATGTTTTGAAAAATTCTAATAAATTTTAAAAAAGTTCGAAAATTAAAAAACAAAGAAAACCGTTTCGGTATTACTGCTAGAGGATTACATTTTATTATTTTGGCCTTATTTTTTTAAATATTCATGTGTAAAAATTCAGATATCTAAATTTTTTTGTGAAAAAGTCCAAAATTTTGGAGTTATTTGGACCTGGTATTAAATTTTTTGCTACGTCATTAGATGCGCGCCACAAAAACCTTTTTTGCGATACCAAATTTTTCATATTGTTCCTTTGGCAGAAATATGAAAAAAATCCTAAAAACTAGAAAAGAACCTATTTTCTTTTTGATCTAGCTCACGAAAGAATAATGTCAGGACCATACAAACTGGGCCACCCTAATGTACATAGATTTCACTTTTTGTTTCAACCTTTTTAATATTCTATAAAAAAATGTACAAAAAAGTGATTTATTAGCTTAAAGTTCCATAATAAATTTCAGTTGTGGTCGATCTCCATAGATACAAAATTTGAACCAAAAATTCTCTTAGAATTGCTATCGTCTTGCAAATTCACCTGAGAAATTCAATGACACAAGGTGGGGCAAACGAAAACATGATAATAAATTTGTACTTCCTAAACTACTGAACGAGTCGAATTAAAATGTAAGAGAGAGTTCTAGACGAGGTCCTACACATGTTTTCAGAAAAATCATCTTATTATCACCCTGTAAAAGTACTAGATAAGCTAAGCTACAAGGTATCAAAGTAGACCATTTCGAATATGAACAAGTTTCCAAAAGTTTTAACTTTTACAAATCAAGCTTTAAAGAAATTTGTTAAGAACTAAATCAGACGAAAAAGAAATTATCTCTTATAGTTGTAAGAGAGGACTAAAATTTGGAAAATAAAATTTTTTAAAATGATTTTATTTAATAAATAAATACACAGAAAAAAAATTTACTTTAATTACGAAATTGCTTATATTAATTAATTATTGTTTGATTTTGCTCCAATCAACAAAATGATAATATTAATTATCTGGAATAACTGATTTTATTATTTAATCAATTTATTAATAAAATGAAATCAAATAGAAATTTCATTGTAGTAATGAATAATATAATTGAATTTCAATATAAAATACGTTTATCATTTTACTAAAAAATAATTTTTAATTGAATCAATTATTTAAGTATTAAAAATTTAAATTTTTTAATATTTTTTTACTAAAAATAAAACAATTTATTGGCTTTCAATTATTTTTCTTATATCAATTAATAAATTAAATAAATAAAAATAATTGATAATTTGAATATACAACTTTTTAATATGTTAAATTTTAAAATAATTGAATCATCATTCGTAATAAATAAATCTTTTTGGATAATATTCATTTATTAGCTAATTAGTAACTGAAAATTTCTGCAATAATTTTTAATAAATTGCCTCTGACTGGAGAAGGATTTTGAAGGAGTTCAATCAGAAAATTAATTAAGTATGGTGAAAGGAAGCATTGTCAAATAGTTTTTTTCAAGCAAACTGGGAATATTATTTAAACCCAAGTCCTTCAATTTATGCAAAAAAGACAGCGCCAAGCAAAACCCTATAAACTTTAAAGTTTCTTACATATGCCTCTGTGTACATATTGAACTGTTTCCGAACAAGTCTATAGCATTAGAAACAATTTAATTTAAAATTTTATTAGTATGGGAATACAATAATACATAAAAATCCATCACTTTTTTAAAATACATGGCGAATAGTTCTGATTTTTATATTGAATAAATGGAATGTTTCGAAACCCTACATACTTGTCGAAAAAGATTTCTAGCAAGGTTTATTCTGAAAATTATTAAGAGAATAAAATGATTGCATATAGAAATTAAAATATGTGAATAATAAATGAGGATCGGCTCATAACGATCGTTTAAACCCAAGTGCTATAGTTAGGCTTCTTCGATTTTTTTTTTGTCGTATATTCGGTAAAACTTTCATTCAAAATCTGTTGAATTAAAATTCATATAAAATAAATCAACTAATAAATAATTATAAATTAATATGAATGTACCTTATTTAAACAGGATGTTGTTTTGTTTTCTTTTTTTTATACCATCAAATGAAAATATAAAATACATTAGTGTTTAAGTTTATTATTACTTTCTTTTTCATTAGACAATAAGTTGTTTTATTTTTTATACATATTTTATAATTTTAAAATTATTATTTAGTTTTTATATGAACATTTTTTCTGTTTAATTTAAATATTTTTTAGGATCTTAATCCTTTTTTATTTTTCAGTGTAGCATATAAAATAATTATAAAATTTACATTTTAAAAAGCAAAAAAGAAAATCCTCTAGTTAGTGAAATAAATTTTTAGTAAAAATAATAAAAAAAAAAAACATGAAACAAATTAAGAAAATACCAATAAAAAATATTTTGAATGTTTTCATTTATTTTTTAATTTTTTTTTATTAAGAAAAGAAAATAAAAATAACTAAATAAATGGGTAAACATGATAAAGAAAATAATTGTTAATGAAATATAAATTATAACAAAAATAAATGTGTACCTACCAAAAAAGAAATATTAAAAAAAAAAAAAAATACATAAAAATAAATAAAAACAGAAATCAAATAAAAATATGTATGTGGACATAAAAAAATTTTAAAAATAATTAAGCGTTTCATTTAATAAAATTAGTTTAGCTTAAAAATAAATATTGACAAATTAAAAATTCAATTTTGGTTCACAGATTTTCATCCTTTTGCCTCTAGCTCTACTGGTTTAGCTTTAAAATCAATTTTTAGATTTTTCGTATAAAAATTGATTTTTGGTTGAAAAAGTGAGTGATCTCAGATTTTCATCCTTTTGCCTCTATCTATACTGGTTTAGCTTTAAAATCAATTTTTAGATTTTTCGTATAAAAATTGATTTTTGGTTGAAAAAGTGAGTGATCACAGATTTTCATTCTTTTGCCTCTATCTCTACTAGTTTAGCTTTAAAATCAATTTTTATATTTTTCATATAAAAATTGATTTTGGTTAAAAAAGTGAATGATCACAGATTTTCATCCTTTTGCCTCTATCTCTACTGGTTTAACTTTAAAATTAATTTTTAGATTTTTCATATAAAAATTGATTTTTGGTTAAAAAAAGTGAGTGATCACAGATTTTCATCCTTTTGCCTCTATCTATACTGGTTTAGCTTTAAAATCAATTTTTAGATTTTTCATACAAAAATTGATTTTTGCTTGAAATAATAAGTGATCACAGATTTTCATCCTTTTGCCTCTATCTCTGCTGGTTTAGCTTTAAAATCAAAATTAAGATTTTTCGTATAAAAATTGATTTTTGGTTGAAAAAGTGAGTGATCACAGATTTTCATCCTTTTGCCTCTATCTCTACTGGTTTAACTTTAAAATCAAAATTAAGATTTTTCATATAAAAATTGATTTTTGGTTGAAAAAGTGAGTGATCACAGATTTTCATCCTTTTGCCTCTAGCTCTACTGGTTTAGCTTTAAAATCAAAATTAAGATTTTTCATATAAAAATTGATTTTTGGTTGAAAAAGTGAGTGATCACAGATTTTCATCCTTTTGCCTCTAGCTCTACTGGTTTAGCTTTAAAATCAAAATTAAGATTTTTCATATAAAAATTGATTTTTGGTTGAAAAAGTGAGTGATCACAGATTTTCATCCTTTTGCCTCTATCTATACTGGTTTAACTTTAAAATTAATTTTTAGATTTTTCATATAAAAATTGATTTTTGGTTAAAAAAGTGAGTGATCAAAGATTTTCATCCTGTGGCCTCTATCTATACTGGTTTAATTATAAAATTAATTTTTAGATTTTTCATATAAAAATTGATTTTTGTTTGAAAAAGTGAGTGATCAAAGATTTTCATCCTGTGGCCTCTATCTATACTGGTTTAATTATAAAATTAATTTTTAGATTTTTCATATAAAAATTGATTTTTGGTTGAAAAAGTGAGTGATCACAGATTTTCATCCTTTTGCCTCTATCTATACTGGTTTAACTTTAAAATTAATTTTTAGATTTTTCATATAAAAATTGATTTTTGGTTAAAAAAGTGAGTGATCAAAGATTTTCATCCTGTGGCCTCTATCTATACTGGTTTAATTATAAAATTAATTTTTAGATTTTTCATATAAAAATTGATTTTTGTTTGAAAAAGTGAATGATCACAGATTTTCATCCTTTTGCCTCTATCTATACTGGTTTAACTTTAAAATTAATTTTTAGATTTTTCATATAAAAATTGATTTTTGGTTAAAAAAGTGAGTGATCAAAGATTTTCATCCTGTGGCCTCTATCTATACTGGTTTAATTATAAAATTAATTTTTAGATTTTTCATATAAAAATTGATTTTTGGTTGAAAAAGTGAGTGATCACAGATTTTTATCCTTTTGCCTCTATCTATACTGGTTTAACTTTAAAATTAATTTTTAGATTTTTCATATAAAAATTGATTTTTGGTTAAAAAAGTGAGTGATCAAAGATTTTCATCCTGTGGCCTCTATCTATACTGGTTTAATTATAAAATTAATTTTTAGATTTTTCATATAAAAATTGATTTTTGTTTGAAAAAGTGAGTGATCACAGATTTTCATCCTTTTGCCTCTATCTATACTGGTTTAACTTTAAAATTAATTTTTAGATTTTTCATATAAAAATTGATTTTTGGTTGAAAAAGTGAGTGATCACAGATTTTCATCCTTTTGCCTCTATCTATACTGGTTTAATTATAAAATTAATTTTTAGATTTTTCATATAAAAATTGATTTTTGTTTGAAAAAGTGAATGATCACAGATTTTCATCCTTTTGCCTCTATCTCTACTGGTTTAGCTTTAAAATCAAAATTAAGATTTTTCATATAAAAATTGATTTTTGGTTGAAAAAGTGAGTGATCACAGATTTTAATCCTGTGGCCTCTATCTCCACTGGTTTAATTTTAAAATTAATTTTTAGATTTTTCATATAAAAATTGATTTTTGTTTGAAAAAGTGAATGATCACAGATTTTCATCCTTTTGCCTCTATCTCTACTGGTTTAGCTTTAAAATCAAAATTAAGATTTTTCATATAAAAATTGATTTTTGGTTGAAAAAGTGAGTGATCACAGATTTTCATCCTTTTGCCTCTATCTGTACTGGTTTAGCTTTAAAATCAAAATTAAGATTTTTCATATAAAAATTGATTTTTGGTTGAAAAAGTGAGTGATCACAGATTTTAATCCTTTTGCCTCTATCTCTACTGGTTTAGCTTTAAAATCAATTTTTAGATTTTTCGTATAAAAATTGATTTTTTGTTAAAAAAGTGAGTGATCACAGATTTTCATCTTTTTGCCTCTATCTCTACTGGTTTAGCTTTAAAATCAAAATTAAGATTTTTCATATAAAAATTGATTTTTGGTTGAAAAAGTGAGTGATCACAGATTTTCATCCTTTTGCCTCTATCTCTACTGGTTTAGCTTTAAAATCAACTTTTAGATTTTTCATACAAAAATAGGTTTTTGGTTAAAAAAGTGAGTGATCACAGATTTTCGTCCTTTTGCCGCTAGCTCTACTGGTTTAGCTTTAAAATCATTTTTTAGATTTTTCGTATAAAAATTGATTTTTGGTTGAAATAATAAGTGATCACAGTTTTTAATCCTTTTGCCTCTATCTCTACTGGTTTAGCTTTAAAATCAAAATTAAGATTTTTCATATAAAAATTGATTTTTGGTTGAAATAATAAGTGATCACAGATTTTAATCCTTTTGCCTCTATCTCTACTGGTTTAGCTTTAAAATCAATTTTTAGATTTTTCGTATAAAAATTGATTTTTTGTTAAAAAAGTGAGTGATCACAGATTTTCATCCTTTTGCCTCTATCTCTACTGGTTTAGCTTTAAAATCAAAATTAAGATTTTTCATATAAAAATTGATTTTTGGTTGAAAAAGTGAGTGATCACAGATTTTCATCCTTTTGCCTCTATCTCTACTGGTTTAGCTTTAAAATCAAAATTAAGATTTTTCATATAAAAATTGATTTTTGGTTGAAAAAGTGAGTCATCACAGATTTTCATCCTTTTGCCTCTATCTCTACGGGTTTAGCTTTAAAATCAATTTTTAGATTTTTCGTATAAAAATTGATTTTTTGTTGAAAAAGTGAGTGATCACAGATTTTCATCCTTTTGCCTCTATCTCTACGGGTTTAGCTTTAAAATCAAAATTAAGATTTTTCATATAAAAATTGATTTTTGGTTAAAAAAGTGAGTGATCACAGATTTTCATCCTTTTGCCTCTATCTCTACGGGTTTAGCTTTAAAATCAATTTTTAGATTTTTCGTATAAAAATTGATTTTTTGTTGAAAAAGTGAGTGATCACAGATTTTCATCCTTTTGCCTCTATCTCTACGGGTTTAGCTTTAAAATCAATTTTTAGATTTTTCGTATAAAAATTGATTTTTTGTTGAAAAAGTGAGTGATCACAGATTTTCATCCTTTTGCCTCTATCTCTACGGGTTTAGCTTTAAAATCAAAATTAAGATTTTTCATATAAAAATTGATTTTTGGTTAAAAAAGTGAGTGATCACAGATTTTCATCCTTTTGCCTCTAGCTCTACGGGTTTAGCTTTAAAATCAATTTTTAGATTTTTCGTATAAAAATTGATTTTTTGTTGAAAAAGTGAGTGATCACAGATTTTCATCCTTTTGCCTCTATCTCTACGGGTTTAGCTTTAAAATCAATTTTTAGATTTTTCGTATAAAAATTGATTTTTGGTTAAAAAAGTGAGTGATCACAGATTTTCATCCTTTTGCCTCTAGCTCTACGGGTTTAGCTTTAAAATCAATTTTTAGATTTTTCGTATAAAAATTGATTTTTGGTTAAAAAAGTGAGTGATCACAGATTTTCATCCTTTTGCCTCTATCTCTACTGGTTTAGCTTTAAAATCAAAATTAAGATTTTTCATATAAAAATTGATTTTTGGTTGAAAAAGTGAGTGATCACAGATTTTCATCCTTTTGCCTCTATCTCTACTGGTTTAGCTTTAAAATCAAAATTAAGATTTTTCATATAAAAATTGATTTTTGGTTGAAAAAGTGGGTGATCACAGATTTTCATCTTTTTGCCTCTATCTCTACTGGTTTAGCTTTAAAATCAAAATTAGGATTTTTTATAAAAAATTAATTTTTGGTTGAAAAAGTGAGTGATCACAGATTTTCATCCTTTTGCCTCTATCTATACTGGTTTAGCTTTAAAATCAATTTTTAGATTTTTCATATAAAAATTAATTTTTGGTTGAAAAAGTGAGTGATCACAGATTTTCATCCTTTTGCCTCTATCTATACTGGTTTAGCTTTAAAATCAATTTTTAGATTTTTCATATAAAAATTGATTTTTGGTTGAAAAAGTGAGTGATCACAGATTTTCATCCTTTTGCCCCTATCTATACTGGTTTAGCTTTAAAATCAAAATTAAGATTTTTCATATAAAAATTAATTTTTGGTTGAAAAAGTGAGTGATCACAGATTTTCATCCTTTTGCCTCTATCTCTGCTGATTTAGCTTTAAAATCAAAATTAAGATTTTTCGTATAAAAATTGATTTTTGGTTGAAAAAGTGAGTGATCACAGAATTTCATCCTTTTGCCTCTATCTATACTGGTTTAGCTTTAAAATCAAAATTAAGATTTTTCATATAAAAATTGATTTTTGGTTGAAATAATAAGTGATCACAGATTTTCATCCTTTTGCCTCTATCTCTGCTGGTTTAGCTTTAAAATCAAAATTAAGATTTTTCATATAAAAATTGATTTTTGGTTAAAAAAGTGAATGATCACAGATTTTAATCCTTTTGCCTCTATCTCAACAGGTTTAACTTTAAAATCAAAATTAAGATTTTTCATATAAAAATTGATTTTTGGTTGAAAAAGTGAGTGATCACAGATTTTCATCCTTTTGCCTCTATCTATACTGGTTTAGCTTTAAAATCAAAATTAAGATTTTTCATATAAAAATTGATTTTTGGTTGAAATAATAAGTGATCACAGATTTTCATCCTTTTGCCTCTATCTCTGCTGGTTTAACTTTAAAATCAAAATTAAGATTTTTCATATAAAAATTGATTTTTGGTTAAAAAAGTGAGTGATCACAGATTTTCATCCTTTTGCCTCTATCTCTACGGGTTTAGCTTTAAAATCAATTTTTATATTTTTCGTATAAAAATTGATTTTTGGTTAAAAAAGTGAGTGATCACAGATTTTCATCCTTTTGCCTCTAGCTCTACGGGTTTAGCTTTAAAATCAATTTTTAGATTTTTCGTATAAAAATTGATTTTTGGTTAAAAAAGTGAGTGATCACAGATTTTCATCCTTTTGCCTCTATCTCTACTGGTTTAGCTTTAAAATCAAAATTAAGATTTTTCATATAAAAATTGATTTTTGGTTGAAAAAGTGAGTGATCACAGATTTTCGTCCTTTTGCCTCTATCTCTGTTGGTTTAGCTTTAAAATCAAAATTAAGATTTTTCGTATAAAAATTGATTTTTGGTTGAAAAAGTGAGTGATCACAGAATTTCATCCTTTTGCCTCTATCTCTGCTGATTTAGCTTTAAAATCAAAATTAAGATTTTTCGTATAAAAATTGATTTTTGGTTGAAATAATAAGTGATCACAGATTTTCATCCTTTTGCCTCTATCTCAACAGGTTTAACTTTAAAATCAATTTTTAGATTTTTCATATAAAAATTGATTTATGGTTGAAAAAGTGAGTGATCACAGATTTTCGTCCTTTTGCCTCTATCTCTGCTGGTTTAGCTTTAAAATCAAAATTAAGATTTTTCGTATAAAAATTGATTTTTGGTTGAAAAAGTGAGTGATCACAGAATTTCATCCTTTTGCCTCTATCTCTGCTGATTTAGCTTTAAAATCAAAATTAAGATTTTTCGTATAAAAATTGATTTTTGGTTGAAAAAGTGAGTGATCACAGAATTTCATCCTTTTGCCTCTATCTCTGCTGGTTTAGCTTTAAAATCAAAATTAAGATTTTTCATATAAAAATTGATTTTTGGTTGAAAAAGCGAGTGATCACAGATTTTCATCCTTTTGCCTCTATCTCTGCTGGTTTAGCTTTAAAATCAAAATTAAGATTTTTCATATAAAAATTGATTTTTGGTTAAAAAAGTGAATGATCACAGATTTTAATCCTTTTGCCTCTATCTCAACAGGTTTAACTTTAAAATCAAAATTAAGATTTTTCATATAAAAATTGATTTTTGGTTGAAAAAGTGAGTGATCACAGATTTTCATCCTTTTGCCTCTATCTATACTGGTTTAACTTTAAAATCAAAATTAAGATTTTTCATATAAAAATTGATTTTTGGTTGAAAAAGTGAGTGATCACAGATTTTCATCCTTTTGCCTCTATCTCTGCTGGTTTAGCTTTAAAATCAAAATTAAGATTTTTCATACAAAAATTGATTTTTGGTTGAAAAAGTGAGTGATCACAGATTTTCATCCTTTTGCCTCTATCTATACTGGTTTAGCTTTAAAATCAATTTTTAGATTTTTCATATAAAAATTGATTTTTGGTTGAAAAAGTGAATGATCACAGATTTTCATCCTTTTGCCTCTATCTCTGCTGGTTTAGCTTTAAAATCAAAATTAAGATTTTTCATACAAAAATTGATTTTTGGTTGAAAAAGTGAGTGATCACAGATTTTCATCCTTTTGCCTCTATCTATACTGGTTTAACTTTAAAATCAAAATTAAGATTTTTCATATAAAAATTGATTTTTGGTTGAAAAAGTGAGTGATCACAGATTTTCATCCTTTTGCCTCTATCTCTGCTGGTTTAGCTTAAAATCAAAATTAAGATTTTTCATATAAAAATTGATTTTTGCTTGAAATAATAAGTGATCACAGATTTTCATCCTTTTGCCTCTATCTCTACTGGTTTAACTTTAAAATCAAAATTAAGATTTTTCATATAAAAATTGATTTTTGGTTAAAAAAGTGAATGATCACAGATTTTAATCCTTTTGCCTCTATCTCAACTGGTTTAACTTTAAAATCAAAATTAAGATTTTTCATATAAAAATTGATTTTTGGTTAAAAAATCACAGATTTTCATCCTTTTGCCTCTAGCTCTACTGGTTTAGCTTTAAAATCAAAATTAAGATTTTTCTTATAAAAATTTGCATTCTTTTGCCTCTAGCTATACTGGTTTAGCTTCAAAATCAATTTTTAGGTTTTTCAAAAATCAGCTTTTAGATTTTTCATATAAAAATTGATTTTTAGTTGAAATAATAAGTGATCACAAATTTTCATCCTTTTGCCTCTAGCTCTACTGGTTTAGCTATAAAATCAATATTTAGATTTTTCATATAAAAATAGATTTTTGGTTAAAAAGGTGAGTGATCGAAGATTTTCATCCTTTTGCCTCTATCTATACTGGTTTAGCTTTAAAATCAATTTTTAGATTTTTCATATAAAATAGATTTTTGGTTAAAAAGGTGAGTGATCACAGATTTTCATCCTTTTGCCTCTATCTATACTGGTTTAGCTTTAAAATCAATTTTTAGATTTTTCATATAAAAATTGATTTTTGGTTGAAAAAGTGAGTGATCACAGATTTTCATCCTATACTGGTTTAGCTTTAAAATCAATTTTTAGATTTTTCATATAAAATAGATTTTTGGTTAAAAAGGTGAGTGATCACAGATTTTCATCCTTTTGCCTCTATCTATACTGGTTTAGCTTTAAAATCAATTTTTAGATTTTGCATATAAAAATTGATTTTTGGTACAGAAAATAGTTTAATTTTAAATTTCAAATCTTATACTTTATTGAGGATAAAAATTGATTTACATCTAATTTATATGTTTTATTATTACCTTTTTTTATCAAAGATGTAATCGTATTGCAACAAATTCTATTTTCAACAGTTTTGTAAAAAAAATGAAAGTAGTAAAAAAATTTGTTTTAATTGTTATAATGTGATTTTCAAGAAAAAGCTTATCATCTTTTTTTTTTTTTTTTGTAATTTTTATTTACCCATTTTGTATATTTACTAATTATTTGTTTTTGTTTTTTTATAGTATTAATAATCATTGAACCTTAAAACCAATAACTTTTAATAAATAAATGACTAATTTTTATTTATAAATATAAATAGTAGATTTCTTTTAAAAAATATATAAGTAATTATAGAAAATTTTATTGAATAGAAACATACGATATATAAATATAAAAAGTTAATAGGAAAGATAGTTTAAAAATAGTACTGTTTTAGAAATGAGGTAAAATAAAAAATAATAATAAAAACGAAGGATAAAACATAATAATTATTTAGAAAAATAAATTGTTTTAAATAAACATTTCAATTAATATAAAATTTATAGGTATTTAAGAAATTTAAAAATCTGTCTATTTAAAGTAGCAGTAAGGAAAACTTTATTTTTTTTTCTTTTACATCTTTCCTGAAAAGGAAGATGAGATTTCGTCTTCTTTTGATGGTTAAATGTACGTCTTGTAAATTCTAATTATCTAAAAATGCTGCTGAACAATTTTTATGTTTCGAAAATTTTTCCACGAAGAAAGAATTTTCGTTTCATTCACCAAAGTTGACAATCTTTAGACGAGTAACTATTTAAATTCAGAGTGAAGATAAAATTCCTTTTGGTTGTATATCAACAAAAGTATTTGTTTGCTTTGTATTTGATCTGATAAGCAATTTATTCAATAAAAAGTAATAAATCGGTATAAAAGATCAGTTTAAAATTGAATGGTAAGTATTATTTGTGATCTGTTTCACGTATTAGTATCCAAAAGAAAGAACTCATAATGACTACATCCCAATCTACTTTCTCGTTACTAGTAGCGTCAAAATTTAAAGTGAAAAATTAAAATATCGAGCTCCAATATTGTGATATTTAGAAGGATTTGTGATTACCGAGAATGTTGCGAACAAGTTTTTCGGTCGGTCATTAGTTATCGAATGTTAGGTAAAATAAATATATCTTCTTTGATTTTTGTTCTTTGCCTAAGCGCTTAGATAAGGTAAAGTTCTATGCGAAGATGTGGATTGAAAGTGCTCTCTCTCTAAATGCATATCCTTTTTAGGATGTAAGCAAATCACAATATATATTATGTTTTGTATTAAGTTTGCAAATTCTTCTCTGTTTGATGTCACCCTCATGAGGTCACCAATCGATCTTATTCCTGTCCAGTTATTGATATTTTGTAACCAGGACATCTGTTTACGGCCAAAACCGCGCCTTCAATTTTTCCTTGGAGTATAAGTTGAAGAAGCTCATATTTTGTACCTCGAATCATATGATAGAAATAAGCAGTTTTTCTTGCTTTGATAGCAATAAAAAGCTGTCGTTCTATATTTAATCTGTGTTTGGGACATGTGTGGTCCTTTTCTCTTAGAAGCCTTCGGTATGTCCACATTTCAAAACTTTGTAGTTTGTTCATGTGTGAGGCGTCCATGATTCCATTGAGTAAAGTAGGAGCACCATATATAACATTTCACTATACGAAAACGAATGTTTATTTCACGGCTACAAAACAATTTTTTGTACTTAAGAAAGGCAGTTCTGGTCATTTCTATCCTGAATTTCAATTTGTTGACTCATACAATTATTCTATTATTAATTCTTAATTGCGCATTTATATAAGGTATCTTGTCACGGCTTACTATCATCATCTTGGTTTTCTTGATGTTGATTTTCAAGCCGTGTTAATTATCTGGAGAAGGATCTGCAGATCTTGAATATTATCAGATATTAAGGTGGTATCATCAGCGTATCGAATACTATTTAGAGAATACATCCTTGCCGCACTCCGCTTTGTATTTGAACACCATTTGTGATACCATCCTTGTACCTAATGTGTGCTGTTTGATTCCAGTACAAGTATTTTATACAGCGAATATCTAATATTTCATCGGTCATCCAACATTACTTACATTTATACATTCTGGCTCCCAGTATCCGGGTGGATGTTTCTTTAAGAACACTTCTGGCAGGTAGGCAAAACCATGTATTCATGACTCTGAAATTTTAATCTTCGATCACTTGATCTCCTCGCTCGTTTCGTGTTTCTAGCCCATATGGGCCAACAATATCACTAACTCTTCCATTGCCAATCTTGGCATTGAAATCTCCCATGATTACATTGATGTCATGGGGTTTTTTAAGTTTAAGTAGTTCAGTTGTCTCCTTATAAAACTGTTGGATTTCTTGATCTGAAGTATCAGAAGTGGGTGTATAAACTTGTATTATATTGAGCATCAGGGGATTTGCATTAAATTTGAAAAGCTTAGTTCTGTCCGAGTAGGGAACAAATTCAGACACGTATTTGGCAGTTTCATCATTAACTAGGATTCCAACATCTTGTTCTATGTCTAGAGGTATTATTTCCAGAATAGTAAAATTTTGCTCCATGACTGCACCAACGCCAGGCCACCAAGTTTTACTTATACCATCGATATCTAATTTTAGTCTATTCATTTCTTGGACTGTATTTGCAAGCTTTCCAAAGTCACACAAAGTATTTATCCAATTTTTGATGTTTAGTTTTACCTCCGGGTTTACATTAAATCAAATAAATCTTTGATAGCATCAATGAAGTATATATCGTCACCTGATATACAAAAAGCCTTAACCACACTTATAATTTTTACAGCAGAAGCAAAAAACATTAACCACAATTTTTAATTTTTTGCGTTAAAATTAAGCAATAAACATTTTTTTTACATTCATTTGTAATTTTTCCCCGATAGGCCCTAAAGTTAATCCGAATTTGTATACTTGTGTAATTACGGTTTGATGATCAATCTAACATTCTTTGTTCAAGATGTTGCTTCTGTACCAAAGGAATATGAATTATTGTTATAATGCTTTTGAGTTAATCCGGTACAAATTTTAGGGCTGTGACAAGAAACATTTAAGTGTGAAGATGAAATAGCTAATAGGTTTCGTTGCCACAATGCTGTGGAAATATACTATGTGGAACTCAGAAGGAAGTCACTAGCTTATAAACCAAATAAAATCCTTATCATTTTAACAATAATTTCCCGGAAAAAAATAATAAGATTTATTTAAATAAAAAATAAAAGCTGTTTTTTTAAGAAAATAAGACATTTTATAATATAAATTTAATTAATAATAAAAAGAGAATTTACAAACAAAATATGAATTTTTTAATCATACATCACACAAAACAATAGATTTGCTTGCATAACGAATAAAAAATAATATATAAAAAGAAAAAATTCTTATAGCTCTAATAATAGTAATAAAATAATAATTTTAAATTGAAAAGCATACAAAAGAAAAAAAGAAAACTTTTAGCTAAAAATAAAACGATGAAGCAAAAATTAGTGATGAAGTTGTTAAGCATTAATACAAAGAAAAAATAAGAAACTTATAATTAAACTAAAACAAAGACTAAACAAACAAAAAATCATTTACAAATTAAAAAAAATTTGTTGAAAATAAATTCATGATTTTGTTTTATTAATATTAATTGTTTGTTTTTATTTTGTTGTTCTTGTTTATTATTGTTTTATGTAAAATCTATGTTTAATCTAAGTGTATAATTAATTTGTGTTTTTTCTTTTTTTATTCTTTTCTATAGTTATTATTTTTTAACATTTCTCAGTTTTAATGATATTTTGTTGCATTTTAATTTCTTGAATTTATTAATTTTGTGTCTAGGGGAAAAAATGGGACCACATTTATTTTGTTTTCTATTTTTTCGAACATTAAGTTTCTTTTCTTTTAACTATCGTGGCATTTGTTGGAATATTTAAAGTTTGTTTTTATTTAATTTTTGTTTATATCGTATTTTAGAGTTTTATTTAATTTTATAAATTGTTTTCGCTTTTAAAGTTATTTGATTTTTATTTTTTTACTAATTTTAATGAACATGCAAAATAATATATTTTTTGTTATAATTTTTTTTTCGTAGGTTGTTGCGTTTTTTTAGTTGTTTTTGTTGAGTTTAACATTAAGAAGGATGTTTCTTTTCTGAGGATGACAACATCGACGGCGGGTGGTATTGTTTGGTTGTTTTTGAAAAGACTTGGTTTTTTGTAGTTTAATAGATTGATGGCAATAAAATAACGCAACTTTTTTTTGTTAAATTTAAGTTTAAAATTCAAAACCAAAAGATTGACCAGTAGGGCCACCACCAAATTGGAAGAAATGACGGAACATTTGATTGGGATCAAAATCAGCTGGAAATACAAAGAAAAAACAAATCATTAAAACCATAATTTAATAAATTAAATGAAAACATTTTTATAAATAAAAAAAAAATGTTAAATTTCTAAATATATATCCCTTATTTTTTCTTATAACTTACCCTGTTCATGTTCTTCCATATCTTGACCACTATCGTAACGCATTTTCTTCCTTTGATCCGAGAGAATCGCATAAGCTTCACCAATTTCTTTAAATTTCAACTCTTGCTCTTTACGTTCTTCAGGCGAACTATTGGCATGACGATCAGGATGATGTACTAAGGCCTTCTTACGATAGGCCTTCTTAATCTCATCTTCACCAGCATTACGTGAAACACCCAAAATCTTATAATAATCTTTACGTTTTGATTTTTTCAAAGCAAATTTGGCATCACGTAACAGTTTTTTAATCTCTGGAGTCTTTTGGATTTGTAGGGCGGCCTCATAGTCATTAACACATTCTTCGAATTTCTCCAAATCGTTATAGCAACGGGCACGCAACAACAACGCCTTTAAATATTTATCATTAATCTCTAAAACGCGTGTACAATCGGCTACAGCTTCACGGAGATTATTAATTTTGGATTGTACCAAAGCACGATTGTATAAGAGTTTGGAATTGATATCCTTGTTGAATTCATCAATTTTTAAGGCTTCCGTATAAACTGCTTGAGCTTCACGATAACGTCCAGACTTGAACAAAACATTACCGTTTTCTTTCATATCCTTAAGGGTTTTACTTTTGGTGCGCATTTCCTTGGCCTTCTTGTGATCGGGATCGAGTTGTAGGGCCAATTCGAAATGTTTAATACCCTTTTCCAAGTTATCGGTATAGTAGAAGCATAAACCGCGTACATAGATAGCATCAGCCGAGGTACTATCCAATTTCATGACACTAATAGCCAAATCAACAGCTTCATCACAGCGTCCCAAGAAAGCCAAACATTCGGCCTTCAAAAGACGGTATCTAAACAATAAAACAAATTATTATTTATACATCAAACATTTAAAAAATCTCTTTTGTTACCTATAACAAGCTGGTGCTAGTTTAATAGCCGAATCCAAATAGAACACTACATTACGATATTCTTTGGCCTCATAATTCGTCTGCAATGTCTGTTCCAATTGTCTTAATTGTTGTACCGCTTGTTTTTCCGTATTGACAGCATTACTTTGAGCATCGAGTTCTTCAATACGTTTAATAGCCTGTTCGGCGCCTATGATATCACCTTTAGCCACACAACATTTGGCTATGCGTACATAAGCCTTTTCGAATTTCGGATCTAAACGTACTGCGGTGCGTGCATCATTTAAGGCATTCGTATAGTTGGATAACATCATGTAGCAGGCGGCACGATTGCCATAGTAAGTAGCGGAATCGGGACATAGTGAAATGGCATCGGAATAGAATTTCAAAGCGGACTGATAGTTTTGTGCTTTGTATTGGTCGTTACCAAGGTTTTTCTTTTCTTCAGCAATGCTAAAATAAGAATAAAAAAGAAAAATGAGGATTAATTAGGGTATTAACTAAGGACTGCAATTAGAAAATCTTATTTAAAATGCAGCAAACACGGAGATCAATAATATTTAAATTTGTATTTAACATGCTGATGATGAAACATATATGTTAAGCTTAAATGTTGCATCTAATTATATAGAAGACAATAAAAAGTGTCCAGATGTTAGAGACAAATTTTTGTGAAATCAGCTATAGTATTTTGATCAAGAAACTAAACCGAAGCTCTGGGTGTTGATGGTACCCAAATTCAAACTATTAACCATCTGAAAATTTTGAAGGTCAACATTGAAAGCTTATTTACCTCCTGACCCCATACCATCAATCACATACAAATTGTGAAGAATAGAAAGTAAGGTCCTCAAAGCGCTATACGTCTACCTGGATAATGTCGAAGGAAAATATATCAGTTATTATGCTGGATTTAATATAAGCCATAAAGTTATTGGGCGCTAATTAAAAAATAGATTAAATAAAGAAACTAATCAACATTTAAATGGAGATTTTATAGATTTTAATTTTCATCTTATTTATTTTTTAGTAAAGCTTTGGTAACAAAATTGAACTATCATACTCCAAGGTAATCGAAATGGTAGACCAAGAACCTGAGTGATCAAAGATCAACAGTGTGGATGTTATTTAATAGAGCAAAACTCACAGGAGATAATGTAGGCTGGTGTAGCTATAGAGCCCTTCAACAAGTATATAGTGGATCTAAAAATTGCAGAAGGATGTCATGGATAACCTTTTGTAAAAAATATTTTATTTTTAAAGAAAGATTTTCTCTTTTCAACGATTCCAAACTCTTATAGTAAAACCTTCATCTGCCAAGTTTTGCTCAGGGCTAACCCAGCGGGCATCACACGTTCGACTACATTTTCGGTCTACGAACTACAAGACCACAAGTATTTATTTTATGAAAGAATTCTTTGTGACAATTCCTGAAAGAAATAAATGGCAAGGATCCAAGAAACTGTATAGATATTTATTATAAATATAGCCCGTTTCATGCTGAAAACATAGCAAGAAAAGTGACATACTGTCAAATCTAGGTTGATTAGTGACTGTGAAGAGCTTTAAGAGAGCTTGGGAACCTATATAGGGTTCGAATATGCTAGCTATCTGGTCTATGCAACATCGAACGCAATGAAATTGCTGACAAACATGCCAGAAACGGCACAGCATCCATATATTGCAGATAAAGTAATCCGTAAAATAACCGATTAACTGCCTATGTACGAGGAAGTAGATTAATCGGAAAGTGTTGAGCACATTATTTGTTACTGTCCACGTTAAAAGAACCATATATATAAATAGTTCCAAAGTGTGGGCTGGAAAATATTATATACTTGATCATGGAAATTAGTTGGCTAAGGGACAGAGAATAGCTAAAAGGGATAGTGAAAGCACTATTAAGTAAATTTGATGCAGAGTGTTTGAAGGAATTTACAATTGACCCCTGTGAGTCTCCGAGTGGAATTCATATGTACATACATTTTTTAATAAACATATAACTACCTTTTTAAACGTAATCTAGATAAGAAAATCTGGGCGTTTTGTGGCTTTTTTACTGGTGAACAAATCATGGTGAACATTTATCAAATATTTGATCAAACTTGCGTGATTTAAAAAAAATAAAAAATAATAATAATAAAAAATTGTTTACCGTTGTTTGATCTTGCAAATGTTTGGTAATAGAAAGTAACGTCAAACAAGATTCGGTAAAATGTTAGTTCACAGAAAAAAAAGTACATATATTTAAAAATTTTTTACATAAATATTATGAATCGAACATGACTTTTTTTCCCAAACTTTTTTCATAAAAAATAAAATTTTTTCCATAGATATTATAAAATTGTTCTTTATGTGAAATGTTAGGAATTTTGCAAAAATTTTGCTTAAATTTTGATAGTTATTTACCAAGAAAAAGTTGCTAGAAAATAATGTTTAGAAATTTGCACAAATTTGATACCATTCTGCAGCATAATTTTTTTAAACAGCGCTTCTGTTCTGTTGAATGATCACAATACATGTAGCTAAAAATAATTAAAAACTAAAAATTTTCCTAAGAAAATTTCAAACATTTCATTACAAATAAAATATTAAATAAAATTTAAACAATTTATTTTCTTTTTGACTTTTGATTCATATAGAAAAAACGTTTTACGGCCGTATGCAAAAAAACTTGAAACAGCTTTACAAAGCATTGTTAAGCTAAATTCATTAAAACTGTATGCAAAAACGTTTATTAACTAAAATATAACAAATTTTTTATTTTATTTTTTTTTTTTTTTATTTCCATTTATTTAAATTACAATGAATATAACAAATGTGATATAAATATTTTAAAGTAAGTATGAACTTACATTAAACTTACTACAAGTGGTATTATGATTAAATTACATTTTATCTTGGTGTTTTGCAAAAAATACTCGTTTGTTCCTCCCTATTCGATTCGTATATATCTTCTTTCTTCTTTAGACCGTTATATTTATTCATTATAGGTCCTATTTGTCTATCCCAGACAAATATTTAAAGAAGAAATAAAAAATTCACATAACAACACATCAAAAATAATAAAAATAAAATAAACGCGTTGTTTATTAACAAAAGTTAATAAAACGTAACAAAAGTACGTAACAAAAGTGTACTTGAAGGCAGTTAATAATATTTTTCGCATACGGCTGTATTTAAGAAGTTATTCTTAAATATTATAAACTAAAATCAATGAAACAAAATTTTTATATTTATGTATAAACTTTTTTCTGTGTTATAATAAATGATAAGTAAAATATATAATGGAGAAGTAAAAAAATATTTTATATAGTGGTAACGTCATTTTGGTTAAATATTTGACTAGTCTGAACATGCCTTTAGTTACTAAGCAATACCATACAAAATTGTTTAAGTTCGAATTAAATTTTGTGCAGTGTTATTTTTTTAAACTAATTTAATAAATAGAAGTTTTATATTTATTTAACATTCTAAATACTTCCAATGAAACCCACTGACTGATTACTTTATATGAATGGTAAGAGAATTAAATCTACAGCAAGTTTTTGACCAAAAAAAAATGAAAATATATAAACCAAATAAAAGATATTACAATTCACAACAATAACGTTGATTAATTAAGAATACTTACAAATGTTACAACTAAACTAAAGTAATCAAAATAATAAAATACGAATTCATTTACTAATAAACCACCAAAATGAAACACCAAACAAAATTTAACTATTTGATGGTACATATTTATCTCAGCACAACCTTATATCCTGTGTAACATCCTTGTTAGTAATAGAGAAAGAACTGAACAAGTAAATAAATGTATTTTTAGCAGCACAGAAATATTATGTTGCTTTAAAAAGTTTTATATTTTTTTTTTAGTTAAAAAACCATCATACAACATGTCAATTTTGATTTCCGTTTTCATTCATCAGTTAAGTCATTTAGTCAGTTTGTCAGACGGTAAATCTTTTTGTATTTTTTTGTTCTGTTTTTAATATTACACGTTCGTTGGCTCCCTTGGCTTGTTATTTTGATATTTTGTTGTGTTGTTCTGTTCTTGTTAGTGATAGTATCAGTTTGTGAGTATTTATGTCTGCATATAATTCACCTGGTGCAGTAAAACTATTCCATTTTCATCTACTTTTATTTTTTGTACAAATATATGTATGGTTGTACTTTTATCAAGCAATGAACTTTTATGAGCCAGCTCCAAGTTGTGATATGATGAATAAAATCGAAAAAAGAAGAAATGAACATCAACTTGAGTTTGAGTTTAGTGGCATGTTTTAATAAAGTTTGGTCATAAATTAACCAAGAAATTGCTATATGCATATACATATCTGCAAAATATTTAAACATTATGCTGTTAAACAAAAGCAAATAAAACAATAAACAAAACAAGAAAAAATGTGTTGGCAAAATATATTAATGTTCTACTTTTCTTTTGGTTTTATTTATAGGAATATTGAAATGAATAGTTATGAAAAAGAAATAAATAAAAGACAAGAACGAACTCTTCTATCTACTCTATAATTACATTCATATTTCTGTTTAATTTTATTGTTTTGTGTTTTAGTTTTTTTTTTTTTTTTGTTTGTTTTAAGACACTTTTTACCCTGCATTTATATAATGTCGAAAAGAATTCAAATTTTTTACAAAATATATAAGACTAGTGTCTAGTTGACAGACCGACAGTCACTCGGACAGACTGACATTCTTAACAAGTATAGCAAAAAAAAAAACCCAAAGAAAATTAAATATACAAATAGAACAAGAAAATAAAAAAATATAATGAATGGATTACAAGTCCTATAGATATTCTTTAGAAAAACAAACAATTTTTTTAAATTATTTTTGTCGATTCCCAACAAAAGCAAAGACGTAATGAAGAATTTAATATAAAAAAGCCAAAAGAAGAAAATTGTTCTTAAGGAAAAAATATTTATAAAAACAGATACGAACAACCTTTAAGGAAAAGATAAAGACAAACAATTTTGATATATTTTTTTCCATTTAAAGATACATTTAAAAAATTTGAGATGAATAATTCTGAAATTGTTCAGAAGTAATTTAAAATATTTAAAACATTTTTAATTAAAAAAAAAAAAAAAAATTTCTGCTTTACCTCTACTATCCTTTCTTATTAAAAAAAAATAAGAGGTATTAGCAGGAATGGAAAATTAAAAATTTTTTGGGTAACAAATTCAATTTCAAATAGTACTTTTTCACCTTCAGAGTACTTAGATTTACATTTTTAATAGATATTTCTTTTTTATTTAGTGCAAAACTCAAAAAAATTTCAAAATGGGTTCAGTTATTCAATTTAAATATTATTGTTATTAAAATTAACTTAAAGAAAAAAATATTTTCGAAGATCAATTCCTTGAAATCGAGCACTTCAGCTTTAGTATTGTTATAATATAATTCATTTCCTGATGTATTTAATTTTTGGAACATTTTCAATTCAATTTGATTTACAGAGCAGTGAATTTTAATTTTTCTTTAAGTCAATTAAGCAAAATTTTTAAATTATTTCTTATTTGATGATATTCCATTATAAGATCCAGATGTGTTGACGATGATGCTCCCTAACTCAGTTAAGACACATACAGATATACGAGGTAACGAAATGACGGATGAATGCGCAGTAAATATATCATCGTTGGACTGGGTAATCGCTTGCTTGTTAAATGGGCTGTGAATGAAATGAAACTTAGGTGATCCTCAATCACCACTTGCAGACTGTCAAGGACTCTTTGACCACTCCGGTCACGGAGCAGAACTAGAGCATTACTATCTCTTGACAGGACATCAATAAGGCTTCTTGTAGGTAGTATCACAGGGCACTGCATGATCGGGCGAATGTCGGAACATATGGGAAATAGACTCTGTAGAAGTTGCTTAGATGAGGAAGAGGAAGAATCCGTACAACACTTGTTATGCGAATGTCCAGCACTGAAAGGGCGTAGACTAAGATACCTCAGTAGACAACTCTCCCATGTTCTGGATTGTCTCAAGGACATGCTACTGTCAAACCTGATTAGGTTTGTTAGGTGTACGGGTTGGTTTCAAGGTGGACCAACGGAACGTTAGTTTTAATTATAGGAGGGAAGAGAAGCATCCTTCCCATATAGGGTATTGATTTTATTATTTCAAAATTTGAACTATAATGAGAAATACGTTGGTTTGATTTTAGAGGTTAAGAACATGTTTTTTGTTGCATACAATTATAAGTCGCCACCTAAATTTGAAGCAAAGTAAAATGCTTTCATTTGGTATCAATATTAACATCATTTATATTTCGCGATTTATCAGGAAGCGAAATAAGTTAGGAGATTAATGCAGCTGTAGCTGATATAAATGATGTTTCCCCAAAAAAAAAAAAAAAAAAAATTGAAAATTTGTACTTAATGGCTCAAATTTAAAGTAAAAAAATAAAAATTGTGGTTTAACTTTTCTTTTGCTTCTGCAACAAACCACGTTTAGCATTTTCATTTAAACATTATTTGCAATAAATTTTGATTTTATGAAATTTATTTTATAGAATTTATGGATTTGTTTAAAAGTTGCCTGATTACAATTCGTTTCTCTCCGTTTTCATTCCATTTAAAATTACTTTCTAAATTTAGTAATTTTTCGTACTCGTAAAATTCATCTCTTAACTGGCTAAGGGACAGACTTCTTTCAACAATATTTTTACTATTTCTACATTTCTTTTTTCGTCTGATTTTTGTCGGGCTACGAGAGATATTTTCTTTAAAAACAGGTGTCCGCATCCGCTGAAGAGAGCATCTGTCTAACGGAGATTTATTTGCTCTAAAAATGCCAACTAAATCATGGGACCTAAAAAATTGTCTTCCGAAACTGTCCGGCTATGGGAGCTGTCCGTTAAGAGAGCTTTATCTGTATTACAATTTTTATCAAGACAAACGTCAAAATTAACCCGAATTTATGGAAGGTGGAATCAGTTGCATAAAAACAACAATAAGGCGAATTAATATTTGTTTATATATGCAGTTTGACAGCTGTTATAACAAAAAAAAAAATAATAATAAAAAATAATAATAATAATCAGCTGTTTAAGTGAGATTACCTTGTCTAGATTCGCACTGATTTTGAACGTTTGTTTTGAAAAAAAAAAAAATAAATAAATAAATAAATAAATAAAATTGTGTAGTATAGACTTTACGTTAGGAAGCTCTCATTTATTGCGGTAAGTTCTTTAAGAATGCTTTTTTTGCTGCTACTTTTTGGCTCCAATATGTTGCTTTATCTTGATATTTTTGCTATATTATAACGCTTTTGTGTGTCTTCTCTACTTATTCTGCAGCATATATTTCCTAAGTGTTGCATTTTTACTAGTTAATGGTTTAAATCAAAAGATATAAAATGTTAGTTAAACAAAACAATTCTCGAAAGTTTCAACTTAATATTTTTATATTTATTAGTTTTAAATGCCTGTAGTTCCGAGAAAATGTACGCGAATTTACGAAAATTTAGGATTTCTTAAAGATCTACTAAATTCCATCAACACTTTTCTTACTTTTAAAGCAGACTTTGGAAACAAAAGGCACTCAAGAAGTTTCCAAAGAGTTTTCAAGAGTTTTTTGAAATTTCTTATATAGTAAATAGAAAAATACTAAGTCTAACTTTAGAAATTTTTCCATTTTTTTATTTAAACTTTAAGAAAACATATAGCTATAATTCAAATAACAAACTGTATAAATTGGCCATTACAGTAACTAAACGTTAAACTATTTAGACAAGTATTTAGCAGTGAATGGTAGAGAAAGGGAAAAACTATATAAGAAGAAAATAAGAAAAGTGGCTGTTTCTAGTACTTATTTTATTTTTTTCATTCTTCCTTTTTGTTACGTTTATTTAACAAGCATATACAACATTTTTCCAGAACGCAAAGAAAAAAGCATAAACTATCGTGGTATTTTATTACAATGCGACAACAACAATTTAATGTAAAGCGCAACAATAACAACATACAAAAATAATTGAAAATTATGGAAAAGGAAAATTTGTATTAAGAAAAAAAATATATAAATATAAAAGCGGAAAAGTTAAAATTCTTAAGATTACAGCACAATGACAACGTCGCTGTTGTCGAAGTAATTAGACGACGACTATAGACAAACCAACACTTGCAAACATACTAAGAGTTTAGAAGCATTTGTAAGTAGAGGGGCAGAACTAACAATAAAAGAACCGAACAATAGCTGTTGTTCAAGCAGCGACAACAAGTTGCTAGCCATAGACTAAATCCATTTATGAAATACGAGGGATATTGCTAAAGGTATTTCGAAACAAAGAGAACTTGAAAATAGAGAAATTATTCTATAATATCAACACACTCATCATTAACGCAGTTTCTACAATAGACAGTTTTGTTTCTGGGAGTGTTTACCTATAATGATCAGTGAGATCACTGATACCAGAGATACTAAGTTACGGATATAAAATCTGGACAGATTAATTACAACCCATATTCTATGCGGGTTCTAAAAGGGAACAGATTTCGATATACATAGTTTGGTTTCTTTTCCGATGAGTGCAGTGCTTCAAACGCTTAAGAACTTACAGTTTTTCATTTTTTAATAAAACTTTCTAGACTGAAATCGTTTTTAAACAAATCTAATGTAAAAGAACAGCTTACAAATAATACTCATACTATTTTTTTTTTTGTCCAAAGATGAATGAGTGAGTGCAATAAGAATTTCTTTTTGTTAGAAAAGTGATGAATAAAATCAGTAGAAAGAAGAAAAGAAATGCAAACCAGCAAGTTAACGAACTCCAGAAAATATTACACCAAAAAAATAACAAAAACAACAATAAAAAAAAAAATAAAATAATAAAAGCAATAAACAACAACCCATTTACAATAATAACTAAGTATTAAAGAAGAAGAAAAACAATCAACGCGACATAACTATCATCTTCCAGCCTGGTTGGAGACTTTTTTTGCAAAAGTTTCAAATCTCGAACAATCCTACACAAATATGTACATAAATACAATATTGTTTTGATTTTTTATTTAACAACAACAAAAACAACATAAATAAAATATTAAACATGAAAAACTAAATTGGAACATATTTTCATATAAATCGACCTTAATTCACAATAAGTTCCATAGGATGAGGAGTAATATGATGACGATCAGTTGCAGTGCCATAATAAATAATGAATTTTATTCTTTTTTTTTTTTCATATCCTTTATTATGTTTTGTTTTTGTCTAAAGGGTTTTTAATAGATTTTTTTTTTCCAATAAAAACATACATATATTTTGTTTTTGTTTTAAAAGGAATTTTTCATTTTAATTTATATCCTTTGATAATATGTTTGGCTTTTGAAAAAAGGATATGTCATTATGTTGGTGTTGACCCTAATTTAATTTTAATATGTTGTGTTATAGACAACAAAAGGAGAAATAAAATATGTAAAACTATTAAGAATAATTATGTGAAATTATTTTATTAAAAGAGATTTTTAAAAAGGTGGAACTTATGTGGAGAGACAAAAGGATAAAAGAATGTAAATGAAAGAAGTTTGGTTTAAAGTAAAACGTTTATAAAGAATTATATAAAAATACAGATATTGAAATGTCTTAAGGATAATGTTGGCGTTTATAAAAGTTTATGTTTTTTATTTTTATCTGTTTTAAAATGTTAAGCGCTATTTTAAGCTTTTACATTTATTCTTTAAATCGTTTTCCTTTTTCAACAACGAATAATAACTCTTCAAAACACATTGGTGTAAGATGGGACTGAAATGTTATTGCAATTGTGATCAAAAAATAAATAAAATTTAATATCTATTAATCAGGGACCGCAACATTTATTATTTTTATAAGTCCGAGAATAACTGTTATTTTTGAAGCTAAAGTAATAGTTATTTTGTATTTTATATTTTTTATTGCTTAAATAAATAAAGATCACAAAAAAACTTTAATTTGATTAAAAAAATAAGTAAGAAGTATTTTATAAGTCGAGCTAATCACAAAAAAGTTTATTTAAATAAGTTCTCTGACATTTTATTTTTATTATACCCTACAAATAATTCAGTAACCAAAGAACCGTTAGAGGTATCTCAATAAAATTTCACATGATCAGAGTTGAGATATTCTCGAGTTGATTTGGAGGAGTACAGGCCCCTAGGGGGTCAGGTGGGAAGTGGGTGGCCCTCCAAATTTGCCCGTCATCGTTAAAAATTTATTTATGATATAACAGAAAAGAAAATTTATATATAGATAGTCCTTGTAAATCTCTACAAAAAATACGCTTACATGTGTAGGTTATGTCTCTTAGTTTAAGAGATATTCGGGTCAAAATAAATTTTTACCTCATTTTTAGCCTCGTCTTTTTCTAAAATGTTTGCCAGATTTCCTATAAAATTCCAAATAATATTGCTGCAAGGATCATATAATTATATCAATCCGTTAAAAAGTTATATTAATCTAAAGTTGGAACTTTAAACAATTTTCACATTTTTTGGGTTTTTTCCAAAAAGGTGGCAATATTTATTCAGTAATAAAATTAGTATTTTGTTCTGGGCTTTATCATTTTTTAATGTTTTCAAAAGAAATTTTAATGTGAATTCGTGTAAAGTAAATCCGGAGGAATTTGGGACAAAGGTCTGCCCACGAGCCCTATCCAAATTTTGTCAATTTTGGAAATTTGTCTTTTATTTTTTTTTTTTGTTATGTTCTCAAATCGCAAAGCTGGGTCGACTTAAAATTATCTTAATTTTTTAGCCCTATATGTAAGGTATACACCCAAAAAGTATTTTCTGACGAAGGCCCCTTATAACGACAGGGTGACCATTTCAATGAAAAAAGTCAGTTTTTGAAGGAAGCTTTTCCCGAACTGGAATTTTGGTAATTTAGGAATAAGAAAATGGGAATCTATTTATTTTTTTCTTTTAAGAACAAAATGTTTTATATTGTGCTTAAATTTCACAATAATAGCTCAACTAATGCCGATTTTATTAAAGTTCAAACATAATTTTTTTTTTTTAATAACACTAAAAACAAATATTTTTCGTTTTTTTATCAATTTAATGAAAACATTTTGTTTGAATACTTTATTAATTATATATTATTATTTTTCAAGTAATAACCTTTCCAATGACACCAAATACTTGCATAAATACTTTACACAATAGTTTAAAAACTACCTGAAACTTGGCCCCTTCAGCGAAATGTGCACATTTTCTTTAATTTCTATAGTAAATGTGTGCTACAGAATTCTATATACATAAGTGCACAGCAGTTTCAACGTATATTTCAATGAAATTTAAAATAGTTATAGTTATGTTTTGGATGAGTACAAGTTTCTAGCTGCTCTGTGAGCAGGGGGGAAGTCCTGCGAAATGGGTAACCTCGGATATTATATAATAAATAATTAAAGAAGTTGACCACTTACGTAGGTTCTCCTTCCGTACAAAGACCAGCCAGATACTTGTGCTCCTCCAAAACAATTGAAAAACACCTCAGGAATAATTGTGTGAAATTTCATTGAAATATACTTAACGGTTCAAAAGTTGCACAAATTATAGTTTCATGAAATTTGGCACATATAAGTTTAAATCTTTGTACATACTTAATCATGAAGATCGATTCATATAGACCACTCTTCTGAAAATCACTTTAACAGACATAAATCCCATTAAAACGGTGGCATCAAGTTAATATTAATATTCGACACAAATGAGTTTTATATAAATATAAATGACAGTAACAAGTTCTACGAAGATCGGTCTATAATTTCATCTAGTCCCCATATAAGACCCACTTTCAGGAATCAGCAAAAAGTGAACAAATTCATGTAAATGTTAGTATTGTCGTAATATTCTGTATTCGTATGTTTTATTTTACACTTCATACAAGTATCGGTCCACAATTGGCCACATATCTAAAAAAAGAAGACCTCTCTCCGAATTTAAATGCACACAATGGTGTAGGGTTCTATATGGTATATGGGCTTGATCGACTATATTTCTCTTTCTTGTTTTTTTTTTTTTTATTGTTTTTAATCGAAAATATATACCATTTTCACTCAGACTCTGCATTTAAAATGTTGAAAATTTTGGGACAATTGGAATCTAGTTCATAATTTTGTCCTCTATATCTTTATTTTATAAAGAAAAATTAAAGCTCCAATAAAGAAAAAACAATGAAAGAAAGAAAAATACCAGTTTTCAGGAAAATTATTTATTTTCCAAAAATGTAAAATTTAAGAGAAAGTTCTTAAAAAAGGAGCGTTTGTTATTCTTACGCTCAGACATACTATAATGGAAGGTTAAAATATAACTTGTAGTGACATATAAATAAAAAAAATAAATAAGTAAATAAATAAATACACTAAGGGAAAAAATTCGATTCAAAATCAACAACGGATGTTGTCACGTTGGTAATTTACGGTAACAGTTTTTTAATACCTTTCGTTAACAAATTCAATAAAAAACATATGTAATTTAACAATTTGATACCAAAATGGTTTCAACTAGGTGCCAATTAGGTATCGATTTTCAATAAGAATTGAACACGCAGTGTTTAATTTAAACACATGCGGTGTAGATTCACTATTGACACAGAATGGTATCGTTTTCAACACGTATGTGATTGATATTTCTCTGGGTGTAAATAAAAAATCATAATATATTGCTACGCTTCTCGAAATATAATCTTTCAAAAATAAATTATAATTTATTCGATTAAAAAAAATTTTAAAAATCTCAGGAATTTTACAATATTTTTGAAAGAAAGCCGGAATTCTGACTTCGTAGGCGAGAGAGGTAAGTAAAGAGAATGTTAAAGTTTAGTATTCCCTTTCTCCTACCCTGTAAACTCAAAATTGCGACAAGTAAAATGGCTGTGTGTGAACCCAAACAAATTTAGAATTCGCAGAACAAAAAGTACTTTTTTGTTTATTTCAATTTGCTCTGAAATCCAGAATTATTTATTTTCGTAACTGTACAAAGCCGCATGAAACTGGAAATTGTAAGAAGCATTCTGATTGCCATAAAATATAAAGAACCACATCGTTTAAAGACAAAAATCTTAAGGATGTATAAGATCAAAAGACTTTTAAATGTGAAAAAAAAAAATCGTTTTGTTAAAAAATTGTGAAAAAGGTTGTGTTTTTAATATTTAGGAAGAATTGTTGAAATCATCAACAAAATACTGTTAAAAAAAATATATATATATAAGTTTGAAAGTATTAAACGCCAAAAAAAAAAATAATAATAACAAGCGCAAAAGTATAGAATCCGATTAAGTTAGTCGGAGTTCGGAAACAGCAATTTTTCTTGCTAAAATTTTGACTTTGTGGGCGAAAGAGTTAAGAGTTAGAAAACATAAAAGCTATTTTACTCAGAATTGCAGCAAGAAAATTTTGAGGAATAAGAAAAAGTTTATGTCGCAAAAAATTAACGGATTGCGGTCAGATGTAAAGTATAGGTCTCTAATTAATAAGAATTGGAAAAGACTTTAGAAGATGTTAGAAAAATTAAAAATGATTTACAACTTCTAAATTGATAACAGAATTTGAATCAAGTTTTATATGTTATAGAAAAGCTACCAAAATTTTAAACTAAACTCTCATTTAAATAGAAAAAATAAAAGACTTATATATTTTTTCAACTGTGCAAAAACATCTTAAACATTTCCATTTAATCCCATTAAAAAATCTCAAAAAAAAAAAAAAAAAAAAAATTGATGTTATACTGGATTTTAACACAAAACTCCCTAATTAATATTACTCATACGTACTATAGGTCAATATAATATTATGTTTAATAAATTCTCACAAATTAATCGAATTGAAACAAAATTTTAACTAAAGGTAAATAGGTATATAAACTACATAATATTAATGTTTGCGTTTTGTTGTTCATAATTTCGTTGATCAAGAGATCGTTACAAAATTATGCAATATAAAATCATTTGGCAGTGAATAAAATGTTTTTGTATGTAGTTTTGTTAATTGTCAGTTTTATGATTTCAAATAATTTAAAATTTTATTGTTTCGCATCTACATACAGTATCGGTCATCTAATTAGCCCACCCAACCACAATTTTTTTTGGACTTAATTTTCTTTTTCTTGAAAAAAGTTTTTAATTGTTTTATTAATTCAATATATTGACCATTATGTACTTAATACGTTGCAGCCAAAACTTGGATTAATAAACTAACACTTTACGCAAAAACATTGTTTTATTAAATATTCCTATAAAAATCAAGGACAGCTAATTAGCCCACTTACACTATTTATTACGAAAAATCTAAGCAAGCTTTGAAAAAAAGTAATTTTTCATATGGATTACAGTTTAAAAATAGAAGTACTGCAATTTTCGTAAAAAATTTCATATCTAAATTGGTTAAAACGCCTTATATTTCGAATATTCGACATTTAATAAAAATCGCGAAAAATGTAAATTAAAATATTATGAAATTTTATAGAAACCTTGATAGTCCTTTAATTATGGTAAAAAATCATCTGTAACATCGAAGGCAATACAAAAAGTTTAAATTCGTTAACTAAAATTACGGTTTGAGTTACTCCGCGAATTTAGATGATCAAATAATCAGCATTTAAGTAAGAAAAATCTTTTCCAAAAGAAAAATAAAAGTTGAGAAATCATTTTAAAATTGATAAACTATCTAATAATATTTAATAGATATTATATCGATACTATCTAGTGCAAACAATTGATGGTAGTTGGTATATGCGATGTATTAAAAAGTTTTATTAGTATTCTAGTTAAAAAGAAAGTGTAAAATCTTACCTTAACATTTCAAAATTGAAAATAACTTTGCTTAAATCATTCGTCTAGGTAACTTATTGACAAATATTTTATGCATCTCATCCAAGCGGTTTCTTTAGATAAAATTCTTTGTATTTTTGTTTACTGCTATAAAGAACTTACTTTCTTTTTTGAAACATCTATACTTATGATGCTTTTTATACTATATAGTATAACATTTGGCTATTGATTTTAGTTTTAGTAGATACTTAAGTACATTTTAAAGCGTTTTTTATTCGCCACAATTCTTTTAAGTCAGAGTTTCATTACGAAATTTATGATTATTCTATTTTTGAAATTCGCAATTTAACTAAGTTTTTCATTTCTTTGCACAGCGCTGAGGTTTTTGAATAATTTATGATACTTTGGAGGATTATTGACGATAATGTAATGATTATCTAACCTTTCTAACCAATTTTCTTAATGGATTTAATCGATTTTGACCACTTTGTATGTGTTGTCGAATATTAGTATTTTAATGGATGTTTCCATGAAATCTTTCCACAAAAATTACTTTAAATTAATTAAAATTACTTTATACTTAGAATTTTATATTAAAACATAATTTTTTTCAGAGCTTACTTAGATTTTTCGTAATAAATAGTGTAAGTGGGCTAATTAGCTGTCCTTGATTTTTATAGGAATATTTAATAAAACAATGTTTTTGCGTAAATTGTTAGTTTATTAATGCAAGTTTTGGCTGTAATTAATTAAGTATATAATAGTCAATATATTGAATTAATAAAACAATTAAAAACTTTTTTCTAGGAAAAGAAAATTAAGTCCAAAAAAAATCTGGTTGGTGACCGATACTGTATATATATATATATATCAAAATAATCACTATTACATTCATATGATTCTTTTTTCTTTTTGCAACAACAAAATATTGCCAAACAAAACTTATAATTTACTTACCGTGGCAAAAAAGTAATTTCATCTGGATTCATAAATAACTTCCACAACAAGAAGAAATATAATTAAAATATAAACACAATGTATGACTCGGTGACAATTCACTTAAACACTTACAACACACTTGAAAACAACCTCATAAACTAACTGCTGCAACAAAAATAAGCGCGTTTACACACGTATCGTAGGAGTAAAGCGAAGAACGTTACTCTTAATATATGTGCGTGTGTGTGAGTGTGGAGAAAACAACAATAAACTGTTAAAATGACATGAAAAACACACTTGGTATACAATAAATTCAAAAGGAAACAAACAAGTTGATGTCAAAATTTAATGTTTTTTTATATATATTTTAACTGCTGCTTTAATAGTTCAGTGCTTTAGGCGAATTTTATCTTTTATACGGAGATTTTTTTATAATAATAAAGATATCTCAACAATGGACCACACACATTTAACCAACTTTATTTAGTACCATATATGAATTCATATGAGTTTGAGGAGTTTGTATAAACGTATCAGGAATATTTAAAAAAAAGACAATTGCGAAGGCAAACAATACTTATGCACGCCAACTTAACGATGCTACAACAGCAATCATTACTATCAACACACCATATTCATTCCTCACACGCACGGCACTACACTCAACTATCTACGTCTTCCAAACGCACTCCCTCCTTCCGTACTTTTACTTCAAAATGTTGAAAAAATTTTATTTTTGACAAAATATTTAAAATTTTTGTTTAATTTAGCTTTTTTTTTTTTTTTCTTCGTTTCTTTGTGTGTGGCTTAAAAATACCGACTACTTTAGCAGCACACAACTTGCAACTTGAAACTTATGAAAACAACTGAAAACTTTGCCACCAGAAATTTTTAGTCAAAGCACGTAAACGTAGTAAAAACAGCAAAAACAACAAGAAAAAAGCAGCAGCATTTGCACTAGTCTACTACTACTATATGGATGCATCAGTAAATGCATGCAACTTAAAATAAACCAACAAAAAAGTACGAAAATAGAGAATAATTTAGTTTTATCCAAACAAAAGAGAACACAAAAAAAGAGAGAAAAATAATTTATATCATGATAATATTTAAGAGAAAATATCTAGTATATATTTCATGCTTTAAGCAACTAAATAACTATCATTCATGTATAAATGATTTTAATAATAAAAAATAAGCCCCATATCACCCCTGTAATAAAAAAATGCCAAATCCTAAAATTTAAAGAGTTAGAGAGAAAATTTATAATAACCGCACTAGACATACTGACGACTTTAAAGCAGTAAAAAAACGTCGTCTTGTCGTCGTCCAAATAATAGCAACTTGACTATAAAAAAAATAGATGACGACATGATGATTACAACTACTAGTGTTGGCATACAAACCAACCAACAGACAAACAAAAGGCGGATATTGCAAAAAAAAAAAAAAAATCAAGAACCGTAGGAGATTATTTTATTTCAAATGAAAGGGTAAATGACATTTTGCAAAATGGAAAGGAATGAAATAATAATAAATAGAAAAACAATTTAAAATGCAATTTGAATTTTAAATGATTTTGTTTATAAAAAATGACAAATAAATCATAATTACAAAATTGTCACCTGAGTGATATTTTAGGCTGATTTGATAGATTGATTTTATTTAAGAGTAAAGTAAGAGTACCATGTGAAGTTGCCTGCAGTTGCTTAGAATTAATAGTAGTCATTATTATTATTTGAATAAAATCTGAATAATTTAAGCTACCTACTTTTGGTATCGATTTGTTAGAGTATATTTTTGCATATTTTATTCTTAACTGTAAATTTAAAATTAAAAAAAAAAAATCTCATACAATTACGGACAAAAAAATAGGGTCAAGTAGAATTATTTGAAATTTTTTGAGTTTTCGACAAAATTGTATGCAAAACAATAAAACTTTTAATGCCAAATTATTGCGAATATATTGGGTAATACGATAACGATATTTAAAATAAAATATATACTGCAATAATACTGCAATATATTTTGAAAATAATATAAAAAAAAAAGTCCTGAATAATTTTTTTTGACTGCTCATGATCAATGCACCATTTGTTTGTCAGAAGTCTACGGAGAAATAACAAAGGCACGGACATTATTCCATCACTATAACAGGTTAAAGCAAAGTATTAAGTCCTTTACATAAAATTTTACATAAATAATTTCACAAAGTTGTTTGTGTAACAATATACAATTCTATACTTTATGTTGTTTTAGCTATAATTAAGTTAAGCCACAGTTTACATGTTAATTAAACCAATAATAAATATATTTTTGTGACATTATAAACTGAACAAATTTTAAATATAAAAACTTTATGCCGTAAACTTTAAGGAATTTTAAAATTTTGTAACTTTGTTTAACAAAAAAAATTCTTTTCAATTTATGCAAAAAGTTTTTATAATAAAATACCAAACAAAAAAACAACTCAAACAAATGCCTAAAATTTTTACAAAATTTGTCCATACAATTTCAAACATGACAACGTCTCTGCAATTCTTTTTTTATTTTATTTTGGTATTTTAACATGTTAGACAGCTAGACGCCAACACTTATTACAAGCTAATGTTTTAGGAAGTCAAAGCTACTAACAAAAAATATATAATGTAAAAGTAAAGGAAAAAAAAAACAATCTACCAAAAAAAAAAGTGCAACATTCTGTATGCAGCAGCTACATAAGAGAAAAAAAAAATAATTTCAAACAAGATGGCACTAAGAATTCCGGTCATATAGCAAACCTTTGACTCAAACACACAAAGACAATAAAATTTCAAAGAAAAAAAAAAAAAAAAAAAAAAACAAATTTTCAATAAAAAGAATTGAAAAATAGTAGAGCAAACAGGATAATATTGAAAAAAGAATAAATATTTCATACACCAAAGAGCATCAGATACATGTCACACATTGGTATGTATATATGTATGTATCCTTATACAGACATAAACTATCTCTGATATAGAGATTAAAAAATGAAAGAGTAAAATAGATGATATATAAAATTATTTAAATATACATAAAAGACAGCTATACATACATACAGTAGTAGCAACATTTGATATCAATGAACATGACCTACCATAACGTTAGATTTGTTAACTTTGTTGTTTTTGTTGTGTGTATTTTCTATTGTTAGACATGTGTGACATATACACACAAATACTATTGCGCGTTGTCTATATGTATGAATGAAATTATGCATGTATGATTTTTCTTTTTTGTTGTTGTAAGGATAAAATTTAATTCGTATCAAATATATGTATGTATTTATGTATGTATGTGCGTTTATGTTTAGTATATGGGCAATTCTCTTTTTTCGTTTGCCTTTATGAAACCGACTTTCAACCTCAAATATTTTTTTAAATTCTGACTTTTTTAAACAACTTTTGATGCAATTATGTTAACAATACTTTTTGCTGTAACAGAAAAAAATTTAAGACCTGAAACGGTTCCATGTGGTGCCGGCAAGCACCCAAAGTCAAAAATTCCAAAAAAAGTGTTTGAAACTAACAAGTTTTATTTTTTTATTTTTATTGCTGTAGTCGCGGATTTTAAAATAAATGTTTAATTCTTCTAATGTAGACTATAAACACTTGTAGAAAAGGACCAGCATGAATTTAATTAGCGTGTAATTAACCAGTGTCAAGTTGTGTTGGATTTTACGCCGTTTCGGATATTTTTAAAACAGAGCCTAATAGCTCCTGAAATTATGCATCATTTGACATATATCTCCTTAATGTGCCCTCAACTCAACAGAAATGATGTAGGAGGAGGTGCCCAAACTTGGAGAGAAAAAACGTGAATGGCTCCAAAAGGTGCCTTTTACGCGAGGCGTTATCAAAGAAGGTTTCCAAATGACATTTAAAAATATTAATTTGCTAAACTTGTATAGCTATTTTAAAGAATTCAGCAATTTTGCATATTTTGTTATAGCGTTATAAATCAATTTTAAACTGAAATAAGTTTTTGTGTAAAGTTTTACTTACGTGGAAAATATAATTTCACTAAAAATATTCATCAACGATTTTCATGGGCTAAGAACACGATGTTTTTAGTTTAACATTAATCGTCGAGGCACAACCAAGGCGCTAATCAAAATTGGCGATGATATATGCCAATCTGTAGCTGCGTTAATACCATTTATCAAAATCAATGTGGCGTTGAAAAAAAAATACTATTTTTCATTTAATGCAACTTTAGAGATTTGACTAAGTGCAATTAAAAAATGTATATGAATGACATTGTCTTATGACTTATTAAAAAAAAAAAAATTATGAATTTTGCAATAAATGGATGAATATGAACAAGAACAATCATTAAAAGCTGTATTTTGCAAATTTTATAAGAAGGTTTAATAATTATTAAATCGCTAATATATTCACGCATACTTATCGCGATATTTTTAATTTGTATTTTAGATACATCATAGTACAGTACATAAATGCAATAATTTTTGATTTAGGACCATAAATAGAATTTTGGCAATATTTTTTTATAAATTTGTATCTTAAACCGCCATAACATTGATGCCGTTCGGTAAAAGTCATTCACGCGAACAGATCTGTGTTTCACTCGAGCCAAGGAATATTGGTACTAAATATCGTTGATGTGCCATTTACAAATTTTCGAAATTTTTTTGAACATCAAAAGTAAACGAGTTTATAGAATTACCCATATGTGTATGTAAATTAAGAAGAGAAAGCATTTAGTACATGTTAAAGAGCATGATAGTTTAGCTGAGTAGGCCGTAATGGAAAGGCACTTTGAAGCAATAAAAACCATTTTATTTTTTATATGCCATTTATACCAAACGAAAACTAGTAGTTTTTGGCTTTATTTGGTTTTTGATTTTTAACATAAATTTGTTTAGTTTTTCCATACAAATCAAAAACCATTTTCATCTAGTTTTGAGGAAAACCGAATAAAAACTACTAAAATAATTATTTATGATACAGCCTGTTCAGTTGATTTCGGAACAGTAAGCTTTTATATATAATAAAAATATTTGAATGACAGAAATTTTTTATTATTTTATAAATTATTTTGTTTCTTATAACTTTTTTTTATTAAAAATATTTTACAATTGTGTTAAAATTATTTTATAAAAGAAAAACTAAGTCGATGAAGTGGAGAAAATTAATAATTAAAGAAATGCAAATGACAAAAAACCACATTGGGCGGAAAACTAGGTATGTAAACGGATAAGTTTTTTAAATTCAGTTTTTGTCAAAACCATTTGTTTTTTTTTTTTTTTTTTTTGGTATAAACGTAGTATTAGCTTCAAAATTATCCATTTCCTACCAAAATTTATTGCTTATGAGATCGAAAATAATTTATCCCAACTCATATTAAGATTTCTCCGGGATAAGACTATACAATGAAATGAAATCAAAAGATTAAAAGTTAAGAACTTACTTTTTTTTACAAAAAAAAAAAAAAAAAAAAAAAAAAAAAAAAAAAAAAAAACTTTCGTAAAAACTTCAGTTAATTTATTAGTCATAATTTAAAAATGATTTGATAAAGTAATAAATTTACTCAAAATTAAAGTATTTTAAAAAATAAAATTGAAATTTTACATAGAAAAAATCTAAAATCCAATTTCAATTACGAATAATACATATTCAATTATTTTATTAATTGATATTCAACCAGAGCTTCGAAAGTATTAATTAAATGTTAGCTTAATTCCCTTAAACCTTAATTCTGAATAAAGAAATACTACCATAATACCATTCTCAAAAATATAATTCAATAGCTTAATTTAAAGGCTTTTGTTTGAATAGAATTAATTCCTTATTGAATTAATTCATAAAGAATTCATTCAATTTTTGTTAATTCAAATCTTCTCCAAATTGAATGAAAATATTTTTCTTTCATTCAATTTGTAATATTTTGTTTTTTTAATCTTTTACAAAATGAATTAAAAAATACTTTCTAAAGCTAATTTCTAATAGATTTGAATTGAAGAAAATGATTCAATATATTTTTTAAGCTTGAATTGTATAATTGATGAATAAATTCTTTAAGGAATTAATTCATAACAGAATTAATTCAATTCATATGAAGTACAAAGAATTAAATTAATTTGAATGCTTTAAATAAATGACTAGGGCAATAAATTTAATTCGATTTAAGAAAATGAATTAAAGAATTAAGCCCTTTGAACCTTTGTATTCAACCTATGAAAAAAATTGTGTTTTCAATTATCATTTATTTTTATTTATATTTGATTAATTTATTAATTGATAGAATACAAAAATAAATGAAAGCTGATAAATTGTTTTATTTTCGGTAAAAAATATTAGAAAATTTGATATAATTAAACGAGAGAAAAAGATATAGTCGGTCAAGCCCGACTATATGATACCCTACACCATTGTGTACATTATAATTCGGGGAGGGGTCTTGACTTGGAGTCAGATGTCGCCCGATACTCATAAGTGTAAAATAAAACATACGAATACAGAATATTACGTTGATGCTGACATTTATATGAATTTATTCACTTTTGGGTGATTCCCGAAAGAGGGCCTTATATGGGAGCTATGGTAAATTATGGACCGATCTTTGTAAAATGTGGCACTATCATTTATGTTCATATAAAACTTATTTGTGTCGAATATTAACTTGATACTAACATATTATGGGATTTATGCCCGTTAAAGTGATTTTCTGAAAAGGGGTTTATATGGGAGCTATGGTTAATTATGAACCGATCTTTTTAAAAATCAGCACACTTATTTATATGAAACTTATATGTGCCAAATTTCATTAAAATATTGCTATATTTAAGGGATTCATGATCGTTAAACCCTTTTCCGGGAGGACATTTGTATGGGGGCTAGGTGAAATAATGGACCGATCATAACCAATTTCAATAGGCTTCATCCCTGGACTAAAAGAAACCTGTGTACCAAATTTCATTAATTTTGATTCAAAATTGCGACCTGTAGTTTGATTACAAGGTTTACATGGACGGACAGACGGACGGACGGACGGACATCGTTAAATCGACTCAGAAAGTGATTCTAAGCCGATTGGTATAAATTAAGGTGGGTCTTAGACCAATATTTTTGGGTGTTACAAACATCAGCACAAACGCATAATACCCTCCCCACCTATGGTGGTGTAGGGTATAAAAAGTAATTGGAATCTTTGATAAATTATTTAATAGCCCAACAAACCAAGAAACGATACAGTATCATTAATGATATCATAATTTTAAAATTATATGATAAAATATCGAAATTATTTTTTTCTTAGAAAAAAAAAAAACTTCAAACATTTTCAGGAAAATTAAATTAAATTGAAAATATTTTTATCAGAACAATATTTTATGTTATGCATTATATGGAAATTATATTTTTACAGCTAAATTTAGTGGAATGATATCATTACGATATCATAACGATATCATTTCGGTGATAAAGAAGCCCGAAAATGATATCATTTATAATTCTAAAATGATATAGGTTGCTTTCTAAAAGGTATACTCGAAAATGATATCATAATTTTTGAAAATAACGATATTAGTAATGATATCGTTACATTTAAGCAGAGCGATAATTTAGCAATATGTTGCAAAATATATACATATATATGCTATGATTGGATATATTATTATATTATATGCTAAATATTTTCTCAAAAATTTATAAAATATCAATAATATACTAAAGTCCATGCTGCTCCAAATTATTTTACATGTAATACGAAACTTTTGTAATCCAAAGACAATTCCCTATAAGTCCGAGCTGATATTGGCTCCTTTATCCTATCCTCTTTTATTTTTTGCGATTACACTAAATTTTTCTGTAAAAATATAAGTTTCATATAATTCATAACATAAAATATTCTTCTAATACAAAAATTTTCAATTTAATTTTATTTTCCTGAAAATGTTTGAAGTTTTTTTCTAAGAAAAATTAATTTCGATATTTTATTACATAATTTTAAAATTATGATATCATTAATGATACTGTATCGTTTCTTGGTTTGTTGGGGTGTTACTCTATTATTTCTTATTTTTCTAAATGAATTTATACACAGAAAAAATATGGTCTAGTAAACTATTTATCAAAGATACAAATTATTCCAATTACTTTTAATTTAATCAATTACTCATTTTATCAAAATTCTAATCTTCTAATATTATTTTCTATATTTTTTACTAACGACTTGTCTGATTTTGTTAAAGAAAATATCAAAAAATTCCAATTAAAATTATCTTCAAGTCTTTCTTACATTACTTTTTAATACGGTCAACAGTTATAGAGATATTAATCCCATTTTTTGAGAAAAAATTAATTTTTTTATATGTGTTATTTAATTGTAAAAATATTTAAAATCATTTTAAAACCCTGATTAATAAAGGAGCATTTCCGGGAAGTTCATAATTGATAAATAAAAAAAACACGAAAGGTTTGGTATTTTGGTGAAACTTTATGGGTATTATGGTTCAACTGACACAACCTTTCGTGAGTAGTTTAGAGGATTTAAAAATGTCAATTTCGGTATTTGTGATAAGAGAGAGGCTTAAAGATAGAGCGAACGAAAAGCGAATATATATGACTAGACAGGAGACAATATTTTTCCATTATGGCAATGCTCGGCTTAATGCTGAACGAATACTTAAAATCTATTTTTAAAATAGTGGTTGGAAAGTTTTGTCCCACTTACCTCACAGCCCAAATACTATCCTTGCTGACGACTATTTATTTAGTTTGGTACCGAATACACTTCACTTTGAAACAAGGTATTAAAGAATTAACAGAAAGAAGGGAAAAAGCCGTAGCTTCCGATGCACAATATTCTAAATAACATAATTTTACCTTTATCTTGAAATAATATTAACTCTAATCCAGGAGCAGATCCACGAGGAGGGAAAAAAGGAAATTTCCCTTCCCAAAATGAAAACGCTTAATGAAATTCTGAACTAAATCATACAATTACGGAAGCAATTAAAAAAATCATATTTCCCTCCCCCCAAAAAACTTGAGTTAGATCCGCGCCTGCTCTAATCTTCTCTTATCTAACATGTTCCCAATACAGTTTCCAGCTGCTAAATAGGACTCATTAGAATCCCAAATATAATTGAATATTATATAAGTAAATAAGGTCCTAGATGATCTATTACATCATTGTAGGGTCAAACTTTAACCAGAGAAACTCGTATCTAAAACAGTTTGAAGATGCAATATAATCGAAGTTGTCTGAGATTTTCTACTAACAAATTGCTTCCGAAACTTCTAAACATAACTATCGTATCCCTAACAAGGAAAAGTTGAATGACTTGGAACTGTAGTAGAGACAATAGATCTTCGTTTACTTTTTAGAGGAATGAGTCAATTTTAAAAGTTAGAGAGAAGAGAGTAATAAGTATTTATTTGTTCCCATTACCAATAATAGGTGGTGTCCCATAATAAGAACAAGAATATTACTGTGCATTTCAATTCGAAAAGAAAATTTTTAATATTAAACATTACTTAGTTCTGGAAGTCTAAATAAGAGAATTTGGCATTCTTCTAAAATTATTTCTAGTTTTCATTTGTATTTAATTTTTACCTTTTAAGTGTCTGATTTATGTCTAGAATTTCTTGTTGTTCTTTCGTTCAATTGGGTTGAATAAATCTTATATCTTGAATAAATCAATTTGTGATCATTAATGAGTATAATGAAAACACTAAGGCGTTTTAAAATGTTTAAAGAACTTTTCATTCTTCTCTCCTTTACAAACATTATTTTCCATTATATTTTTTTTGTTTCAAACGGAAATTGTTAAACTGTTTTTAATGACGTCGTCGTTTTGTCCCCTTTTATATATGCAAGTATTAAAAAAAAAATATATATATATATAATATATATATAAGTATTTAAAAAGCTGCCTCAAGCCGCAGCATCATTGCACGAGTGCAAACGCAAAAAAAAGGTTGAACATTAATTTTTTACTTCCTAGTTTGTTTGTTGGTTCTTTATATATATATTTTTTTATTATTATTGTAAATTCTAATATGTCACTTCCAAACAATATAGTAAACTCGGTTGGTATTTGGGCATTTTGCCATCGACAATACACACATTTATACGTAAAAGGAAATGTAAAAAAATAATAAGTAAAAAAAAAATGTAAAATGGTAAAATAAAAATATACAATAATACCAGCTGTGAATATTAATATGCAAAAAAAATTAAAACCAATATTAAAGTTACTGACCGGGTCAAACTACATTCAATTACAATAATCCGCTTTTAGTAAGGATCATAAATATTATGGAATATAGTTCAACGAAAGAATTTTGTATATAAATATTTACTACAGAAAAGGAAATTAAAGATGATACAAAAAATTTTAACTAAAAGTCCTTTATTATGATTAAATTAAAAACATTTTTAAATAAATTAAAGCAAAATAGTATGGTTTTAAAATTTGAATTATTTCATTTAAATTGCATTCTGCACATCAAATCAAACATCTTCAAAGCTAACTCTTTTAACAATTTATATCAAACGGAAATGAAGAGAGAAGCAAAGGCTTGCGAAAGATAGCGACAAAATACAATCAACATTGTAAATTTCTTTATGGTCCTTCAAACGGGATTTCGGTCAATGACAGTGCTATAACCACATCTAAAAAAATATTGAAAAGTTTGTGAATTATTGTCCAAAGTCCAGTCTGATTTTACATTACAAGCATTTACATTAAGATTCCTTTTGGAACCATTACAAAAACTTTGTAGTCTGGAACAAAAAAATAAAATATTTTAGGAGTAAAAAATATTGGAATATAACCCCAAAAATTTATTTTTTTTAAGTTTCAACTTCAGATTAATATAACTTTTAATTGGATACATATATTTATATGATTCTTGCAGTATATTATTTAGAATCTTGTAAGAAATCTAATGGATATTTTTTAAAAAATATTAGGGCCTAAATTAAGGACCTCATGTTTAAAAAAAAAACAACTTAAAAAAGCGTGGCCGAAAATTGGGGTAAAATTTACTTTGACCTAAATTTATATGTTTGTTTTATTTTAACATTCCATTCAAAAAATATATGGCAAATTCTTCAAACTCGTTTACTTTTGATGTTCAAAAAAATGTCGAATTTAATGAAAAATCGTACTTTTTTCGAACGGCATATTGATTTTGATATATGGTATTAAAGCAACTATAAATTGACATATGCCTCGACGATTAATGTTAAACTAAACACATTGGATTCTTAGCCCATGAAAATCGTTGATGAATAATTTTAGTGAAATTATATTTTCTGCGTAAGGATTGAGATCGAAAAATTCTTAACATACATAATATTCAATAACTTGGAAACGGTTGATCTTAGAGTTTTCATTATTTTTTTAATCATTTGATAATTTAGCACAGATCACAGAAATATATAATTTTATGGTTCTAACCACTAATTATAAAATTGTGGACCATTTTTGAAAACCCTTTCTTTGGAGATTTGATAGTTGCTTCAGTCACTTTTTTCGAACAGTGTTCCAACATCTTCTGTTAAAATCTTCGGTATTTAGGGAGACCTTTTTTGTGCTTTTGAATTCACTTTTCACAAGAGCTCAATATCTCTCCACTGGTCTAAGCTATGGACAATTTTGAAAATTGACCTCTCTTGGTACTAAAACTATGTTATTGATTTGGTACCACTCCAGAGCTTTCTTACCGTAGTGACATGATACCAAATGGGTCCAAAAATATGTGGACACGTTGAGCTTTCTTAAGAAAAGAAGAAGTCTTTTTTGCAAATATTCCTTTATGCATATTTTGGTAATTATAGATCCGAATGTATCAAATGACTTTCCTGTTTTGCCGCAACTGTAAAAAGATTGTCATACCATGAATTTTGTAAGAAATTTTTGCTGCTTTTGGGTCTTAAACTTATCTCCAACATTGCTTCGACCATTAGCAATAAACATTTTTGAGACACAAGCTGCGAAGATTCTGCCAGCACCTACGTTTCTTCGTCAATTATACAGCTTGAGTATTTTTGTATGAAATTTGGTTTTAAATTCCGAGTCCTATTTTTGGCTTTTAATTTTTTTGCAGAATTCCAGTTTGGAATTTTTTGAACTTTATATGTTATCAACTTTCCCATTAGCTTTAAATTTTCGCACCAAATAGTCAAAGCACTGAGAAAACTGAGCTGATTTTCTACCAGATGTGTTTGGAGTTCCTTTCAATATGCCTTCAATTTTTTGGCCTTCCCAATATCATGTGGTCCTTTTTTCTTACCGAACTAGGTTTCACATCAATAGTCAAATTCTCCTGATACTGTTAAATAACATTAGAAACGGTTTTACGGACGACACTTAATTCTGTGGCCAATTATTTGTAAGACCTATTTGGATTTTTTGAAATTTTTTAATAACTTGTAGGACGTAAATCTTTTTCGTCACTTATTTTGATGAAAATAAGGACAAATTAACATAGTTGTTATTAAAAATAATAACTGAAGTATTTTTCCATGATAACTAGATCAAAAAAAATTTTGAATATTGATTCCGAAAAAAGTTATGAGCAAAATGTGTGTTAAGATTTTTTCGATCTCACTCCTTACTGTAGCTTCACTGAAATAACGTTGCGAGTGTGCCTCGAGATAAAGGCACATCTTTTAGCCATTCTCTCCAAGTTTGGATATATGTCGAAGGATGTATAATTTCAAGAGCTATTGGGCTCTGTTTTGAATTTTGAAATACCCCAGTGAAAAAACTGCAAAATTTAGACGAAACAGTTATTACCTTCAAGAAAAATCCTCCAAAATGAGGTGCACCTCGGAATATATTATTTATGATTGCCTTAAGTTTGGGACTTTCGCAAGGTTAACTGCCCCTCACTTTCTCTATCTATTAACAGAGAATATTGTTTCGTTTATAAAATTTGTCCAGATTTATGAAATACTATAGGTATGTTCAGACTAGTCAAATATTTGACCATTTAAACTTTGTCATTTTAAGGCAAATTTTTTTTACTTACCATTAATCATAGCCACCATTTTACCGAATCTTGTTTGACGCTGTTTTATCTTACACAACATTTGCAAGACCAAACAATGGCAAACTATTTTTTTTTTTAATAGTGATTACGCAAATTTGATCAAATGTGAACTAAGCTTTACACTTTACGATCAATTAAAGTTGGAATCTAACTAAAGTACTTTAAACGAAAAAACATTCGGTATACGATTATGCATTAAAATTTCTGGATATAAGAACTTAAACAAATTTAAATACGTTTAATCAAAACTTTAGACCTCAAAAAATACAAATTTCTTAATATTTATATCAACTATGGAAAATATTACAAATATTTAAGAATTGAAAACTCTAGATGATCTGGGGGAGAGAAACTTGTCAATTTATGGAGTTCTTTTTGAGTAGCTAATAAAAAGATTTTCCTACGACAATACTTGCTGAAAATCAAAATCTACATAGAACCTCATAATTCATTCACCCAATTCTAGTAACAATTTCATTTTCAAACTTAACAACACACATTTGTCAATTATTTCTATTCTTGAATACGAAATATCTTATGAATTTAAAAAATCATCAATCAATTAAAATTGTTTATGACCCAACCATAAAAAAAATATGCAAAATTGATTTTTTTACCATAAAAATATCATCTCAATTGCTATAAACTACAAATGAAAAAAAATAATTTAAATCAGTTGGAAATTGTTAACGAAAAAAATGCAATAAAAATGTTCACAATTATAAATATAACAAAGTATAGAGTATAAACAGAAATGCATTTTTTTTTTTTATTATTCACACACCCCAGCGTCATTAGAAACGACCCCATTATCATCATTGACATCATTATTACTATAAACCACATCATTATCATCATTTGTTACAAATTGAATCATTATAATTATCATGTTTTAAAGTTGATAACGAAAATAAAATTCTAAACTTAAAACTTAATTAGTTCAAACATTGAGACAGTCAGATGTATAGATAGTCAGTCATTCACTGATTAAGATGTCCTTCATTTTAGAACAAAGTTAAAAGTTTGTTTTTGGCCAGCTAGACAAACTGACAAACTAAACCCATCAGTAAAAAAAAAAAAAAAACGTAAAGAAAAAGTAATACCACATTATTATGTTATGGCATTTAGGAGCCAAAAATATTTAAAGCCAAAAAAGTTTTTAGACATTTTTGTTTAAAATTTCTACAGAGGTTTTTTTTAGGAGATTTATAAAAAATATGAGCAAGTGTATCAAAGTTTATTTATTGTTTGCTTTTTACTTGCCTCATATACATGCCACATAATTCTGTTTTTTTTTTTTTTTTTTTGTCAATCCCTCTAAAGCGTGACAAAAAAGTCAGACATACTTAAAATCTGTCACAAAATATTTATTTGAAATTCAAGAAAATTTAAAAATGCTTGCAAATGTAGCTTTTTTAATAAAATTAGCTTTTAAGTTTTTTTTTTTTTTTGGCAATTTCATCGTTGCAAGTCGATGGTGAAAAAAGTTGTCTTACGTATATTTTTTTTTTTTAACATGTGGTTGTTATTGTCATTTGTTGCTTGTTGTATGTACATTAGTATTTTACACTAAATTGACCCATATTTTTTCGCAGAGGTTTTTTTTTTTTATTTTTATCGTTCATAGAACTTTTCCATTTGTGTATGTTCGCTAATGGAATGCATATTTTTAGTTTATCGTTTTCATTGTTAGTGGCTGAATTTTATATAGATAAGGGTGTTCAAACCACTTAATTTTTATAAAAGAAATTATATATATAAATAGGTTAGCTAGCATAAGAAATTACAAATAAATAATCCCTCTTCATTTTCAAACAGTCAACTTTGTTAAGGTCTTTATAATTAATGGCTCTAAAAAAAATAGCTTTGATCATAACTGCTATTTGGATATTAAAAGCTAGAATTAAGATGACAGCTGCAAAGTATCCCTGTCAACATAAAATTTAAAGGACAATTGAGAACCCAATTTTTGCACTGTGATGGATAGTGTTTATAAACCGGTTAACCGGTTAACCGAAAAACCGGTTTTTTCTTCAAATTTCGGTTATTTGCGAACCGGTTAATTTGAAATATTCAATTTCGGTTAACCGGTCTACCCGGTTTTTCTGTGTCGGTTAACCGGTTTCAAAAATTTGCTAAAAATATCACTAAATTTCGTCCTTTAGTTGCTTTTTCTGAATTTAAAATATAAGAAAATATTTTGAAACTACTAAAAATGCTTGCTGTTTGAGTTAACAAGTGATAGATATACATATTTACTTGTGGAAAGTTAAATATATTTTAAAACTGTAAATATAATAAATCAGATAATTAAGCATTCCATTTACAAAAACTTTAATTTCATACGAATGAAATTTTCCCAAAGAAGGAAATATGTATCATTGTACCTACTAATGTATAGCTTTAGAGAAAAATAAGATTTTATGTGGATAATAGGAATAAAAGTGCAGAAAATGTACTTTTAAATGATTAATAATTTCAAAATTAAAAACAAATCTCTTTTTAGCAGAAAAAATTTTAATTAATTTTACAATTTTATACAGATATTTTTATTAGATTTTTTTTATAAAAATTATATAATCTTTTCCTTGGAAAAACTTTAAAAGCGGTGAATATAAATTATAATGTAAAGTACAATATCATTGGTCTAAAGCTACCTCTGTAAAATTTCAATAATTTAATTTTATTTTTATGCTGGAAAAATTTAAAAAAAAAAAAAAAAATAAATTAAAAAATACTTTATAGAATAATTTTAGATCATTACTAAGCTTCAAAAGCTTAAAAGTTGCCATAAAAATTGTTTTTATAAATTATATTAAAACTAGTCTAAAGGCTGAAAGAAAATATTGTAAATTTTCTATGTAAATCAATCGCAATTTATTAAGACCACTGCAGTGCACTGTTTATTATTTGGTGCATGGTTAAACCAATAAGTTGAAAAAACACTTTTTTTAACCAAAATATTTTTATTAAGCTTCAAATTAGAGCAATTATTAAAATGTCGGTTAACCGGTTTAACCGGTTTTTTAGTAGACGGTTAACCGAAAAACCGGTTTTTTAATTTTACCAAATTTTCGGTTAACCGTCAAACCGGTTTTTTGAAAAGTCGGTTTTTTATAAACACTAGTGATGGATCTACGATATATAAAGCCTTCAATAATACCATAAATCCAGGTTTAAAGATTCAAATGAATTTAGAACGATAAAATTGGATATTCAAAAATACCCTTTAACATAAAGAAAATGAAGTGGATATTATATAATAAGATTAATATCCGTATGTCTTATAGTATTTCTGAAGAAAGCAGCTTTTCACAGATTATAACTCTGGTAATTTCAAAATGTAAAGAATTAGTTGTCGAGAACATTAATGTTTATTTCGACAGTCCTGTAGCACTAAATGCTCTGGAAAGTTTACAATGTTTAAGCAAGCACAGTTACGGACAAAAAAATAGGGTAAAGTATAATTATTTGAATTTTTTTTTTTTTTTTTTGAGTTTTCGACAAAATTTGTTGCAAAACAATAAAACTTTTATTGCCAAATTATTGCGAATATATTGGGTTATAAAAAAAATAATATCCTTTAACATTATCCCATCGTACATCGTCTCAAGCTCAAATCTTATATAAGATAAATATTTGTGCCAAATTTCATCTTCCTACGATGCCCTGTTCGAGCCCTATCCTGCTTTTAACAGACAGACAGACGGACGGACATAGCTAGATCGACTCAGAATCTAACCAGGACCCAGAAAATATATACTTTGTGGGGTCTTAGATGATATCTTCGACACACGGATTGACAAAATCAATATACCCCCATCTTTTTGATAGTGGGTATAATAAAATACTGAAAAAAGATGAGAATCATCAATTATATCCAATTCCGAGAACTATTCGTTTATAAAAAACTTATTGGCATCATTTACATATTAAAAAAAATTAAAGTAGGGTTTTAAGTGAAAAATCCAAAGTTTCGTCAAATGGAAGTGAAATATTTATTTTAATTGTTGTCCCTATCACATCGCACAGTGTGCGATTCAAAAAATTAAATGGAAATAATTACAGAATTTCACATAGTGATAGTAGTTGTGTAGACGAGTTCAAGTTTTGAGCTTAGAAAATGTAGACTTACCGGGGGCGGGTGCATAGAGTCCCAAAATTGTACACCTCGGTTAAAAACATGTTAAAAAACTATCCTGAATCGTTAGATATAACGATGGTTTTCCAAAAAAATTTAGATTTTTCTCATTTTTTGCCAAAAAAGTGGTCACATTATTTTTCTGTTATATTACAAAGATGACTAAATAAAAAATATTCTGCAGGAAAAAGATTTAAAAAATTTATTACTGCGAGAACCAGGGTTTTCCAAATTTGACCTATTTTTAACACAAATAGGTTTTAAATAACAGCTGGAATCAGAAAAATGTTATATTTTTTATATTGTTTGATATGTTCTTAATTTTTTAGAAATAATATTTTTTCTCCTCCAAAATTTGTTGGGAATTTATACCAAAAAAAAAAAAAAAAAATTTAAAATTAAAATTTTTGGAATTCGGACCAGACGTTCCTAAATTCCATAATTATTTCCAATTAATTTTTTGAACCGCGTAAAGTTTTCTTTACGCGGTTTATACGTTTAAATCTTTATTATACGTTTGAGTCTCTCCTGAACATTCCCTCTCCAATTCAACATACTATCAAGAAATACTCCAATACTCCAATGAATAATATTTTCAATCGAAGAAAAGCACGTTTTCTTTCATTGATTTTTCGTCCAGCTAGTACTAGTTCATTCTTAAAAGAACTCATTTTAGGAAAAAATATATTTTCATTAATTTCCCAGCAAAAAAAGAACTGAAAAAGCCATGATTTTAACATTGTGTTGTCATTGGAAAGAAGTACTTAGTGGTGAAAAAGTCCTGCAGAAGTTCTTTTTTTATCCCATGGTTGGCATTGTTAGGATGCTATTCTTTTATACTTCTTGTTCACTGCTTTTGAAGCACTTCTTTTAAAACTGTGTTTATAAAATTTTTAAATAAAAATTCTGTTTTTGCCCTATTAAGTAATAATAAAAATGCATTAAAATTTGTAAAATTGGAATCTTTTTAAAAGTTATTGTCATTTTTTCTTGTTAAAAATTAATTTATTTTCACTTTTTTTGAAGTAATCATGCTTTCTTTGAAATTTTTAATTATACATCTATATAATATTTACAAACAAAAATTTTATATTTTTCAGGATCTCTTCGCGACCCTCTACGATTGTCCTTACGGAACCCTTGTGGGTCACTTACCCCATTTGAGAACCGTTGCCCTAAACATTTTGTCTTTTGCTTATAATATAATAACTACTTCTCCCGGGTTTTATATCAGAAGATATTTCCACCTTTTCTTACATATTAGAAAATTGCTAAATTTTAGACAAACGAAGAATTTTAAATTAAAATTTACCCAAATTATTTTATCTTTTTTTTTTTTTATTTTCTTTTTTCGGCACTCCCTAAAATGAATCGTCTATGTGAACGTGTCTTATTTGCCAAAAGTATAGATATTAAAGAATTTAATTTTTTTTTTTTTTTTTGCTATCTCTCTTTTTTAAGCTACGCATAATTTCGAACAAAAAATAATAAAAACTTTGAAAAAAGTTTGAATATGTAGCTATAGAATGAACGAATGCTTGTTTTAGGAGTGTTTCTAGTTGCATGTACGACTATGCAAGTAAATTTAAAAAAAAAAAAAAAATTGGATGGAAAATTTGTATAAGGGGAGCAACATATATTCTGCATTAGTTAGTTTTTGTGAACTAACAACTTTTTTTTTTTTTTCTTGTTTTATTTCATGACATTTTTACCTTTAAAGTTTAGTTAAGTGGAAAATTTTACCAAAAAATAAACATAAAAAAAGAAAGAAAGAAAGAAAAAAAACTGAAAAGTTGTTATCAGTTTTTTTTTTACCCTAGCATAAAGGTTTAATAACCCAATACGTGCAGGGAATCAATTGAAAGGAAGGATTATCAAAAAAGTGATTTTTATAAGTGGCTTTTACATAGTTAGGAAAAATGAATTTAAGTGTTAAATTTTAGAAATAAATAAAAAACATAAAAAGTTTTTAGATAAAATCTTTTGATCATGAGGTTTTACCTAGCACAAATTTTAATTTAGCTATTGGCCAAGGGCAATATAAATAAATAGTAAATAAATTCTTATTAAAAGGGTTGTTGAACCTAGAAAGTTCAATAAATAATATTACATGTTAACAAGTTTTAAGGTTAAAACCTTATAATATTTTATATAAATTATTAATACTTATCTACCCGGAAATATTCTTAATTTCAAATTTATTTGCATTTGCATTTTTAAAACTGTTTTTTTTTTTAACTCTAATGTGTGTGACCCAAATTTGAATTGTAAATTCAAGTTTTAATTTTCTGGTTTTGTTTGTAATAAAAATGTTTGCAAAAATTTATAACATTTTATTAACATGTTAAATTTTGTAATTTACTTAATTAAAATAAATACACGTCATAAAAAAATTGTCTTTGTTGAAGAAAATTTCAAATAGAAACAAAAAGAAAATAATAACGTCAAATATGTTTAATTAAATAAAAAAAATGTTTAAACTTTCTACGTTGCCATATAGAAAATGAACCTGTTTGTATGTGTAAAATGAAGACGTATTACTGGCAAATTACATTTTAAACAAAATGTAAAATAAAACTATATAAATAAACCATATAATACCTCATTTTATGTAGTTGTAGGGGAAAAATGACCTAAGAACAAAAAATTTAAATAACATGAATTTAGAGACAATGCTTTAAGAAGTTGTTGAAGAACTTTGGAATTTAGAGACAATACGTTAAGAAGTTGTTGAAGTTGTTATTTATTTATTTTTTTATCTCACGTTAAACATTGTATGAATTCTTTCAAAAGCACTTGTTCCATGGTCTATGAAAATAAATCAATCTGGTATAAAATGGTAGAATAAATTCCCAAAGTTCCTATTTAATCCCGTCCCTATTTTTCAAAACCCAAATATCTGTGTTCTGTAAAAACGTTAATTGGCTCCCCCCTTTTTCCATAGATCCTACAGTAACTACATTATTTAGCTAATCATATGAATTAGCTAAATAATGCAACAACAATGACTCAGTGCTACTCTAAAATTACGAAGCTAATTACAGTTATCACCGGAACAAATTTGAATTAAATCATTAGTCATAAAGTACAAATAAAAGAAGCAAGTTCGTTATAACATTAATATAGAAAGTCCATATAATACCCTACACCATGTATTTCCATCAAAATTCGGAGAAGTCATCCACCGGCATATTAACTGGTTCATGATAGTAAAGATGGACAGATTTGGGTAATGTATATGCCCCCCAATGTAACTCCACTAATACAGCCCATGGACCAGAATTCAATTATGCTCTTAAAACTGCATTACCGTAACAATTTACTGTTAAAAATTATATCTTCCAACGAAAATTTAGAAACGTCCTTCAAACAAACCACTTTATTTGAAGCCGTTTCATTGGTTGCCTTAGCCTAGGAAAAAGTATCCAGTGATTCCATAAAGAAATGTTGGAAGAAAATTTTGGGCAATGACAATTTTGAGGACGAGGATGATATTCCACTATCAGTAGTGAGGAGATAAGAGCAATTTCCAAAATTCACAATTTACTACATGCAAATTTTCCAAATTCACAATTTGATTTTCTTGATTTATTTGAATGGAATCTTGATGATCCAAGTGAAGAAATTGAATTGGATGATGATGTCAATGAGGATAATATTTTATTAGTTCCTGACAATAACTCTACAAAAGTAAAACATGCGGATGCAATAAACTGCTTTGACACATGTATTAAATGGGCTGTTGAGAACAACATTGAAACCTTGAAAATACTATTATTGAGAAGTCTTCATGAAAAGGCTGTAGAAATCAGTTTAAAAAGTAATAAACGTCAATGTTTAATGACGGATTTTTTAAATAAGTAAGTTGTTTTTTTTTTTTTTTTTTATATGTATATGTACATACATTAGTATGTTCTTTCATGCCTGTTTAAGTACAAAAAATGAATTCAAAATAATACAAATTAATTATATCTTGTTTCGTTATGTAGTTTTTTATAAAAAAAAAAATATATATATGTATATATATATATATATATATATATATATATATATATATATATATATATATATATATATATATATATATATATATATATATATATATATATATATATATATATATATATATATATATATATATATATATATATATATATATATATATATATATATATATATATATATATATATATATATATATATATATATATATATATATATATATATATATATATATATATATATATATATATATATATATATTAATAAAATCTAAATATTTTATGTGAATATATATATATATATATATATATATATATATATATATATATATATATATATATATTAATAAAATCTAAATATTTTATGTGAATATATATATATATATATATATATATATATATATATATATATATATATATATATATATACCGAATTTTTCGGTACTACGAAAGGGCCTGACAAAATATAATTCGTACTAGCGAACGTCCACTGTACTTCCAAAAAAGCAATAGAGTAATTTATTGACGGTGTTCGAAATTCACTTTCTCTTACCATAGTGCTCCGGAGAAGCAAAAAAGTCACATTCTATTGCCTCTAGGCGGCAAAAATTATGCATTATAAATGCGCTTTAGCAATGCTTATATTATAATTCTTACAATTGCAGAACAGTCTTTTATAATATCATCAAATCTCATTCCTCATTATGATTTTGCCTACTTTAGTCATTGAAAAAGAAACTGAATTTCAACTATTGAGGTCTTACTGCCGAAAACCAGTTTATCTTCCAAGATTCCACGCTAATTTAGGTGTTCTTTGAATGCCTTTATAAATCTTCCTCAGCAGCAAAGTTAGCAACATATATATAAATCAATATTTGCTCAAGTTCAGTCCGATTTAACCGATATAAAATCATGCCACCAAGTAAATCTGCGGCGACCATTTGAATGATAGATCAGATCAGATAGAGAAGGCTGCGTCCCTACCATTGTATTTTGTCCAGGTCTCTAAGAAATTCACCAAACTAAGTTCAGACTTGGGATAAAGATAATATTCTTGTTAACGAGAGACTATAGACATAAGTTCTTTCTGAGATATCTTCTTGTTTACACTCCCAAGCTTGGAGAATCACAAAAATTATGTTCAGAGGTTTCAGTATGCAAAAACATGTAGATTTTTATTTGAACATCCCGAATAAATTGGTGGTATCACTTGCCGTTAAAAATCCCGTTAGTACTCTAAAATCTTTTTTCATTATTAATTGAATTTTTATATATTTTACATGAAATCATAACAAGCGCGAATGTTATATTCGTCTCGGCCGAATCTATATACCCACCATCAACTTTTTAAAATTTTTCGTTATATGGGAGATGTGCGGAAATATTCAGGATCAAAAGTATTTAAATTAAAGACTTCTAAGTCTTCATTATAAAATAAACTTTGCAGATAACATTTATGGTTATGAGAAAAAGTGGCGTATGGTCCCCCTTTTATCACACTCCATGGAGATCTTTTGGCTAGAATTATCTACCACAACAGCGATGATACATTTATATAACATACAACTCAAATTTCTTTTAGATACACAAAAAACGATTTAGAATTTCTGCTTTCTCACTAAAATTGCAAACAATTTATTGAAGAGAAAATTAACTAAATCTCACAGAAAAAATATAGTCTATTGTAATTACTTGTTTAAAAATTTTAATTAAATTTGTTAGAGTACTTCTAATTAATTTAGTAATGTTTTTAATTATTTGAAATAATTTTAAAAGTTTGATTAATAGTTAAATTAAAATTTATATTTATATTTTTTTTCTGTATTGCAATTATTCCCTCTTAAATTGTAGAGCTAAATCGACCTATTTTAATTTTATACCCAGTAAAGACTTTTATTTTAAAATTATAGACTAATCCCCTGCTTCATTTGTCTTATAAAAACAGAAGATAAATTTAATATTTTTATTAAAATACAATGGAATTTTTTCAATTTTTTTTTTTTTTTACCACAAAATAAAACATTATTTTTTATCAAGTAAAATAATCAAATTATTGATAAAACTTTAGAAATTTATATAATTATTTAAAAATAAAAATGAACGCTTTAACTTTAAAAATGTTAGTTAATTTTGCAGGGTAAAGTTGCCTGAGGCAAATTATAAATACACAGAAAAAAGTAAAAATGGACTTCAATTACGAAATTTGTAATATTAATTAATTTTTAATTGATTTTGCTCCAATCATCAAAATGATAATATTAATAACTAGAATAATTGATATTATTATTACTTCTTTTCCTTAAATAGATGCATGAGCTGAAAATTTTTGAAGATTTACTTAAATTTATTTTATTTCTGTACTTTTATAGACAAATATTTAAATTTTCTTTATATTTTATTAACAGCTGCCAATTTATTAAAAAACAAAACTAAAAACCAATTAGAAAATTAATTATATTAATAAATCATATAATTAAATTCCAGTACAAAGTTAATTAATAATTTTATTAAAAAATTATTTGAAATATTTTTTTCTGTGTAATAATCAATATATTAACAGAATTTAATTAAAAATTTTATATTTTTTTTTTTAACAAATTGCAATTGAACAAAATTGTAGTTAATACCTTTTTAGACTTTAACCATTCTCATAGAAAACTGACTAAGACATTATTATTTAAAAGCACATAGAGAAAGGTTGACATTTCTTCTTTGTGGTCAGATGAAACACGATCAAACGAGACCCCATTACACTTTACAAGACACTTATAATATGTTTATGTGTATATAGGTAAAATAAAATCACATAAGATACCTATGACAACATACATATGTACATATAATATATACGAAAAGTAACCAGACGTCAGACGTTTTAATGAATTTAATTAGAATTTAAAATTAGATTAGCAACAAACATTGCTATGTCTCTCTTTCTTTTTTGTATTTAAAGGTTTAATTTTATAACATTTGGATAAGTATTTGTAAATGTCAAAAGTTTAAAAAGAAAACATTTTATTTGATTTAATTTTAAAATAAAACTAATTTTAAATATTATTTTAAATTAATTCAAATACTTACTAATACATAGTTAGTTTCGTTTTTTAAAGAAGACTAGAAGTGTTCCAGTTGAAATGAGTTTTATTATTGAAATGATTTCAAAATTAGAAATCAAAATACCATTAAAAAAATGTAAAACTTAAAACACTTAGGAGGCAACAAATGCAATTTGAAAAATATATGTTGTTATAATAATTTTTTTTTTTTTGTATATTTTTATGCGATTAGTTTTGTTTTCTTTTATATTTTTTGCTTGAATTTTTATTATTGACACACTTTTTTGCACAAGATAATCATTTCATCATAATTATCTTAAACAATACGATCATCACTATTAAACATAAATTATTTATTAGCAAAATAAAAAAAATATATTTAACTGCACACGCAATTTGTAGATTTATAACATGTTTACAAGATTTCTATATAAATTTTTTTTTTTTTAAATTATAAAATATATTTTGTAAAATATTTTATTTCTCTTTTTTATATATATATTTTTTTGTAAATTATAAAAATATATTTTAAAAAATGTAGACGATTATGTATTAAATTAACCGGGCCCCACCACTTTATATTTAATTATTTTTTTACAATACTTTTCAGTCTGGTGTGTTCACCGAGGGCTGTTTAAGAACGCACTGATGATGTGTTCGTAACGCATTTTGTGAAAACGTTGCAAAATTAAATAAAAACCACAACAGAGAGTATTATAATATACGATCAACAACAATTTAATGCAATCACATACATAAGCTTAATGATCATTATTATAAAAGTGTTGATATTTATTCTCTCATATTAGTCACTCTGCTAATCTTGCTCAATAGTTTAAGCTTTTGCAAAAAAAAAAGAATATATATAAAAAAAGAAAATATATGTATAAAAAACAAAAAGTTTAATCATATTTTTCATAAAAAAAAGCTTTTAATGTGACAGGGTTTGTCATAAGTTAATAAAACAGTATAGATCGATAGGATCTGATGTCATTATAGTAAAGTTTAAAGTATTAGTCATTTGATCCTGCAAAAATGATAAGGTATCAAATATTATTAGAAGTGAAGCATCTGTGTGACGATCATGAATACAGATTATTTAAAAATAAAAAATAATTCTTAAAATAATTGATAATGCTATATTTGACTTGGCCAAATCCATTATACCCATGGGCGAATCATGCCCATTTTTTGTTTTCAAGTTTATATTGACCTTAAACTATTTATACAAAATTTCGATGTCGATAGAAATCAGCGAAAAAGTATGAACTAGAGTTATGGTGGACATTAACATATTACTATTCTAGTATTCGGCACATAATTTTTTAGTATATTACCAGATTTAGCACATTTTAAATACCAAACAAGCCCTATCCTGATTTAAAAATACAGACAGCTAGAAGGGCGGACATAACTAGATCGTCTTAGAATTTCATATGAGAGACAACAAGGACAATGAACTACCCAGTAGTCTATAGCTGTAGCGTACAAGTGACCTAACCGACTGCATTAGGGTATCACTAGTCACTTTATTAGTTACGTGACTAGTCACTTTAACATGGGTTTGTTCTAGGAACAAGTCTATTGCCACCTCAACGACTACATGGTGTCATTTTTTTACCTCCACAACTACCGAAGGGTCAATAAAGTGACAATAGGAGCTTCCACGACTACGAGGTGGCCTTTATTTACATACACAGTCACCTCAACGCTACAAAGTGTAAATTTTGTGCGCACACAACCAGTACAGTACTGGTTACAATGAGTCAGTTAAACATTTTCTATATCTTCTTTTCGCCTTCTTCCCTAGTCAGTAAAGTTGCAATTGCCAATACGCTTACTGGTGACCGATTGAGAGCGGCAGGTGACTAAACACCATTGAATCTTATTGCCTAAAAGAGGGTTAATTGCCACTCGAACTGAATATCGGTTATAACATTCGAATTTACCGTTTCTCTTACTTGAAACAAACATCCAGTGCAAGCAGTTCGTCATGTTGAAATTTTAATGAAATCCAAAAATGCTGATGAAATATGTAGCGGCACAGAAAATATACTATTTTCCTGATGTCTTAATAAAGTCCTCAAAATTTGCTTTGATATTGCCAAACAATGTTAAGAAGGCAATTAACGATTGTAACTTGTTTATGGTCCTTCAAACCGGATTTCGGTTGTCGTCGATACCATTATTTACTTTTCCATAGAGCAATTTAAGGTGGTAAAACTTAAATATCTGTATCCATTAAGAAGAATAGGTTTGGTGATTATCTGAAATGGTATATTCGAAGACCTTTATGATTCACATTAGATCGAAAAATACTAGGGTGAGGTATCTTCTTCTATATGTGTTTATTCCAAATCATGTTGAAGTGTAGGAAAGAAACAATTATTGTACGAAATAGTTGAGAAAAAATTTTAAAAACAAAAGAAAACTGGAAAGTCGTTGCTTGAAATGGCAAAGAGAAATCTACATTTTATCCAAAATGCCTTATATAAAAAACGATAGAAACTTGCTTTATATACTTTTTATATAAAATAACTTAAGAATTGGATAGGAGGATTATTGTATTGACAAAAAAGAACCCCTTCATTTCTTTGAAGGCTATTTCAGATGAAATTTTTAATGAAGTAGGTTATAAAGCAGCCCATCTTCGTGTTTCACAAATAGAATAATCGGAAAGAAATGCTAGAAAAATTCATTCAATATGTATACATATATTTAAAAAACATTGACTTTAGTCCGAAAGTGAAAAATAGGACTAACAATAGAATTTTGTTAGTCCTATTTTTCGTATAGATACAATAAACGCAGAAGGGTGCAGTGATACATTGGTAATTGTTAAATTTGCATATGCCGTAGAGAATATGCCATTGACAAGTTAATGGCCCCCAACACAATTCGAGTTCAGTTGATAGTAGAATAATGTACGTGTTTTAAGCTGCCCAAATCAATCAATTTCCAGTTCTAAATCCTACAGATAATTTGTTGAATGATTCGAAGAAAAAACTGTCGAAAGAAGTTTTAAAAAATAAAGATGAATTAAAGAGGAAAACATAAAAAAAAATATAGTACAAGACTCCAGTCTTGTCTAGTATACCCTGAAAAATCCAGAAAGTTGGCCAAAATAAGGATGGATATGCAGGATATTAGTCCTTGTTTAACATCACCTAATAATTTTTAATAAAATGTATTTATTAAAATGAATATATTATTATGAGCAATAAAAGTACTTTCATAATAATATAATTATGAAATTAGCATATAATCCAAAATAGTTCATTACTCATTTTGCTTTCTTTTTATATTTTTAATTGATAAAAATAAGTATGGACTGATTTTTATTTTTTTTTTTTTTTTAATGAACGAAAACCTGACTTTTTTTCTTCCTTACATAAATCGAACATAGGTGTATCTATTATTTTGAGCAGATATGTACATACGTTCTTCTCATATATAGATATCAAACACTGTACAATAAAATTTATTTAATGCTTATTCTCAAATTTAATTATAATTTGTATAAATTATTAAATTAATCTATTAAAAAAACACTTTTGGTCTAATTTAACAGCTTATTTTCATAAATCTCTTAATTAAAATCGCTCATACGCATCAGAGGATTTGCAATGATACAGTGATTAACAAAAATATGCAAATATTAAACCATTCAATTAAAAATATTCATAATCAAATACATTTTTATTTTTCCCTTTTTTCATGAATCAATTAAAAAATTCAATAAACACTTTCATTTACAGCAAGTGCAAGTTGCCACAATTTATTCCTACAAGAAAAAAATTGAGTGCAACAGCCACATTTACTGTAAGACAAAAAAAAAAAAATCATGCATATATTTGCATAAATATAATAGCAACAATTTAAAGCTTGAGTATTTATGTATGTATGTTAAAATATGTATAATATCCTTTTATTGCCGCCACTATGAATTATTTATGAGTTACAAGTCTATGTTTTAAACATGAATATAAAAAATAAAAAGATAAATAAAAAATAACTGATAGCAACAACAAATAGTCTACTTATTTCTGCCATATCTGGATTCATTTTTACAACATAACAACAACAAAAAGCCTTAAGTAAAATTTATGTTATTTTTAACAAATCTATACCTACTAGTGTTTTCTACTGATTTGTTGTTGTATTTTCCAGAGGGAATTTTCGAATTTATGGTTTGTTGTTAAAAATGTCATGTAAAAGTGACAGAATAAATATGAAATGTTTTAGGGAGTAATATACATATGACCAAGATTTAAACAAATATTAGGGATATGTTTTAAATTTTAAGTTTCGTTTAAACAGCAGATTAGGCAATCAAAAAATGTTTATAAAAAATAGTATAAATTAATATTAAAAATGTTTATATAAGAGTTAAATATTTCAGAACCTTAAAATGGCCTTTCTGGATTAAATAAAGTTTAAACCACAAATAATGCAAAATTTAAAGTCTAAAACGGTTTAAATTTATTGGTTTCGTAATTAATTATCAATTCAAAGGAAGAACTTATACAAATTACTCTCATTTGCATACTTAAACCTTAAAACTAAGGTTAACATCACAGTTTAAAAAGTTAATTTTCTACTAATAAATCAGCACTGTAAGCTATTTTTTGAAATCACGGAAATAATTCCTTTAAGCTTCTAACCACAAGCTTAAACCAGCACTATTAAATTAACTATAGTTTAATCTATCTTGAACTCTTAAACCGTCTCTTACAATCTACAAGATAAGGATTAAGTCATCATAATTTAGAACCAGTAAAGATTTTAGTCAAAGTTACAACTTAAAAACTTAATCTCCAAATTTCCACAACTAAAATTAACCTTCAACTTAATAACCCTCATATTTAACTACAAACGAAGTTTCTTTCATATTAAAATAAAATTTAAATGCATTTTCATTTCCTACCTTAATACTTTGACTTTATAAAATCTTAACTTTTTTAATATTTCCTCTGGTAGCAATGGAGGTGTTACAAATTGTCTTCGCCCAAGCATTGGTGGTGTCGGTAGCAAATGTTTTTCACCATAATAATTATTATTATTGCTGGCACAATTGTAAGTATCACCACCTTGATCAAAGACACTTTCATTGTTGTTTACAACAGCAGCAGATTTGTGGTAACATTTCTTGTTAATGGTCATTGTCTCTTGACGACGACCTTTATTATTGCAGCTAACATGTTTACCATCAGCTTGTATATTATAAATAGCTGGTTGTTCACTGTAAATTCGTACCAAAGTATGATTGGCTGCACTTTTGTTGTCATGAAAAGAGTTAAAGTCTGTTGACCGCGGGCGTTTCTTTGTAAATTTCATAATGGTTTAAAGTTGTTTGCACTCTAGAGGTAATTACAAATTTGTATTGTTTATTTTGTTTTTAACACTTTTTACAATTTGTTTGAACGTTTTTTTTTTTATTATAACAGTAATTTAGAGTTATTAAAATGGACTTAAAGTCCAGGATTATTATTTATAATTATTGGAAAGAAGTAATAGATATTTATATATTTTTAATTTTTTTTTTAATAATAAAAATTAAACAATATTTTTACTCAGCCTTCTTGAGGAAAATATTTTGTAATTTCTTTTTTAATTAAATAAAACAAAATTTATTAAAAAAATATTGATAATTAAAAAATATTTTTCGGAAAAAACCATATAAAGTAATATTTTTTTTCTCTTAATAATTCATATGAACGTCTGAAGTCCTTATATAAAAATTGTGTGAAAAATCCTCTCTATACTGCTGTTAACTTGTAAAATGTGCCTTGAACTGTAGCAAATGTATACTATTTATTTTGGGTCTTAGTACAGATATATTTTATCACTTGACTACTACAGATATATTTTATCACTTTCATTTAATCGTTGCTAAGAGTGCAAAGAGTACAAAATGCACTGGAAAAAATTGTAGATATGTATTGTTTGGTAATCAATTTGTTTAATAATAATGTTTTACGATAAAGTTGGAGGAATGATAATTATATTTTTTTATTTCAATATTAATAAATTTAAGTGTAAGAAAAGCGAAAGTGCATAAAAAATAAGCTTTATGTAACAATAAAACACCATATATAACTGACATATTTTATTTATTAAACCGATCTTTTCTTTGAGTGTATTTTTCTCTCACAAACACAACTATATTTTTAGTCATAGACATCCCTAAATTAAAGCTATTTAATTTAAAGCTATACTCTCTAATAAGAGCTATGATGTAAGACAGGGGTGGTAGGTCGGCTCTACGAAGCCTTGAATATGTTTGCACTTCAGCAAGGAGTCTAGCGAGTGGACTTGGATGACTTTGAAGTTTTTCACTGAATTTTTTTAAATTCTTCCTTTACCAGTGGTATCTCTAAGTCCCTATGGATATTCTCATTTCGTATGTACCATGGTGCACCCGTCATAGTTCATAATTGGTTTTAATACGGTTTTATATATAGGCACTGTTGCCAGATTTGACGATTTATCGTCATTTTGACGATTTTTGGGTCTAAAAATGGCCTGTTGACGATTTGACGATTTTTACTTCTAATTTGACGATTTTTTCCAAAAGATAATTCAGAACTGTTTTTACAATTTTTTATATATTATTTTTTAAAAGTAAATTAGTTGGTACAAAAATATTAACAATTTAAATAAAAATCTTCTTAAATTTGCTAATTTATTAGGAATATAATATTATTTTATTACGAAATGGCGAACAAACCCTTCAAATGGCCTAAATACTTAAATAGTCGAACAAAGGATCCAAAGACATTTTTAATGAATTCATTCAAAATTTAAATTTATATACATAGTATACAAAGGAGTCTATGTGATTTTTATAACAAAGTTTGAAAGTCATACAATCGAAGTAACCCTCGATTTACGCGATACTTCATTTATGCAATTTCTTTATAACGCGATCCTATTATTGAACATTTTTTGAAATACGAGTTTTTATTTAACGCGAACTTGGTATAACGCGTATAAACAATAGTGACAAACTTTGAATTGCGCAAATTGCGGAGCGTATTGAAAATAATTTGTTAAAAAATTAGAATATGTAATAAAATAACGGGGCTACAAAATAAAAAATTTAAATAATAAGCGAAGTGTTGCATAATTGCTTAAATATTTTTTGTATGATTAAAAAAGGGGAAACGGCAAAATATGTAACAAGATTATAAAACTTTAATAAAAGTACAATAAGAACAATCCCAAAAATATGTATATTTAAATTAGTATGCATAAGTATGTATACATATAATCATATTTAATAGGTAATGTGTACTTGATTTTCATAATATGCCACCAATATAAAATTAATGTATTTTTTATTAATTTCTTTTCAATTAAATATTTAATTTTTCATCAGAAAAAGCATAACTGTTCATTAACATATAAAATACGTAGTTTTTCATATTGACGATTTTTTGACGATTTCAAATAGTTTATTTGACGATTTTGACGATTTTTTTCTCCAAATTTTGACGATTTTTCACCAAATTTATCTGGCAACTATGTATATAGGATGACTTTATTGTCAAGGCTTAGTCTCCACACGTCAGAGGTAAATATCTAGTTGACTAGAAGCTATGCGTGGGTTTTCATGACAACTGATATTGATACAGCAATATATTGTAAGCTAATAGGTCTACAGGAAGATGGTATAGTTAAATTTTTTCCTGGCTTTGGTATAATTTTATTCTGAGAAGTTTTCCAAATTTTTGGAAATACATTTGGAAATAATTTCAAGATCGCATTAAATATTATAGATAGAACAATTATAGATAGGTTGGGTAGATATTTAATCATAAATGGTGTATTTAAATCATGCCCAGATGATTTTATTGCATTTATATTCACCTTGATGTTTGTATTAATGTAAATGTAGTGCTATGTGTTTAGCTTATTAGCTTTTTCTTCGGATCTACAGGCCCAGGTACCGTCAGGATTCCTTAAAAGATTTTGTGCTTCTACCGGTGGATTAATATCTTTCGCAGCTTTCTTTGTGTGTTTATTATTTGTCAAATTTTCAATGTTATTTTTATTTTGGTGATCCTCTTCTTCTTGAAGAGCTTTTTTCAGTTTTTTACTTGCATGTAATTTTTTGAATTTGAATTTTCTTTTTTAAGAAAAAGTTTTTCGATATCATTATTTGAAATATGAGTTTTGCATTTCTTAAGAATTTGACTCTTAGAGCTGAAATAATTAATGACGTAAAGTCATTAACGGATTTATTTATATCTTCCTCACACTCAAAAGAAGGGTCTGTGTGGATATGACTACTGATGTATTTCTTATATTTCAACCAATTTGTCGTGTATATAAAAGTATTCATGGGAAAATTTTACATAGTAGTTATTCCATAACAAGTTACTATTCAGAAGATAAATCATTTGAAATTTCTGTACTTATTGAATTTCGGTAAACATATTTAGATATGGCATCTTTCTAGGATCAGCGGGCCAGTAAGTTGTGTATCCAGGGGACATAAAAACCAAGCCATTTTTGCGATCAACTAGAGCTTTATATAACTATCTACCTCTGGTTTTCATAAATCTGGAACCCCACTAAGTGTGTTTCGTATTTTAGTCGAAAATATGTGTAGCTATTTTATTGTTATTGTTATTAAAGATTTGTAACCATTTCTTGAAAATAAAAAAAGTTACTATTATCCTTTTATGTTAAAATAAAATCCATGAATATGTGTATTCTAAAATTCAAAGAATATTTTTTAAAGCTAACAAGAACTTAATACAAGAATTTTATAAATAAAAAAGCATTATGAATACAGATACTGAATGGTAAGTATTCAGAATTCTATGCATTTGGCAATTTTCACAATTGACACAAATATGATGATAAAACTCAAAATCTATTCTGATGTCATACAAGATTAGATACTCAGTTATTTTTAACATAAGATTATCAGAAAAAGTCAACAATAAATTTTAATAACAAGAAATTGTTAGTAAATAAATTAAACTAAACTTAACTTTTTGTATCTAAAATTTACTAAAAAAAAAAATTAGTGTCATTATCATAGAATAGAACTAGAAGTTTATGTGAGAGCCACCCTATACTAAATTTTCAAAAAATTTACTAATTTTTTTGAAAATACAAAAACAAAATATATGTGACTACATGTATTTTGTTTGAATTAGGTTTCTGACAATTGAATTAGGTTTTTTTCTCTCACATAAATATCTAGTTGTTAATCTATGGTCATTATCTTTTTTTCAAAATAGAATATTTTTTAATAATAAACCCAAAATTTAGGCTAATCACTACTAAGTTTAAATACTAATAAAAATATTAATTTATTTTTAGCGTTTTTTTTATACATTATTGTCTAATTTATTTAGACATGCAAATACATATTTCTAAAATTATAATTTCAAAAAATACTTGCAAAAATGTTATTATTACGTAATTATGAAGATATAATGTGGTAAAAAAATAATATTTACTCAAAATAAAATAATTAATCAAGTATTATTTGCGGTTGAAAATTAAACCTTCAATTAAACTGAGAAAATATATTAAAAAACTACAAATTTAACAAAAAACATATATTAAAGAAAATTGTAGATAATTTTAAAAATTATTAAACGAAAAATAATAAATGAGAAGCCAACAAGTGTTTTAATGGCCCGGCCACATAGAATAGAAACATTGATAAAAGTCATTCGCCTAAATAAAACAGTGAAGAGTGAAAGTGGGGGGAAAATGTGTTTTTTAATTGTAAATGACTATATTATTTAATCCAAAATACCTGAACAATTTTTATAACAAAATTTTATATCAAAGTTTAAAATTTTTACATTTCAAAACTTTCAATTTAAAATTAAATTTCAAAATAAAATTAATTTTTTAAAATTCTTTATATTTTCAAAATTTAAAAAAATCAATTCCTTTACTAAAATCTAACTTTTAACTACTTACTTTTCAATCCTTGAAAATTTAATTAAATTACTTTTTTTCTCATAATGCTACTTATTCCGCATTTATAGACCATACTTCTTCCTTTTATTTCATTTTACCTTTTAAACTTATTTTCCTTTTAAAAAGAGGTTAATGAAATGTTTTCCGGAAATTGAATAAAAAAAATCTTTAATAGAAAAAAAAAAAAAACATCATGAGGAAAAATTCAACTTTATGAATATTAATGGACTTGTTTGTGTTGTTGTCATTGTTTAAGGGTATAACAAACAAACAGAAACTGAATGAATATTTCAACCAAAAATTATTCATATTTTTGTGCAAATAAAGAAATAACAAGAGCACAGGTTGTTGGCTTTAATTGTAAAAAAAGAAAAGTCAAAGAGAAATAAATTAAATAATGAAAAAAGTCAATGATTTTAAATACAAGTACCACCCACGCCTGCACAAATTAATTGAAATGAAATAAGAAATAAATATTTTATAAATTACATAATATGACTTGTGATTCTAATGTTTTAATAAGATTAACTGTTAAGTTTTTTTTTTTTTTTTATAATGGATCCTACAATAATAATGGAAAAAAAGAGCTTAAAAATGTTATTAAATTTTTGTTTAATATTACGAAATGAAGTATTCAATGATGTCAGTAAAACAGTAGTTGAAAAAACTCGTTATACCAAAATGTCATATATCAATATTGAAAAAAAAAAAAATAGCATTTAAATATTTGTTCCCTAAAAAATGTTCTTGTATTAAAAAAATAATAATAAAAAAAATATATTAAATATTAAAAACAAAAATAATAATAAAACCACAGATTCAATCCGATTCGAAGAACCATTCACTCATTTTTAGCTTAGGGTTAGAACTTTGTTATTGTCTTCATTTAAAACGAGATTAAAAAGCAAAATTAAAATTTAATATGATATTTTGAAAACATGTTCTTATATTTTGAGTAAAGTTAAAGAAGCTGTTGTTAAAAATACAAGTAAAATCGAAGGTCCCAACAAAAGGTAAGTTCCGAAATCGATCATTACAATTAAATAATTTTATTTTCAATTAAAAGGCTGACAATTTAAAACGACTTAAAAAATTTTTTTATCAAGTCCTGGACTTTTAATGCCAATAAATTTTAACAAAATTACTGCTGACCCTATCTTTTTGTCTACACTGGAAAAGGAATACTTGTGCTTGAGACGATGTACTGTTTTCGGGATAACGTTTACGGATATTATTTGTATATGGTTTATAACCCAATATATTCGCAATAATTTGGCATTGAAAGTTTTATTGTTTTGCATAAAATTTAGTCGAAAACTCATATCAAAATTATTACAGAATCTTCAATATATAACGACATACAGTGAAATGAAAACTTTTTATTTTATTTTTTGCATAATTTCAAAAAATTTTAATGCCATTTTATATCGAACGTGTCATTTATTAATAAATGCTGTTTACGCTATATTTTGGACAATTTCTATAAAAGCGGAATTTGTCAGTAGCGAAAAGCATACTTTTACAAATATTTACGCCAATTATATGAAAGTTTATCAAGATGCTATACCATGTCTGGTTTCCTGACATCAATGAGATATACATTAAACTATAGGTAATCACTTCCTCTTTAAAATTCTGTTCTCTAAATTTAAATTCACTGAATGGCACAAATTTTTTATAAAAAATGCAAAATTTCAAAAATTGTAAATTTTTGATTTAATTTTTTTCACCGCATAACTTTATAACGGATAGTAAACCGGATACTTTTTTACAGCAAATTAATTTTCTAAGTCTTTTCTTTCGACTTGTTAATAGTTTAAATCAAACATAGACTGCTTTCAACTCAGTTTATTTTGCATTTTTTAGTTTTAAATGCCAGTATTCCGTGAAATTTTAAATATAGGATTTCTTAGTTATTTTGTATGATGTACAAAAAGCCACACTTTTCCTAATTTTGAAACAAACTTTGGCAATACAATACATGCACTTAAAGTAGGTTTCAAACAATTTCGAAATTTTTTTAAATTTCTCATAGATATCTAGTTAAATTTATATATACAACATCATAGCAATTCAAATAAATGATTGTATTTATTCTCAATTTTTTATTAATTAAGATTATTTATATCAGTAATTTTATTTAATACATTTTCCGGTTGAAATTTAATTTTAAATGTATATTAATATTTAACCAAAAGTGTAGTTGCAAAATTTTATAATAAATTTTCGCACGTGTTAAAATAAAAATACCATAAAGAAATTAAAATAAATATATACAAAGAAATATACAATAAACAATAAATACCCAACAAAAACAAAGTGGCATCATACAGAGTATAAATTAAAATCTATTGAATCAACAAAATCTACTAGCAAGTCATAGCAAATGAATCATAAACCCCTCATTATTTCCATCATTTTAAAGTGTCATTAATTTCAGAAAAAAAAAAATCCAAAAGTTTATTTATAATGTTTATTTAATCTTTTTTTTTTTTTTTTTTGCCCAAAAAAGTTTGAAACCAAAGTTTCTAGTTAATAAAAACCAAAATAAAAATAAAGAAAACAAAAACTTGTTTTAACCTAAAATAGATAGACAAAGAGTCTGTCGTTTGGTGGTTGGTAAAAAGATGAAATAAAAGCCAGAAATGACTAATATTATTTTGGAGAAGAAAAAAAGTTAAAAGCTAAATTTATTAAAATGGTGTAAATTATTTGTTTATATTGGTAAACTTAATTAAAATAACGGTGAAATTTGAAAATAAAACGGTATATATTTTTTTTAAAATTTATTTGTTAAATTTTCCAAAAAGGGAAATTATGTTTATTTGATTTAAATAAATTTAATAGCCTTTTAAGAATGGTACAGAATTTTTTGACAAATTAAGTAGAAATATAATCTGTAACAAATTTTAAAATATGTAATTTTTAATAATCTAAAATATTTCTTCAAATTTAAACTTTTTTGGTTTCTTTAAGCTTTTAATGGTAAACCAAGTAATGTAAACCAATATTTTTAACTTATTTCCGGTAATACGCAAATAATATTTAATTTTTGCTGAAGAATTAATTCTTAATTAAATTTCCTTGAAGTCATTATTTTTTTTTTAATAAAATACTCCACTTTATATAACTGTTTAAATATAAACTTAAAAATCACTTAATAATTTCTTTAAAATAATTACATTATGTAATTGCACTTGTTTTCTGGTCTTTTATTTAAATAATAAAAGTCAAGGTTGTTTTTTTTCCATCTTGTGTTCATTTTCAATGTAAAGTTCAAGTGTTTGTTGAACCCACAAACAAAAAGTTTTTTGTTTTGCCCAAATTCCAAACAGAATTGGCAAGTGGGTCGTTTTAAAGTCTTTGACTTTAAGTTCATTTCTTTTTTTTTTATATATATATCTGTGTATTTTTAAAATTAAACTAATTTTTAAGTGGGTTTTTATTTCAACAAAGGCAATCATGTTATTTGTGTGTTAAAAAACTTTTTTGTTGCTTATTATAAAATTGGTTTATAGTAAAGAGATACAATTTCAAAAAAATGTAAATGAGATTTAAAATAAGGAAATTAGGAGACAAACATTTAAAAAAAAAATGGAAAATTTGTAATTTTGTTACAGATATGCTAAGAAGAATTATCAAATATTCCTTTCTTGAGAAATCTATCAGATATTTTCTGTTTATTATTACCACCATCGAAAATGATGAGGCGTATGTCATTCCATGTGTAATATGTCGAAAGAATGATCAGAGATCCCATAAATTATTCATAAATATATATACATATATTCCGGGTCCTCTTTAAAATCTGTTGTTATTGTTGTAACAGCTAGAACTTCTTTTTAGTCTAGGGATTCTGCTTGGTGGTCAAGTCCAAGGAATTTTGCTACTTCTACAGGTTGTATCCATAAATCCGTTGGACAAAGAGAAGTATGGTACGCTGGACAGTTGAATATGTGAGGGGTCTCATGGGGGCCCCATGGAGCGGAAGGAGACCACACTGGAGCGGTAGTACCTTCGTCTCCTCATGTTAGTGGTGTGGGAAGGTGATCTGTAAGCAGCCTTTGAGGATCCTTAAGACTGCATTTTGACAGCTTTGTAAATCCACTGGATATCACTCAACGAAGGAGACCACAATGGAGCAGCATAATTGACTACTGATCGACCAGTCGTTTTGTATGTAGCTAACAAGGTTTCTTTGTTCATACCCCAAGTGCTGCCGTCAATCGCTATGAGGACCAATTTTTCAAATTTAAATTTTGAAAAAAAATTTTAAAAATTTTACTGATAATATTAAGATGATAGAGGGAATTATTGTTTTCATTTCACATATGGTCAATATGTGCCCGAATTCCCTCGGAGATTCAAGTTTATTCAAAGTAAAATTTTTAAAAGTTTCACGATTTGAGAATCTTATTTATTTGAGGTCATTATATCCCATATAATCAGTATGAGCGAAAATGTAGATTAAGACCAGGTATATCCAAAATCCCTAGGATACCACCAGAGTTAAATTTGTTTTAAAAATTATTAAAAAATAAAATTCGAGAATCTCACTTTTTTATAATTGCACTTCTGGTCAATATGAGCGAGAATGAAAGAGAATGGCCAAATATTTATAGAATCCCACCAGAGTAAAATTTATCAAGGAACAATTTTTAAAAAAGTTAAAAAAAAAAAAAAAAAGTACAAATTAAAAAAATTCACATAAATAATTCAGAGATTCCATATCAACTTAATGTATTAATCAAAAATCCTTGAAATATATAATTAGTTAACATTTTTTAAAATTCTTTAAATTCAGGATTACACTTATATCTATGGATAATATTAATCCTTGACACCATTATCCATATGGATGTTGAATGCATGTCCATGTAACATTTGACCACAGCAAAAAAAGTAAAAATCAAAAATAATCATTATGAGTTGAGCAAAAAAAAAATAAAAAATAATCATTAAAAGTTGAGCAAAAAAATAAAAATTGAAAAAATAATTATTATAAGTTGAGCGAAAAAATAGAAATCAAAAATAATCATTAATATTGATTTTTTCATAAAAATCAAAAAAATAAAAATCATTCCGGATTCCGATAGAACCTGTTCTGAAGATTACATTTCTGTAATTATCCGGTTGTTCGTTGTATCTGATTTTTTTGTTTAAAATTTCAAGAAGAATGATTATTTTCTGTCCCTGGTTTAAACTATAGTTAAACATAAAAATAAAATTTCTCTCGTGTGTTAAACAGGATCTTTAAAAAGAATTGAAGAAGTAACTTAGAAATATAAAAAAATAAAAATTTTACCCTTAAATTATCAATAACATCATCAAATTCTATATATAACTTTCTTCGTAACTATTAATTATTCAAAAAAATAAATAAAATTTTCCAAAATTTCTAAAGTAATGACGCATTTTATTTTTATTTCTAAAAACATTTTTTCTGTTGCTCTTCTTTTTTTTCTTACGTTCCTAATTTGTGTTGTGTATATTTATTGTGACCATGGGAATGATGGCGTCCTGTTGACTGTTAATAACGCTTTTAACACCCACATTTACGGGACAACATAATTTTTATTTAACTTTAATAGGAATTTTACATACCAACTAGTGTAGGAGTATGTAGTATTTTATATCAGACATATTATTCTTATTATTTGTTCTTGTTACAAAGGATATTTTTTATTTATAAGTTTGTAGTTTTGTTTTTCTTACGAGTGGGAGTTTAGAACTGCTGTGTTTATGTAAAAAAAACAGGATGTTTTTACATGCCATCAAAAGCATGTAAAATGATTTTCTATTCATATGTAAAATATTTATAAAGGATTTTTTTATTTAAACAGAAAGGAGAAATAAAATGAAAAAAAAAAAATCAATAGGAATATTTAAATCAGAAAAAAAAAACATATTGCCTAGCAAAAATAATCTTTGCTAAAATCAATAACATTTCTGCAAAATTTCCATAATTTTCTAGTAACGGAGATCTATAGAAATTCTTTAGTTAACTTTCAAATTGCTGCGCATTTTAAAAAGTATATACTTCGCTTGTTTAGTGTAAACATATTGCAAAAATTTTCTTTGTTCAAATTTAAAAAAAAACCAGCAGTAGAAAGCTACAAAATGAAATATAAATTTCATATTAATTTCATATAAACACTTGCTTACTCAACCTAAACACCAACAGAAAATTCGATGAATGCACACACAATCAAATTAAGATAACAGAAAGCAATATGAAATAAAATATATATATATAAATATATTTATTTGGGTTATATGGTTTTCATTTCACACCTTTGCTAAAAAAGAAAACAAATCACTACCAAAAATAAACATAAAAATTAATATAATTGATAAAGCGCGACCACCACCTCCAATTCAATTTCTTTGTATTTGAAATATAACAAATTGAATTGTCAAAATGTAATTTAATGTCATTGCAAATATTTTATTTATTTATTGTTTTTATAGAAAATAACTTCTATTTCTTTTCAACTAGGTTTCCTTGAACAACTTACCATATTTGGTAAAGTTTTCCTTATTTGAAGAATAGAACAAATTTTATTTAGAATTAAATATAAACTACAACTTACTACACACTATTTCACTTTAATACTATGCACCCAAAATGGTATTTCCGCTCGGGAGATAAATGTTAGAAAACAAATGCTACAAATAATAATATTGTAATTTGTAATAAAATAAATTTATTGCAGAAAAAAATAGTTGAAATGTAATATAAGAGGAAATAAACAATAAATTAAATAATTTGTTAGAATGATTTTCTATTTGTATCTTTATTAAATAAAAAATAAAGAAGACACTTGGGAAAAGAAATAAATAAATAAATAGAAAACAAGGACAAACAAAAAGCTTTAAATTTAATAAGTAATAAAAATGGTTTAATATATATTATTGAATTTAATATAATAAAATAATAAAATTAAAGATACATAATTATTAGTTAGCTTGAAATACCAATGATATAATTAATTAGTAGACGAAAAATTAACACCATTTATACATTTGAGTTAAATGGTTCGAAAATGACGCTTAATTCAGGAAAAGTTGATATTCGAATTATGATCAATTTTTTTGTCTATTTATTAGTATATAAAAAAATGGATTTTATTAATTCTAAAATATTTTTTGTCCGTCTGTCTATACATTTGGGTTAAATGGGTCGAAAATGGCATTTAACTCAAGGAAAGGTGATATCAATATTTTAATATTTAGATTTAGTTTTTATATTGATTGAAAAGTAAAAAAATAATATATTTTTTGAATTTTAATACTCTTTTTTAAAGAGTTCTAATGTCAGTCCAAGTTCATTTTTGCAAACTTGCCAATTCAAATTTTCTTTTTTTATCGAAAAGTTTGTTCCTTAACAAAAAATATGATAAAATCGTTTGAAAATGTTGGGATATATATGGAAAAGACTTGACCAACATCTTACAAAAATGAGGTTCTTGAAATTTCAAATGAATATATGAGAAATAGGACAAGAAAGCATGTTTTTTTCTAAAGGACTTATTAAGGATTTTAAGGTGATATAAAAATCTTGAAAATCGGGTAAGGAACAAAAATTCCCTAGTGGTTAAACATTTTCTATGACGTTAGTACCGCTCTTCAAGCGTATAAAGGATCCTGCATAGATTAATAAGTATATGTCAAAAACCTGATTCATACAACAAAATACATGTTGTCACATATATTTTGTTTTTGGCTTTTGAAAAAAATGAGTAAATTTTTTGAAAATTAATATGAGGTACCTCTAACATAAACTACCAGTTCTATTCTATAGGATCCTACTTCTACTCGAAATGTTACTATTCTTTGCTATGCTTATGTGAAATTATTTTGACTATTTTTATTCGATACCCAACTTTATTACAAAAATTTAAAATTCTATTAATCGCCACTTTTGACACATTAACCCTCAACGTGCGTCTGTCAGCAAATCGAAAAGTCTTGATGCATGAAGCAGTAGCCTTTTTAGCAAAATTTAATATGTTCCGATTTCAAACAGAACAGGAAAATATCAGAGGATATTTTTTATCACCTTATTGGGACTTGTACAAAATTTATTTTAAAGTAGGTTTAACCTTCTCCTATTTTTCATTCTTATTTTCTTTTTATTTTTAAAATTCTATATATGTAATCAAAATTATTTACTTTTTTCTTTATTCTATAATTTCCGATTTTGGTATAAATAGACCACCCTAATTCAGCTCCGATTTATTTGATTTTTTTGCCATTGATTGTACTTTTAACGGTGAATATAACGATGTAAAAAAAAATTTTGGCCGCAAATAAATATTTTGGAAGTTATAGGGCTTGAAAAATGAATTTTCCTAAGAAACTCGTATCAAAAAAATTTTCGTTATAAAAAAAGTTGGGTAAAAATAAAGAATTTCGTTAGCGAAGCCGCTTTTGGACATACCACAGAGTTGAAAACCCTTCCGCCCAGCAGAAGGCCGGCTATTAAGAAAAATTATTTAAACAAAAAATTTTTTTTTTGCACAAAAAATTACAAAATACTTCAAAGGTTGTGTTTATGAAACTTTTATATTATTTTTATTTTATTTTTGTAAATGCAACATTAAGAGTTTTTAATTGACACCTTAATCATTGCAATATCATTAATAAAAAAAAATAGAAAGTTCCTTTAAAATTTTTTTAAATGCTTGCCCAAATATAAAATTTATATATTACCCTTGAGCTATATAAATTTCATTTAAAGAATAAATTCTTAAAATTTCTTTTTCTTCATTCATTATTTATGTTTATAAACAAATTGCCAAATACACATACTATTTTTTTGCAATGTATATTTTATTTACGCAAATAAATAAAATAATAAGAGCATAAAATTTATTAATAGATTTTGGCAGAGAAAAAAAAAACTAAAATTTCAACTAAAGAAATCTCATAAGTTAAACTAAAAGGTAAAAGGTAAAATACAAAATAAATCTATAGAATTAAAAACAGTTGATTGTAATAAATTTAAAAACATTTAAATACAAATTCCAATATTTAAATATTTAAGTTTAGTTCTTAAAAGCACTTGAAAATAATATTCATAAACTTCCCCTTATAACACAAGATGAATTCTTTTATAACAACTATGGCAACCTGCAGAGCTAAACACATGTACTTGACAAGTACTTTTATTTGTATAATTTTTTGTTTCTTTAAGTCAGGGTCTAGGTGGTTGTTAATAATATTTGTTGTTAAATTTGCAAACTTAATATTTATTTCTCGTTTAAACAACAAAGAAAAAAATAAGCTTGAAAATAAAACATAAAAACAAAAACACCGTATTTAAAGCATAAAAGAAATTAAATATAAAAAACTATTGTAATTGTTTACATAGTCAAATACATATGCATACAAACATAAACATCTATTATACATATTCTTACTTTTGTTGTTTTGAAGATTGCATTTCAAAAATAACAGTTTTTTAGAAATTACCCTTCAAACATTTGGAAGATAAATTTGTTGCTAATCTTCCAGACGCCACTTCTTAGTGTCTTCTAGAAAATTGTCGGAAGATTTTTCGAAAAATACAAAAACAAAATACATTGCTATTGCGCATTAATCGTAAAGACGTCACTTCTTAGTGACTTACAGATGATTGTGAGAAGTGTGTACGAAATTCACAAAAACAAAATACATTACTATCGTCCTTTGATCTTCCAGAAGTATACTTTGAAGTCACTTCTGGAAGAAAATAAAATGATAATTCGAATTTAACAAAAACAAAATAATGTATGAAAAGAAAATAAAACAATAAAGAAGCAGATAGAATCATGTTTTCAGTAACAATTTATCTTTGGTACAGTTCGGCAGCAATAATAAATATAAAAAAAGTGTTCCTGATAAGTGTTTTTTTATTGTTAATAATTTGGAAATTATTAATAAAGGACATTTTTAAAAGGTAAGTAAATCTTCTTAAACTTTTATTTAGTAATATCAGATTTTACTCACAATTTATATTAGTTTTAGGAAAAATTTCATCGAACGAACAAGTATTTACATTTTTAAAGAAGTCCAAAACTTTGCCTGTAATAGTGCCTTGCCGAATTCTTCATACAAAAGGTAATCTAAATACAATTTAACAATTAAAATTATTACTAATCTTCTTTCCTTCTTTTAAAGGTACCGGATTTGACCAGAAGTTTCCCATGGAAATTTTATTTTAAATGTTAAATTAATTTATATGTAAATTATTTATTTTGTAGTTTTATATGTATAATAATTGTGAAATAAAGATAATAATGAAATATAAAAAAATAATTTTAATTATAAATACAGAAATAAAAAAACTAAAAATCATCTTCTAGAAGAGACTAAGACGACACTTCTCTGATCATCTTCCAGGTGGCGTCAAGAAGAGTCTTCTTCGACACTTTCAGAAGTGTCTTCTTCGAGTCGTCTGGAAGACACTTCCACGAGGAACAGTTCTTCCCGACGGAAGATGATTTTAATGATACTTTGGCAATAGTCGTGGCGATGAGTTTCAACTTCTGGAAGACTCTTCTTAGCCACTTCCGCAATAGAAAATGTTTGCAGGGTATAAGCATATAAACATACATCCATACATATGTATATATGTATTTATGTATGTATGTATGTATGTATGTATATAGAAACATATAAAAACATGAATACATAATAAAGTCAAAAAAAAGAAAAACAAACATCATGAAGCAAAACGATTATGTAAAAAAGGAAAATTAAAAAAGAAAACACGGAAGAAAAAACAACAAACAAAAACTAGAAAAAGCACCATTATTATTGCTTTTTTTTATTTTTATACTCCAATTCTCCAAATTCCAATTGGAATTTTTTTTTTTTCAATAAATTTAAATTTAACAAATTTTTTTCTTTTTCTTATTAACATTTTATTGTACTTACGTTGCATTGTCCTTGGGCACAATGGTTTCGCTGGTATTATTTAAAACTTCAACTGGTTCGATTTCCATTTCAGAGCTTGATGATGACTCGCTATCACTATCACTGCTTAAAACAATGACGTCTTCCATGAAATTTATTAAAATTTTGTGTTAATTTCAATTGAAATATAAAAAAACACACGAAGGACAAATACACAAAGATTTGTTTAAGCAAATTTCTTATTTGTTACAAATCGCTTGTTTGTTAGTTAAGCCGACTAAAGTCAAAATCTCACAATTTTAATAAAATTTGTATTAGAACTTTTCACAAAAAGAAAGAAAATAATAAACTAATCAAAATTTAATCACGTTTCTTGTTAGTTTAAAATAATTGAAAGAAAAAAAATCTATTCTCCAGCCAGAATTTTATTTTTGTTGTTGTTCACCAAACTTTTTTGTCGTTTTTCTTTCAACACACACACACAGCTGTGTCTGTTTAAGGAATTTTGTTTTGTGAAATTTTTCTTTAGTGGCCGTATTGCGTTTTTATTTAGTTAAAAATTCTTAAGCACGTTTATTTTATTACCCCGTTAATTTTAATTTATATATTTTTTTGTGCAATTAAACAAAAAAATTAAATAAAAATTCGCACGAAGTCGGCTGATGGTCAAATAAACGTGAAACGCGTTTGTTAAACTTCGTTAAGCGAACAGAGACCTGAGCCGAACGATTTTAACGGCGGCGGCGGCTTTGCTAAAAATTGTCGGCGGCGGCTCAAAATCGGCTGTTAGCCGGCTGAACATTGGTTCACAAATGTGTCCTATTAGATATAGGGGGGTCCGAAGACCGTTTGTTTGAACATTATTTAAAGTATTTCCTAAAAGATTTATATCATACATTTTTGTATTTTTGGCATAAATAGACCTCCCTAACTCAGCTCCAATTTATTTGATTTTTTTCGCCATTGATAGTACTTTTATCGATGAAAATATTGATGTAAAAATTTGTCAGCGCAATTAAATATTTTGGAAGTTATAGGGCTTTGAAAATCGAATTTCCCTAAGAAACTCGCATTAAAAAAATTATTTTTATAAAAAAAGTTGAGTAAAAAGGAAGAATTACGTTAGCGAAGCCGCTTTTGGACATACCACAGAGTTAAAATTCCTTCCGCCCGGCCGAAGGCCGACTATTAAGAAAAAATTATTTCCACAAAAAAATTATTTTTTTGTACTAAAAATTACAAAATATTTAAAAAAGTTGTTTTTATAAAGTTTTTATATTTATTTATTTTTATAAATGCGCAAGTAAGAGCTTTTAATTGATACCTTAATCTTTGCAATCGGATAAATAGTATGGGAAATATTTACGATTTTAAGTGAATTAGAGAGGTAAATGAGTACCGTATTTTTGTACTTCTAATGTGTCAAAACGGAAGACTTTTTGTTTGAACATTATTTATATTTTTAAAATTATTAAAAACGTATATATGATCTTGACACAGATCTTCTCCCTACACATGTAAAATTTCAAGCTGGAGCAGTGTTGTCAGTGGAAATTTTTAAGAATACCTACGGCTGATGAAAAAACCGATTTTTCCCTAAGCGTCCAAAAAATTTTAATAAGTTCTTTAAGATTTTTTTCTAATCTTATCGTATAAAAATGCTAATTATCAACCTCCAAAAAATTAAACTTTAGAAAATTATATTTTACTATGTCTACTGATATGTATATTTTAATTAATTGCGTTTTTACTATTTTATTAACAAAAAATATCTGATGAACGAGCCAAGTACTAAAGATTTATCCTAAAGTTAGCGGGTTAAGCTTTTCCTGTTAGATAGATCAAAATGATCCAAACATTTTGTTTAATTTCTTGTTTAAAAATTGTTCTTCATTATAATATTTTCATAATAGGGGATCAAATTCTACATTTTAAATTTTATATTTAATGATAAATGTAATATTGAAAAATGCAGAATATAGATGTTTATTCCAAAAAACATATTGACTTGTTTTTTCATATATTTCAAAGCTAGAAAACATCTCGATTTGAGTTATTTAATTATTTAACACAACGAAAACATCTAAATTTCCATACAGGGAAGAAATTTTTAGTATTTTTAGTACATAGAAAATTGTTTAAAAATGGGTTTGTAAAAATTGCCGAAAAGTTTACAAACAAAAAATTATAAATTAAATTTATATTTGTTCACATTTATTATTTGTTTAAAAATTTTATTTTTGGAATTAGAAAGTATTTGTGTGTAAAATTTTTATTTAAATCAACAATTTGTGAAAATATTTTTTCAAACGAAAAACAGGCCAAAAGGATACACATAATAAAATTATATGTGAACAGTGATGCTTAAACTTATTGTGTTTCTTAAAAAACTACACCACTTTTAACGGTATTTTTTAAAAATCAATTGAAAATAAATTGAAATTTTAAAAAAGATCATTGGAAAATTAGATTTTTCATTAAAATTTTTAAAAATAACAATTGAACATGAGATTTTTCATTTAAATTTTAGAAAAGAACTGTTGAAATTTCTATAATTCATTAATATTTCAGAAAAGATTAATTGAAATTACCATTTTTTATACAAAATTTGGAAAATATCAATTGAAAATTAAGTTATTTATTTTGCATTCAGAAAAGAACATTTGAAAATAAGTTTTTTATATCAAATTTAGAAAAGAACAATTTAAAATAAGTTTTTATATTTTAAATTTAGACAAGATCAATTTATAATTAAATTTTACATTTTAAATTCAGAAGAGCACAAATGAAATTCAGTTTTTTATTTTAAAATTTAGAAAAGAACAATTGAAATTGAGAAAAATTCATTAAAACTTAGAACATTGAATAAGAGAGATTTAAATGATAACATAATGATAGGTCAACTTAATTTTTTTTAACTTTAAGCAAATAATATTTAGAAATTGTATAAAATTCTTCTGGAGTGTAAAGTATTAATTACTTTTACTCTTTATGCATATTTCACTCTATATATATGAAGCTTTGAATTTAATTTAGTTTTTTCAAAAATTCAATTGTATTTTTCTGATTTTTAAATAAAAATTCTTCTTTTCAAAAATTAAAATAAAAAATTCAAATTTAAATTGTTATTTTCAAAAATATAAATGGAAAACCTAATTTTCAATTAATCTTTTCTCAATTCTAAATAAAAAATCTCACTTTCAAATGATCAATTCTGAAATTTATGTGAAAAATGTAAATTTCAATTGTAATATTCTGAAATTAAAAGAAAAATATTTTTTTAATATGTTCCTTTCTGAATTAAAATGATATTTTCAAATTTTGAATTGGAATATCTCATTCTCATTTGTTCTTTTCTGAAACTGAATTCATAAACCTCATTTTTAATTGCTGTTTTCATAATATCATATAGAAAGTTCTTATTTTAACTTAAAAATTGTGTAGTAAAAAACATATGTGTCTGAACATAATATTAAATAACATATAACACAATAACTAAAATAATATACTTTGTGAATTGGGTTAGTATGTATTTAGTTCATATTTTTTAATCTTAACACGCGTTTTGCTTCATAACTTTTTTTCCGAAGCAATTTTTAAAATTATTTTATCATTGAAAATATGTCAGTTATTATTCTTGAAGACAAACTGTTGATTTGTTAGGAGTTTGACCAAAATGAGTAACGAAAATGATGTACGTGCTATAAATTACTAAAAATTAAAAAAAAAAAAAAACAAATTGGTCCTACAAATAATTGGTCAAAGAATTAAAAGAGGACATTTACTGTTTTCAACGTCATTCAACAGTATCAGGGGAATTCGATAGGTTTTTAAACAATAAGGTACATCGCTTCATTACAAGTTCCATTACAAATTACAAAATATATTTTAAGTTTTAAACTTAAAATTCTATGTTTTAAAGCAACAGAATAAAAAATTTTAGGATTTACAGAATTTCTATACTTTTCTTAACCTCTGCCTCAATATATATTCTTTAAAATGTATTATTTATTTTATTTTTCTTTCTACAATATAGTTTTTATTTTTTCCCATATGATTCTAATTCTTTTGTAACAGTTTTAATCAAATTCAATTTTAAAACGAGTACCATTGTTCGATTTGAAAACGATAAAATCATGTCAATTTCGTTTTTATCACAACCATGCATTTATTTTCAGTTTGTTTATGTTGTTGAACATTTTTTAATTTTAATATTTTTATTTTGAAGTTTTTTCCAAATTTTTATGTTTTTTATTTTACGATATGTTATTATAATCGGCACATAAGATGATATCGTTTTCGTTATCATATCGTTCTATGGTTTATTGGGAAATAAATATTCCAATAAATTGTGACTCCAGAATCCGGCAGTGATACGCCATGAAGACGAGTACAATAATCCAGTATTTGCAATGTATGGCAAAAAGTTTTGACGCAACATTGTTTGAATTCCGTATGTCAGTTTTGGTGCTGAGATCCGTAGGTTGTCGCAGTCACGATTGTATAAATGTTTCTTCGGTACATCATCAATGCCTTTTATTGCCTAACCGATTTTCATGAAAAAAACTCATAATGATTTCTTGTACCATAGAAGCATATATTTTAACCATTTAAAGTGACCATTTTAAAATGGTTTGTAATCAATACTCCTTTATATAGCACTCACAGTGCTATATAAGTGCGTGGACCCTGCATGGAAGTACTTTTCCAAAAAGAAGTACTGGCTGTGAGCCACTGTATGTTGTTGAAAAAATAAATTTCGTTTTCTAAAAAAAGTAGTCAAAGCATCATCAAAACAATAAAACATCTCGAAATCTGGAAAAATAGAACATAAAAATCATTGATTTCGGAACAATTTGTATTACAAAAAATATAAAAGGCTTATAGTCGACACAATACCTATTTTATTATTCATTTTATTCTTTAAATTTAATTTTTATAAAAAGAAATTCATTTAAATTATGTTGTTTTTCAAGTTTTTGTCATTTGTATTTACTATTTTCTGAAGCAGCAGAATCTCTGCTGACTGTGTCACAGCATCGACGACGTCGTACTTGCCTTCATACACTCATCATACACGATTTACATGTAAATCAAATGGTATGATGAGTTGCACAAACCTGGCTAATTAATGTTGTCATACACGACTCATAAGCTCCCGTGTTAACTTGTATGATGATATGATGATCATACATAAGTGCAGCGCAGCTTCATCCATCAAATTCAGCAAATATCGTTGCCACTTGGAAAGCAAATTTGCCGCAGAAATTCATGAGTCGACAGCATTGCAAAAAATGTCGCCGACATTATAAGGAAATTTATGAAAAAAAATTGTAAAAATTAATATTAAAATTTAAAATTTCAAGAATATCATGAATTGACTAAAGGTTTTATATTAAATTCATTAAGCTTGACCGAAATCAGCGGCTGTAATTGAGTCGTGTTTTAGCCGAAATTTTATCGGCGGCGGCGGCTCTTAAAAAACCTTCGGCGGCTCGACTCAGCCGGCTTACAGCCGATCGGCGCAGTTCTCTGTAAGCGAAATTGTATAAAATGAACAAGAATAAAAAAAAACTTGTGGAGAATTTTTAAAGAAGGTTAAGCAGAGTTGTATTTTAATGTATTATTTGGCTGAGAGTTGTAAAACATCGTAATAGAATATGGTGTATAAAAGAAAAGTAATAAAAGTTAACAGTTTACACATAGTAAAATAATAAAGTACTCGCACATCTACAAAAACAAAAATTGCTTGTATTTTGTTAGTGTAAAACTACTGCCCACAATGTCAGGATGCTTTGAACGGAAAAATGAGAGAACGAAAGAGAGCAAGAGAAAAAAAACTCAAAAAATATTTTACATGTGAATACAAAAACAATTTGACAGTACCGCGAGGTTTGCCAATGAAAAAATTGTAAAACAGCTGGTCTTACGAGTATACTTTATTATTATACTATGGAGTTTACACTGTTTCCTAGATAATACAATTCAAAGGAATTTATCAAGGTTGGAAACCGAAACGCACAACGATATCGGTATTGAACTTATTTTTGTTTTCGGTAACGGTATTTTTAATTATATCGGTATACCGGTACCGATATTAAAATACTGGTAAATACCGTTATTATTAAAAAATGAAAAAAAAAAATCTTCAAAAGTTAATTTTTTAAATAATTTTTACGTGAATATCGCAAGAAATTATTAAATTACATATTTATATATGTTATTTAATAAATATTCACTTTTTAAAAATATTAATATTTTTCGTTAGAGAATTTCATACGATGTTTACAAATGCTTCTTTTATGGCAGCAAAGCATTTGGGAATATTAAACTCGACTTTTTAAAGGCAAATTGATATCATCGCACCATAATCGTGATTAAATAAGAGTGAGAATTGTTATTCTACTAATTTTTCAAATCCAATGAATTTTTATATATTGTGAAACAGTTTTTTGGATATCCGCACAATTGTTAATCATACATATATTAGACATGTATCAAAAATTCGTATTTGAGCCTGAAAATTAAATAAAAAAATATTTACTCATACATTTCATATACTTTATTTAAATATTATTACACAAGTTTCGATAATCTCATTGAAAGATAAATTTAAAAGCTCACTTGAAAATGTAGAATTTAATAATTCTTATGGTAGTTTCTGACGAACGTCTTTTCCGAATGCGTTTGAGGTAATTTAAATGTAACTTCAAATGGTATAAAATTGTTTTTAGCTTCAAAAGGATGATCCATCAACATTATTGAAAATAATCAAATAATATTTTCGAAAAATTTCAACTTCCTATGATGATTGGAACATGATGCTATATGGTCTGACATGACTATCTTTTTCTCTTAAGTTTCTTAATGTTTTTTTTTTTAATTTATAGAGATTAATTCCGGATGTATTTCATGTAATATTTATAGAATTGTTATATCCTATATTTGAAATGCTTACAAGATCCCTTTAGTTTTTTACTTGCTGCTTCTTAGTGCTGACATGATGTTTATTTTAATTCATACCTAAGATTCATCCTATATAAGTAACTCAAAGAATAATAAATTTATACAAATAGTTCCCAGCTGGATTTAGCACATTATTCGAAAATATATTCGTTTGTTAAAATTCATGAAGTTTTCTTTCGTTTAATTGCTTTTAAAATTCCCAGAATCACGAACAAAATTCCCGGAAAGCAGGACATGAGAAGTCGCAAATTTCCTGGAAAATCCTGAGATGCATTCCTAAGAGATAGCCCAAGATGTAACTTTCTGAAGAAAATTTTTCAATCTTTTGGAGAAATCAAAATTAAGGAAAGAATCTTCATAGAAGCATATAACCGGCAGTTAACTAAGAACATTTCTTTAATTTCATATGATAAATAATTGAAGAATATCTTACATTAAAATGTCCATATATTAGATAATGCATATTTTGTGTTCGCACTAAGAATTTTTATCAAAATGAAGTCGCACTATGTTTACGTCATTTAAATCTCTCTAAAAATATATTTATTGCAAACGATATAACCAAGAAACAAACAATAAAATTCCTTTTTAAAACAAAATTCTATAAATGTTACATGAAATTCTCTTATTTTTAAAAATAAGTTTATCTTCCTTATTTCCTCAAGTAAATTATATAAGCAATTGTTCTTACAATAAAAAAGTTGTATTTTTAAAATACCGAAACTAAAATGCCGGTATATACCGGTACAGAGCCAAACGGTATTTGAATACAGGTATTTTTAACAAAATAATAATTTCGGTATCGGTATCAGTTACGGTAACCAACTTTATCGGTATGTATAACGGTATCGGTTTCCAACCTTGGAATTTATTAATATATATGTATGTTCTTTATATTTTCTTAAATAAAAATAATAACAAAAAAAAAAAAAATAATAAATCGATAGAGCTACAGTATCTAAATTAACTTAATAGAAATTTTAATTTCATTTAATTTTTTAGTACTCATTGAACTCCCTCACTCATTTAAAATCGTAAATATTTCCTATGCTATTTATCCGACTGCAAAGATTAAGGTCATATGAAAGCTCTTAACGTTCATTTAAAAAAATTAAATAAAAATATATGCTTTATTTGTGCATTATTTTTTAATTATTTTATAATTTATGCGTGCGGAAGGGCTTTTTACTCTGCAGTATGTCCAAAATAGTCTTCGCTAACAAAGTTATTTCATTTTATTTAACGCTTTTGTAGCAATATTTTTTTATGTAAATTTCTTAGGGAAAACCCTATAGCTTTTAACGATTTAATTGCACTCAATCATATTTACATCATTATTTTCAGTATTAAAAATAGTATCAATGACGAAAAAAAAAAATCAAATAAATCGGAGCTTAATTAGAGCATTATATTTAAACCACATTTTTAAAATAGAAATATAACAAACAAAATAACAACGTATTAAAAATGTACAATAACTAATTTCTTATACAAATTTGCAAATTTTGGAAAAAAAAAATACTTTTTAACATTTTTGCAAATTTGAGAATTGTATCTGATATTTTTGTTTTAAATTCCAAGAATAATGATTATTGTTAAGAAAATAAAACTTAAGTGAAAAATTATGATTTTTTAATTAAAAAGTTTGTTTTTGGTTGGAAAATTTAAAATAATAATATATAAAAATATATTTGTTGTTTACCATATATTTTTTTGTAGTGAATATTTCGTTTGACATAGAGAAACGGGTTTTTTTAAAGGTAGCATTTCTTTTGCATTTAGTACATTAAGAAAAATCCACGTATTTTTTATTAATTTAATATATAATATATTCTTTTTAACTTCCAAAAAATTTTATTTGTTTCAAAATAATTCATTATATAATATAATTTGTGTTTTCGAAACAAGCATGTATATTAATATTTTCCCCTGTATCGTGTGCACAAGTTATCAATATTGCCTTGTGTAAACCTCTGTTAAATACAACCCTGTTTTCGTTTTCTATTTTGACACTTCTTTCTCTATTGAAGCTAAAAAGAGACAACTAGATATAGTTTCACATTCCAATTGGAAAGCGGTGGCGGTTGTGACACTTGTCAAATCAATTCAAAAGAAACGTTGAAATTTTTTTTCCATAGCAAGTAGAAAATTGGAGCTCAACGTAAATGGACGTCATCACTGCGTGTTTACGTTCACCGTGTTAACGCGTTCTTTTTTATCTCACATCAAAAGAAAAATTGTGTTGAGCATAAGTTTACACAAAATTTTCTGTAAAAATATTGACAGATTTTAAATAAAAATTTCGAAATTATTGTAAAAAAAAACGGTTAATAAAATTGTTATAAAAAAACTTGAAAAAATAGAAAAAAGTGTTAAGGAAAAAAATTAAACGCAATAGTGCTTTTTTTGTTCTAAAATTTAAAGCTGTTAAAGTGGGGGAAACGAAAAACACCCAGAAAAAAACATAAAATTATAAATAATTAACTAAAATTTAAGAGAAAATAAAAAACAATAACAAAATTATATGTTAATCTTTATCATGAATTTGTAAAAAAATTTCTTGTTATAATTTAAAATACTTTTTATGGAGTTTTTCTTCTAATAATTATTGACAAAAAAGTGTTAAATTAAGCTAAAAAAAATTGTTGACAACTTAAGTTTTTGTTAAAATTTAATTAAGTGAAAAATTTCTTTAAAAAAATTCTAACGGAATTTGGAGTATTTTAAGAAAGAAAAAAAAAACGGGGTAAGTTTTATTTTTTCCACTTGTCTTATATTTTTACTTATTTGGTCATATCTTTTACTATATTTCTATTCTTTTATTATTCCTCGTTGTACACGGTTATTTTTGTTTTAAGAAAATCTCTTTGCCGAGAAGAAAAACTGTTTACGCAGGCAGTCACTCAATTCTTTTTATTCTTCTTTTCTGGTATTTTGTGTTGACAACTTTATTATTGTTTATGTTTTTACCTTTTAAGTTAATTTTCTTAAAGCTTTTGGTTATTGTTTTTTATTATTAATTCTTCCTTTTTGCATTTATCTTTCCATCCTACAGAGAAAAATAACAACAACTTTCAGGATGTTAACTTAAAATTGATTGTCAATTCATTTTTTATATCATAAAACAATATAAAATTTATATTGTTGCTTTTTTTCTTTTCTTGTGAGATTTCTTTGCCTTTTTCGTATCTAGCTATCTCTCTTTCTCTTTTGTTAATTTTGTTCATGTTTTTTGAATACTCTTTTTTTTTATATTGTGTATGTGTGATTTGTTGATGTTTGCTTTTTTGTTGTTATATGCAAGTATGTGTTAATTAATTTTGTTGGTAAAATGGAAAGAGTAAAGATTCTGATTATGAAAGAGAGTTAATTATAAAAGAAATACTATTGTATTGTGTTTTTTTTTTATTTATAATAACTTTTTTATTTATTTATATATAAATAATAAAAAAACAAAGCAAAAAATATATTCGTTTAATCAGTTTTAATTGGAATGCTTGTAAAAATCATAAATTGATTTGGTATAAAAATATTAAATGACCAAATAACTAGACCTTATATCAGATTTTTATTGTTATAATATTAATTTGTGAAATCATTTTTGATTAAGCCAGAAAATCATTTCCTGTTTGGTTCGGTTTTATAAAATTTTCATACTTATTCTCTATATTTTAAAATTTCTTGTTTTTTATACAAAAGTATATTTTATAAAATAATTTTATTGCGTAAATTGTTAGTTCAATGTTAAATTTTTTTGCTGCATTGCATAGTAGGACAGAATCGAAAATCTGTTACTTCTAAACGAATTTACATAGAGTTTTGTTTTTTTTATTTGATTGCAAATATTTTTGAACCTTTTGCATTTGATTTCAAGTATTTTTGGACCAAATAACCTTTTAATTTATTTGAATTTGAAATTTTAACGATGTCAAATTTACAGTTTTTTAATATTCATATATAGTATTTGTGACCGATTTTATAAGTTTTTTTTTTTTTTGACAAAGAAGCAAAATTATTTATTGGTTAAGAAAACTTGGAACCGACATTTTTACTAAGCCAAAAAAAAAAAAATTGAATTTAAAAAATTACCTAGGATTTTTTTATTTTGATCGAAAAAGTGTAAACTTTTTTCTAAAATATTATCATTAACAACATAAAGTAATTTGATTATTTCTGAAAGATCTTCACGTAGAAGATTTAAACACAGTAAATAAATCCAATAACACAAGTGGTATAAGTACATACCCTCCTGAATTTGACCTATTTTATATTAAAGTTTTGACTTTAGTCTATATGTTCTAAAATCCCAAAGCATTAATCCTTAAATAGAATACTTATTTAGATTCTATAAAAAGTTATTAAGTGTTTGCTATCGTGATTTCTGGGATATTGGGAAAATATGGACCTTCTTTTTAGAATTTTCGCAGTTTTTTTGGAACTGTGTGTCCCACAATTAACTTTTTTACATTTGTTAAAAAGCCCACAATTCCCAAAAAACTCAAAAATTGGATTTTTTACTTTTTTTTGTATATCTTACCAACCGATATCAAGGAGCAAAAATGTCTTTAAAAAAAAAAAAAACACATTAAACTATGTAACAAGATATAACTTCTTTTTAATACCAGTTGTGCGATTTGAGAAATTAAAACGAAAAATTAAAAAAATCATAAAAAAATATATCAAATTTGAGACCTATTTCCTTCTTATAATTTTTTGTAGTATATTTCTGAAATAAAAAATATATTGTTTCTTAAGAGAATTTTTTATAACTAGAAAATAATGTAAATAATAAAAAAAAAGAAAAAACTATTAAAAAATGTAAATGCATATAACTTTTATTTCTATAATTTTTTTGATTACATATTTTTCTTATTTGTTGTTAATAAAATAAAAAATATTTCCAAAAAATTGGTTGAAATTTAGACCCGCTACGGCGAAAAAATTTTACCAAGTTAGGGCGAAAAGTAAAAAATTTTATATATTCAAACTCAAAAATTAAAATTGTCTATACCTCTACTGTGATCATTGGAATCGGACCGGTCATTCAGAAACTCCAGATTAATTTCCATTTTTTTAGTGTGAATTAATAAAATAATTGAAAATTAAAAACATAAATGTTTATAGTGTTTTTTTTTTTTTAAGCGAGAATTAATAACTTTCTTTAAGTAACATCTATTAATAAAACAGATTTTGAATAAAATTCCACTTTATCTTTTAGTTTCATAATGTATTTTTTTTTCCTAAATTTTTGAAGAAATCCCTTCAGTTGATGTATTTGAAAACGTTTTATTTATCTTAGTATTTCAAAAAATTGTGCAACGGACTTATTGATTCCCTCCATTTTTACACTGAGATTTTCCGAATTCGAAATTGAGTTTTATTATTGTCATTATTATTATTTTGTTTCCAAAAGTAGTTATTTTCTTAAGTTTTACAATCAAGTCCTGTTACTTTGTGTCTTGAAAAATATTTCTTATTAACAAACAAAAAATAAATTATTATGCAACACTTAAATTTTCCTCTTATCTTTACAATTTTCCACTTGAATTTTATTGCACCCTAAAATTTTATCACTTTGAAAATGAAGTAAAATAAACAATTTCATTAAGTATTTTAAAAAAGTACCGGCAGTATATTGTTTGTTGCTAAATGATTTTTTTTTTGTAAATGTACAAAGGTAGCTAATTATATTACAAATATAATACTTTTTCTAAATCATACTGCGATTTGTTATTTTAAGAAAATTAAAAAAAAAAAATCTTTATGAAGATGAATTTCTTAATTAACTTAAGGTTTGTCAAATATATTTAAATAGTATTGTTTATTATTATTTATTTAAATATTATTTATTTAAATACTTTTTATTTCTAAATAAAAATGACGTATAAAAAAGCAATAACGATTTTTTAATTTGTGAACTTTGAAATGAAAAATAATAAAAATTAAAATAAATTTAAATCTGTACTTTGTTTTCATATCACTTTTGAAAATATGTATAATCTCTTAAGTACCTTTATGTAATTAAAATATTCAACATAGATTTTTGACGTATGTACAGTGTTGGAAAAAATAATAGGGACACTCTAATTTTTCAATATGTTCCTGCTTTTTTATTTACTATTCCATAAATATTAAAAAGTATATACAGTTAGTCAACAAATTCATTTCACTATGGAAATATTTGAAAATTTGTTGAGTTAGGATGTAATTCTGCAAACAAATAAATTATTTTCATTTATTTTTGAGTTACATATGTATTTAGAATATGTTTTGAATATAAATTTATGAAAAAACACATAATTGATGAAACCATATCGGAAATATGCACGATTTTTTAAGAGTATCACTTTAAAACAGTGTCAAATAATTGTTTTCAAAATTCAATATAGTACCAGACTAATAACAAAAATTTCGAATAGGCTTTGAGAAAACTTATTTTTTTTTATTAAATATTGTTTTTATTATAATAGCGTTATATCAAGATAAGCAAGTTGCTCCGCATAAAACATATTCACCATGCCAGGAAAGCGTACTGATAAAAATATAATACAGTTAATTTACTATAATTTCCACAAAGGAAAATCAGCTAAACAGTTGGCTGAAATGTTTCGCGTTCAACTCAGAACTGTTTACAACATCATAAACCGTGCCGAAAAGGAAGAAAGGCTGGAGTTGAAGAACTCAACTGGAAGAAAACAAAAGGTTTTACGTCGTCATGAAAAAATAATTATAAGAAGCGTTGACAATAATCCTCACATGAGCACAAGAATGCTAGCTAAACAGCTTAAAAATGACTGCAATCTGAACGTGTCACATGAGACAGTTCGAAAGGTCTTGCTAAAACACAAATACTCGTCACGGATTGCAAGAAAAAAGCCATTACTTTCAACAACTAATATTGAAAAAAGACTAAATTTTGCAACGAGCTATATCTCCTATCCAACCGAATATTGGAATGACGTAATTTTTTGCGACGAGTCTAAAATTATGCTTTATAATCATGATGGACCAAATAAAGTTTGGAGAAAGCCGCTTACTGCCCTCGAAAATAAAAATATTATACCTACCGTAAAATTTGGTAAGTTATCTGTTATGGTATGGGGTTGTATTTCTAGCAGAGGGGTTGGAGAAATCAAAATTTTGGAAGAGACCGTGACTAAAGAAATTTATTTGGAGATACTAAAAGGAGAACTGACAAGAAGCGCTGAAAAGTTTGGATTTTATGACCCAGAAAACAGACACAAATTAAAATATAAACTATACCAAGACAACGATCCAAAGCATAAATCCTATTTATGTAGATCTTGGCTCCTGTACAACTGTAGCAAAGTTCTAGATACACCTGCCCAAAGCCCCGACTTAAACCCCATAGAGAATTTGTGGACACATTTCAAGAAAAAAGTTGCCAAAAGAAGCCCAAAAAATAAAAATGAATTAATAAGGATTATAAAAGAGGAGTGGGCAAAAATTCCTATGGAATATGACTTTTTAAAGCTCATTGCCTCAATTCCTAGGAGGCTACAAGCAGTTATTGCCGCTCGCGGTAGCCATACAAAATATTAAACATGGTGTTTTTTAATATTTTCTTGTGATGTTCTGTGTTTTGAAAACAATTAATTGGCATTTTTTAAAAATACTTTTTTACTTTTTTTAGCTTTTTCTTTCTGGAAATACTGGAATATTTATTTTTCTTTTGTCTTTAAGTAACACATACATGTAAAAGTATGAATATTAAAAAAATAAAAAACTACTTTTCTTTACTGTTTCAATTGACTTGTTTATAAACTAAATTAAAATTTTTTTTATTTTGAAAAGAATTTGTTGACTAACTGTACATAAAATTAAATAACTTCAAATATTTCAACTTATAAAGCAAAAATAAGGAACTAGTTCTGCCAAAAAATATTTTATTTTTTTTTAAAGGCCTGGAAAAAATAATAGGGACACTTAATGTTTTGAAAAAAATATTTATTTTTTTAACATTACCATCATTTCCAAATACTTTTTCAATACTTGGTTGAAGATCCTTTCATTCATAGATCCCACAAGATTCGCACATACCTCAGGCGGAATTGAGTACCAGGTTTCTTGAATTTTTTCCCACAACTCTTGTTTATTTTTTGATTTAAAGCTTCCAATTTTATTTTTGAGGACTCCCCAGAGATGCTCAATGGGTTTTAAGTCAGGTGATTGGGACGGCCACTCCATTACAGGCACCTCATTCTTCTGAAACCACGTTTTGACGCTTCTTGCGGAATGCTTGGGATCATTCACCCTTATTACGAGTGTCGTAGTCGAAGTCACACTCGTAGTAGTTTAAAACGACAAAATCCATGTTAATTGCATTTATTTTTTTGTTGTTTTCGACAATCATAATACGAAATTAGAGAAAACGACAGGTTTTCGTCACGACTACGACACTCGTAATAAGGGTGAATATCCTGCATGAATTCCCATTTTAGTGGCATTTCATCCTCAGCAAATGGAAGCATTTTATTCTGGAGAATGTCTATATAGTCAGCAGCATTCATTTTTTCCAGAATCCAAATTATTGGACCAACTCCAGAGGCCGAAAAACATCCCCATAGCATTATAAAACCACCACCAGTTTTTTTTTTTTTGGATATTTTGGATCAAATTCATCATTTGCAGGACGACGAACAAATGATTTTCCGTCGGATCCATTTGTCTGACCATAGTACGTTGTTCCAGTTTTTACGAACAGGTGTCGCCTGGCAAATTGCAACCTTTTTTGTTGCAATTTGCCAGGCGAAAATTTGAATGATTCAATATATTTTTTAAGCTTGAATTGTATAATTAATGAATGAATTCTTTAAGGAATTAATTCATAGCTGAATTAATTCAACTCATATGAAGTACAAAGAATTTAATTCAATGAATTAAATTAATTTGAATGCTTTAAAGAATGATTAAGATAATAAATTTAATTCGATTTAAGAAAATGAATTAAAGAATTAAGCCTTTCGAACCTTTGTTTAATATGTTTATGTTAAAAATAATAATTTTTATTGACTAATGGTCATTTTTTGTAGTGCGTCCCTATTATTTTCACTGATTTTTTTTTTTTTTGCAAATAAATATAAAATAAAAGCGTAAAAGAGTAAACAAATAATGAAATTTTGTTATTTTAGGGACAGTTAAATAGCGGGACCCCAAAAAAACTTAATATAAATAAACTGTTTGCATCTGTTTGCGAAAGTAAGGGTCGTCCCTATTATTTTTTCCAACACTGTATATATTTGCGCTATTAATTGCATTTATAAAAATAAACAACTATGACGAAAATTATATATTAAAAAACAGAAATTTATGAAGATAATTTCAAAACTTATTTTACTTAAAAGTAAAGAAATAATATTTTATTTACATAAAACATATAAACGTTATTAAAAACTTAATACATATTAACATTTAACAAATTAATTATTTGTTTCATTTTAATTTTTCTAATTTTCTATAGTATATCGCCTGTCGCTTTAATTGTAGCTATACCTAGAAAACACCTCGTAGATATTTTTGTTGTTATTATTTCTCATTACTTCATACTCGTGTATATGTTTTTTTTATTTTTATTTCTGTTGTTTTTTGTTATTGTTATTTATTATGATTGATAAGTCAACATGATGATTTTTTATGTTTTTGAAAATATTTATTTATTTTTATACAATTCTTTACTCCTATCACGCTCTCATGTATGTTTATTTTCCTCTCCCACAATCTTTTCATATCTTCCATCTCCTTTTAAATGCGTTTTTCTTTTAAGCTAGTTTTTTTTTTTGCCATTAGTTTATCACTTTTTTAAATAATTTATGTTTATTTGTACTAACAAAAAAAAAAAAAAAAAAATAATAAAATGTTTAATGTTTTTGTACAATAAAATAAGAAAAATAAAGAAAATCACGTGGGGATTTTATTTTGTTAAAAAAGATGACAAAAATATTTTTTGTAGTGTCTCAGGTTAAAGGTTAGAATTTTCTTTTACATGCAGTTTTCTTACAAATATTACTCTAAGGACTTGTGGTAGATTAAAAGTTAGATTTCAATTTGTTAATTGAAATTGAAATATTTAATATTTGAATTTTAATTTTTTGTTAGTTAGTTAGTTAGTTTTTTTTTTAATTTTAAAATCCATTAAGGAATGCAGCTTAGCTATTCCTTGGAGAAAAACAAATTCAAAGGGAAAATTCTTCTTACAATAATTAGATAATTAAGTTTTTAAACTAAAATATCAGATGTTTTGATTTGTAAATTATTCTGTTAATTTTTTCGTCGTTAAGTCGCGGTTCACATACAGCAATTCTTCTTGCCGCAATTCTGAGTTTTTAGGTAAGAGAAATACTTAAAATTGCTGTGTGTGAATCCCGACTAAGAAAATTAAAACATAGAAAATGTTTTCGTAAATTATGCTGTTAAAATGTCGTTTACACAATTTTCTGTTATGACATCCTTTAAACCTCAACAATAGCAAGTATTTTACCAAGAATAATTTACACCAACAAAATAAACATCATATAAGCGAATGATGACGAAATATAACTTAACAAATTATTTCATTATTTACTTTAACGCCTTGTACTTGTTATTTTTCATTTTAGTTTTTTTATTCTCTCCTGTTTTTGGGATGATTTACCATGTTTTTTGTTATTTGACAACACAATGAAAAGTCATTATATGTATACATATGTTTTACTTCCTAATTTGCTGTGTCGTAGAAAATTTACAATGGGATCGAATAAAATTTTGGAAGTATTTATTAAGAATATTCAATATTTTTGATCTCGTGAAAATTTGAAATATGTATTTTTTGTATCATTCTGAGATTTTTATATCCTACGAATTTTACTAGCCAAAATGGAATGTTTATAAACTTATATACATAGTATATCTCATAGAAGTTTTTAAATCAAAAGAATACCTACTAATATTAAATTATATCACTCTAAAATATTTAATGATTTTTCATCAACTGTTGGTATATTTTTTTAATTTAAAAGTCTTTTAAAAAGTAAGATTTGCTTTAAATCTTTTTAACATAATTTTTTTTATTCGATCAATACATATTTTCCGAGTTATTGCTTTATCATTTATATAAATCATGCATATCGTTATCTAGATAAGATGAAATATATTAGAGTAGTAATGGCTTTATTAATTTTTTTTTTTGATTTTCTGTTTCCAAAAAATTTTTTGCAATAAATCTTTTTAAACTGCTTTTAAGTTTTGCCTTTTAATTGAAAATAAATTATTTAACTATAATGAACAATTTCAGGACAGATATTTTGTTGAGACCTTCGATTTTACCCATATTTTCAAAGTGCCAAATCTATAGATAGTTTTCTGAATTGGATATCATTAATGTATTTTATGTTTTTTAAATTTTTTATTATATCTTACACCACCATAGGTCATACCACCACCTTAAAGTATATCATTCTTAACAGAGACTGTAAAGTTATCAAGTTATTTTCCAAAAATTGGCATTAAAATTTAAAAAAATATATACAACCGACTATTCAGATCCACTATATATACAAAAACTATTACATTTAATAAAAAATACAAAGTAAAGGAATTTGAAAATAAAATATGTACTACTATATTTTGTTAATATTAACGTAAACAAAATTGGAAAAATCCGGTAAATTTCCTTGAAAGCTCTTGTTTCAAGTATTTCAAAACTAAATAGTTTATATTCAGAATTTATTTCAGATCTGAGAAATTTTACTTTGAAAATTTAGAATTTTTTCTTTTACTAGATGTGCTATACAGAAAATTGAAAAAATTGGGTAAAATTAAAAATTGTGCACGGATTAGACCTAATGTGCTCGAAAACTATTGTTTCAAGAATTTCAGATCTATATAGTATTCAGAATTTATTTCAGATTTAGGAAATTTTACTTTGAAAATGGAGGAATTATTTTTAAAAATGTTATTAAAATTGAAATTAATTAAATTCGTTAACATAACAGTCTTTGAGTGAGAGAAATTTTAGTTAACATAAAATTTAAAAACGTAGCTAACTTTCATCAAAAACGTACTGGAACACCAAAAATAATAGTGGAATAAAACAGTTAACGAATAATTTATTCTTACTACTAATAACACTGACAATAAGAATTAAGAGAGTAACTGAGAAGGAATGCCTACATAAACAAAAAACCGTTTATTAGTTAATATAGACAGTAAATAGTTTTTTGAATACGATTTTCTTAATAAATACTTTAATTGTAATTGTGTATTAGTTAGTATACGCATTAAACATAAATTAATTTTTTTTAAATACGGCTGTAAATTTTTATTAAAAACGATGGATTAGATACAACCAGTGGGGGATAAAAAATTCAAATGTTGAAGGAAATTATAGATCTTAACCCAGTTGCGGTTTTGATTTGGAAAATAAAACTAAAACATTTCTATAAATTAATTTTAATTGCTACATCATTTGTGGTCTTGTCAACCCAATTGTATCTAAAAATTAATGTTTCTCATACAAAAATTGTAGCCACTCAAATATGTAGACTGACCGAGAACATTGTCGTAACTCTAAATATCTGCTTAATTTCTAAGCAAACAATACAATTTGTTGGCTATTTTATGTATTTATACACTACACATTTATTATGTATTTTCATTGTGTTGTATTTTTTTATTTTTATTTTCTTTTATTTGCACTTTTTGCCAAAAAAAAAAACTATTTAAAAATTATTGTGCTTACACTACATAAAGTGGCGGCAAGGCGCATCTAAAATTAAAGCAACCTATAATGGCAGATAAACGTAATCGTTCATAGCTGTACTACATCTAGTTGTACAAACTAAAATATAGTAAAAAAACTGAAAAATAAAATACAAATACACTCTAGCCAGTCATTTGTAGTGTAGTTATTTATTTAAGTTAGTGGCGGTAATTGTTGTTGTTTCTGGTCTCTGACATACTGACTCAGTTGTTTAGGAAAATTTAAAAAAAAAAATACATTGTTATTGCTTTATTTTTCATTATATATTTTTCCTCATAAAAAAACTGTTTTATAGAGCTAAAGATATTTATTTGCTTTAGTTTTTTTTTTTTCTTGACACTAAACAGACGAAACATTTTGTTGTTTTAAATGAAGGTTCCATTAAATAAAAGGAGATGATGAGTAAGAGGTGAAACGTCTAAAAGAGGTCTTAGTAACGGTTCTTAAGTCTTAGCCATAACACCTCCACCATTCTTTCTTCATTTCTTTATAAACTCTAGTGTAAATGGATGTATTTTTTATTGTATTTTTTTTTGCTGAGCTATTCAAACAAGTCCTTCGATGTTGACGTCCTTTTGTTGTTATTTACTTTATTTAGTTGCTTATACTTAAATAGATACACTTATTTGTAGAAAAAAAGATATTGATCAACATGATGTGGTTGCGGTTGGTGTAAACAGCAACAACAATAACAAAAAATATAAATTTTTATAACAAAAGTGTTAAATAACAAGGATTTGTCAGTAGAAGAAGAAGATTATAATAAGTGTACTATAGTAAACATTGTCTTTAATAGATAGCGAAAATGTATTAGTGTTGTAGTAAAATGATTTATAATTGAAGATTTTTTTCTTGTCGTGTATAATTAACTCAAGGGTTTTGTTAAATTAGAACATAAATCTAATTTTATATAAGAAAGTATATTTTTAAACATAAATTAAATAAACTTAATATAAATTCTTGAAAAGCTTATTTTATAATTTAAATTCATCAATATATGAATGTAATAGGTTGAACTTTAAGTTCATTTTTTTCCTTTAATGAAAAAGTATACGTTTGTGTTTCAGTATAATAAATTTTGGTTCGAAATGAATCAATCTGTCTTTAATTTTCAGTAGATCTTTCACACCAGTATGTTAAAAGTACTGCGCGCAAAAAAAAAAAAAAATCGTCCATGTTTTAATATTTAGCGGTTTAATTATATACGAGCAGTATCCCCTCTATTTCGTTAGCAGACATTTTTTTAACAAAAAATATACTATATATGAAAGGGAGATCTGTTGAGGTTACATTATACTCGCTTGTAGGGGTTTATAATAGTTTTTTTCCTCGACATAGAAGAGGACTACAATAATGTGACTCCGGAGGCAATCAAAATGTCTCTGGAAAGACTGGACATACAATAGTCGATTATCAGCCTTATTTGGAGACTTCTAACCATCAGGGTTATCATATCCAATATGGGAGCGTCTACCATATATACCATATATAGCGAATAGCGGAACTCCTCAAGGGGTAGTTTTATCTTCTCGTCTTTGGAATATCGATGTAAATCCACTAGTCAGGGAATTTGATTCACGGAAGTTTAAGACAGTAGCCTATGTGGACGATGTGGCAGTGGCTGTATCTGGGAAATATCTGGATACTATATCTCAGCACCTGCAGACTGTTCTAGGTCTACTCAGTACATAGATTACAACTAGTGGCCTTAGCGTAAATCCAGGAAAAACGGAATTTATCCTCTTCTATTGAATTCCAAATTTCCCATTATCACATCTAAATGGTGTTGAATTGGTTTCAGAATGCACGGACTAGAGCCTTAAATGCCGCTATTGCCCTATATATGTGTAGGAAAGCCATTGGAAAATCCTGGGGAATAAATCCCAATAAGACGAAATGGCACTTCGATAAGGTTATTAAGCCCATACTTATGTATGGAGCGATTGTATGGTGGAGTGCTATAGAGAAAACCACCTATATTGGAATCTTTGAAAGGATTCTGCGTAGTTCAGCGTTACTTATTACAAGAGTGCTTTGTACAATTCCATCGAGCGCATTGTTCGTTTTACTGAATTGGCTACCGGTGGATCTTATGGCCAAACAGATTGCCATTAAGTGGGCAACTAGGCTCAGGACTATAGGAGCATGGAATGATACAGGTCATGCGACTGTTTTAGTTTTCTTTGACGACATACCCTACAATATTTATTATTGCATCCCTATACCTTTTCTTTTCATTATTAAACTCGACTGCTACGGAATTAGGCGCTGGTTCAGTGGAGGTTTATACTGATTGGGTTCAAATCTGTTGATGGGGTTGGGGGTGTCTATATTCCAGCATACAAGAAAAATATTTTCTTTAAATTGCCGAATCACTGCAGCATTCTCCAAGCAGAGATCTCGGCCATAAGGAGAGCTGTGAACTTGTTAATGTTCTATGGGGTATTTGGTGTGAATATCAAAACCTGTACAGAAAGTCCAGACGCGATTAAATCGCTCTAGGGTGTCTTTCCAACATCTAGGCTGGTACATGACACATCTAAACATCTTAAAACGAGATGGCGAGACATTCAAACATGAAGCTGCTCTTCTTCAATATGAAGATACGTATCAACTGGTCTGAGTACCGCTTTCTTCCTGCGAAACTTATCGGATATTGCACAATATAGATAGACAAACGAGTAAACATGTACAACCTTGAGGCAAATATGGCCCTATTATATGGATTTCGGTCCTATTATGATGGATTTCGGTCATCTTGGAACTACCAAGGCACCGCACAGTGTCACTTTTATCCAAATTAGAACGACAAACATATGAAAATAAAAGCTTATTAATTGAAGTAATTTTTCTCGCATTTATGAGCAAACATATCATATATTATGGAAAAAATACTTAAAGTATTGGTAATTTTCTATAGCGCAAATTAAGGACTTTCAAAGTTGCAACTTTTAAAAATATTTTAATTTTATTTACAAATTTTGTAAAGAAGTATGTTAACTTTAACTTCATATATCTCAGTAAATACTGAAGATATTGATCATTTTTTAGTATATAATAATAAATTTATCCAAACTATTCTGTTATAATTTGCTAGGTTAAAAAATAAATACTGAAAATACAGTTTTTTATTTAAAAGAAATCATATTATTAAAAAAAAAAGTAGATTTTTTTGGAAATTCCATTTTTAATGGACTGGAACAAAAAAGTTCCAACAAGTTCCAATTTAAAAATACGATTGTTATATAAAATGATATCTATAAAATTATATTTGAGAATTTTGGCTGCGACTTTTTGCGATCTTTTAAAATATTAGAAAAAAATATCAGGAACCTCATTTTAGCAATTTTTTAAGAATTATTTAAACATCTTAATATAATGGCTGAAAATTTGTTATTCAAGTGTTACATTATGATTGATATGATTAGATCTTGCCACGCCTACTATTAAAATATCCCTTATTTAAATAAAATTTACAAAAATATGCAGGAAATTCATACAAATAAATGTTTTTTTTTTTATAATGTGGGTGGCTGTGATTCTACCCGCCCATTTTTAGTGGGAATGTTTACGGCCTTATCTACTAACAGAATATAGAATTTCAGACCAATATCTACAAAATTGGATTTTTGTCGTTCTAAAGCTGTCAAATGTGACACTGTGCACCGGTTACATATTATGGTAGCCGTTGTCACAGGGCATTGGATTGCTAGTGCGCATGCTAGGAGATTAGGGCTCCCATTTAACGACTTCTGTAGGAGTTGCTGCGATGAGGAAAAGACAGTGGAGCATTGTTTATGCCACTGTCCAACTTTTACTTGAATAAGGACTGATAAATTTAACGTCCGTTTGTGCAGATTAATTCTCTCAGTTATTGACATCAGAGTGATCAATTCTTTCATACATGCGTCAGGTTGGTTTGACTCGAACACAGTTTCGGACATGTGAAATAACATCCCTTAGGGTATCACAACAGGACCAAAATGGACCCTAGTGAACTGTCTTGTTTTGTTCAGACATCTGCCCATTGAACCTAACCTAACCATACTATATTATAAGTTCAAATTGTGTTTTATTAAGTTATAAATTTTTGAATAATATACTATTTTGACCATCTTAAATCTGAATTGCTTCCTAATTGTTTTTTTTTTTTTTTTTTTCAAATTTGTACTTTTTTTAAATTGTTAAATTTTAAAAATATTTGTTTTTTTTTTCAGGCGACTATGTTTTCAACAGAATAATTAATTCAAACAACGGATCGAAATTTTGTTTTTGAAAATTGGTAAGCTTTTTTGAATTATTATTATTTTTTTTTTTTTAATTTATTTTTAATTTGATGTTCTACTCGAAAATTTGTCTTTTTTTGAAAATTTTGTCTTAAATGTTTATTTTGTATTTGGAATATTTTAACTTGTATATTTTTGAAAATTAAACTTTTCTAAATTTGTACATTAAAAAAACTTAAATTGAAAAAAGTTTTATTTTTAATTGCATGGCGAAATTAAATAGGTCACAGTACAAAATCAACAATAAGCGAATTCATTCATTTTTTAATACGTGGAGTTTGACATTTCAAAGGATATGCTATTAATTAGACAAGGCACATTTATTTACAGGCAATGTCAGTTAATGAGCTGATTTTTTTTTTGCTTTACTTTGGATATTACATCTATCAAAGTTTGTTTACATGTACCATAGAACCAAGCGGACCGGCTTGGTTAGCCGTCGCCGCCGATGTCCGGCTTGAAAGGCTGAGCAAAATACAAATAAAAATTTACTTAAAATTGCATATGTTAAGCGGAACTATTAGTTTTTAGTAATATAAATAAGAAATAATGTAATGTAATACAAAAAACACTTGAGTTGACAAATAAGCTGCCGCCGATATGACATTGTGAAAGTCGCCGCCGCCGACCAAATAGGATACGCAGTCGCGGACAATTTTGCGTCGGCTTGGTTCTCTGATGCTTACTTCACTTTTTGTTATTTTTACAAATTCGCTTTGTTTCTAATCAGCTGATTTTGACACAAATAACCAGCAAACCATTTAAAAAGTGCTTGTTTTTTTTTTGTATTGTTGTATTTGTTAAGAGCCTGTTGTTTTTATATTGTTGTATTTGTTGTAGAACTGACTTTACCTGATAAATAAGTATACCTTGAATTTGACAGTTCTTAGTACTAAAAAAGTAATCAGCTGATTAAGTGAGGTAACCTGTTTTAATTCGCCTTGGTTGGTACTTTTTACATTGTTTTTTTTTTTTAAGAGATTTTTTAATTGGTATTTTTTAATGGCTTTGTTTTGATCACCTGTTTCAATTCGTCTTGGTTGGTACTTTTTACAGTTTTTTTTTTAGATTTTTTTTAATTAGCGTTATTTTGAAAAATTGTATTTTTTTAATTGGCTCTTTATTTTAAAAAGCGGTACTTTTTTTAAAGGCTGTAATTGAAGTTTACATTTTAATGTTGACTTATTTTTTAGAAATTCCCCTTCTTTAGAAATAGTACTATTCAAATTAGTACTCTTATCAGACCACAAAGAATAGAAAGAATACTTTCTTCGGTTGTTAAAGTTTTCTTCTTTTCCTTGTTTGAGCTATGCTTTTTTTACTGCATTTTCAATTCTTCTTGAAATATTATCGAATATTCCTTTTGTCCCGTTTATTGTATTTTTAATAATTTTTACTATGAAGTCGGACGATTAGTTCTCACAATTTCGGAAATTATTTTTCAAGAACATTCAAAGTCTAGGGATTGTTTAATATTTAAGAAAGATATTTCAAATGGTTAAATTGATTTAATCGGATTTTTTTGACTTCCGCAAATAGTCAAAACCAGACATTCGGCTACTTGAAAAAATTATAACTAAATATAAATTGAAATTCTTAAACTTCAGATTCTTAAGATTTTCTTTTAAATATTCCAATAGTTTTCACATGTACTTGTGTATTCCAATTTGTTAAATAACTTTATTCTTGCAATATAATCTACTCACCATATCCATATACAAACAACATAAATTCAATATAAAGTAAAGTTTCTGATTTACTTTAGTTTTATTTTCCTCTTTATTTTTGCAATAACCCCACAATAGTTGTAATAAAAAGAAGAAAAAAGCTTAAAGCCACAAACAACAGCCAAGCCAATGATGTCAGGAAATAATGTTACGCCACTCCAGCTAAAAGAAGAAAAAAAATCATTGGAAAAAACAAATACTGACCATAAAAATTCACTCACTTGCAGCAAGCAGACGTCAAAAAAAAAAAATAATAATAATAATAAATAAATAAAAACATACACAGAAAAAGTTTGTACATAAATATAAAAATTTCGTGTCATTGATTTTAGTTCATAATATTTAAGAATAATTTCTTATATATTCAAACTTTATTCTATATCAATCAAAAGTCAAAAAGACTTAAAAAAATTGTTTAAATTTTATTTAATATTTTCATTTCTAAAGAAATAATTGTAATTTTATTTTTAAAATGTTTAGTTTTTAATTATTTTTAGCTTCATAAATATGTATTAGGATCATTCAATGGAACAGAAACGCAGTTTAATAAAATTATGTACATACATATGCAGAATGGTATCAAATTTGTGCAAAAATTAATTTTTTAACATTATTTTCTAACAATTTTTTCTTAGATAATTTGCCATTTATTTCCAATATTTTCTACTTTAACTATTTTTATTTAGCATTTATATTAAGAACAATTTAGAAAAATTTAATAATATTTATGAACAAAATTTTATTTTTTATGAAAAAAGTTTGGGAAAAAAAAGTCATGTTCGATTCTTAATATTTATGAACAAAATTTTTATATATACACGCAGAGAAAAAACATGGTTACGGCATGATCACCACAACTATTCAATGATAGCCGCTTTTCATTGATTTAAATATACTGTGTTAATAATAGCAACGTTTATGATTCTGTTTAATCATTTAATGATTACCCACAATCAAAATTTTAATATGGTTCACTGAATTATAATATGTATAAATATGTTTATATGAAATCATATTTATGAATAAATCCAATCATTTAGTCAATTCTACAACAATTTAGTTAATTACATAACCATTAATTTCATTTCACAAATTTGGTTAATTCTACAACCATTAAGCCATTAACTTTTAATGCTTTTTGAATACACATTTTTGTGTACCAGTCCAGTGGTTATAATTTTCATTTAGTTTATATATGAACAAATATAAATTGACAAGTTTTATTTTTATTCAGCATGATGAATGTACCACATATCGTGGTACAAATGAATTTAAATTTGAAAATATGGGATCATATGGGATTATATATATATATATATATATATATATATATATATATATATATATATATATATATATATATATATATATATATATATATATATATATATATATATATATATATATATATATATATATATATATATATATATATATATATATATATATATATATATATATATATATATATATATATATATATATATATATATATATATATATATATATATATATATATATATATATATATATATATATATATATATATATATATATATATATATATATATATATATATATATATATATATATATATATATATATATATATATATATATATATATATATATATATATATATATATATATATATATATATATATATATATATATATATATATATATATATATATATATATATATATATATATATATATATATATATATATGATAAAATTTAATTATATATATATGATGAAATTAGTTTATATATATGATAAAATGGAATTATACTTATGATGGAATTAGTTCATATATATGATAGAATGGAATAATATATATGATAAAATGAAATTATATACCTATATGATGAAATTAGTTTATATATATGATAACATGGAATTATTAAATGATAAAAACATGATGAAATTGAAAGCATAACTTAAGAAAAGGTTAAAAAACTTACTAAAAGTTATTAATAAGGTTATGAACCTTACTAATAAATTATAAATTGGAATCATAATAATGATTACGTACAAATATACTTATTGTAACCTGGAATCATATATTACAATCATAGTATGTTGCTCTTAGTTTATGGTCACAGGAACCATATTTTTTCTTTGCGTGTATGTACTTTTTTTCTGTATAATACTCTTAACAAAATAACTATGAAGTTTGAAGAAAAAAAAAAAAAAAAAAAAACTTGTCATCGAATAATGTCTTATTTAATAGACCATTTTCGAAAAAAAAACATTGTTGGCTTTTATACTTAGAACAGTCCAACGTCAGACATTTACACAGTCAGACGGTTTGTTAGACCAATGAATAGAATGAATAATTGACATACATTCCATCTAATAGTGTCTCATACATTTAAACGTGCTAAAAAAGGGAAATGTCTAAGAATGTTTTATTATATTTAAGTTCTAGTTTAGTTTCTATAGAATATAATAAACAGAGTGGTAACATGCAACAAACTGGTAAAAGATCGAAAATAATATAGGGATAGGGTTTGCCAATGAATAAAGAACAATTTAAAGACATAATTCGACAAATATTGAAATAATGATATAAGAGTGTTAGACCTTTAGGTATCAGATAGTTAACATAGTGTCTACATTAGAAAATTTGTTTATCAAGACAAACGTCAGAACTAATGTGAATTCATGAAAGGTAGTAACAGTGGCACAAAATAATAATATGGCGAATTCATTAATGTTATTAATACATGCAGTTTGACAGTTGTATAACCAGAAATAATAAAGGCTCCGTTACTCTACCGTAAATGTAAATGTAGCGAATCAGCCAATACGTTTTGCTTATGAGAGTTATATGTCGTCACCGAAAATGCAAAACAACGTAACATCATTTTTCATAACTTTACAGGAGACACAAAAAAACTTTCTAAAACCTAAACAAATTGTACAACAAATAAGATTTTTGGGTTATCACATCCTTAAATATTGCCTAATATACTCGTATTGATGATGAATATTTTTATTTTTATTAAATATTTTTTAATTTATGTGGTTTACGTTTTTCAAGATTTAAATTTTCTGAAGCCAAAAAAACGTAACATCAATACAATTTTTTGAAAAATTTTAATTAAAATATTTTTAATAATTTTTAATCTAAATTCGTAAAAAAATATATTTAAAAAAATGTATTTTTTTAATAAATGTGATGTTACCAGAGACCATAAGTGTTATAAGCTAGAGTAGCACATAGAGACGAAATTCTCGATTGACAATTAAACAAAATTGTTGTTTAGTAAACAAAAATGTGTTTTTATTTTCTTTTGGCAACAACAAAATGTATTAATTACATGTATTTTGTTGTTGCACGAGTTAGGTTTTAGACAACCGACTTAGGTTTTTGAAAATTAGTTTCGTCTCTTGTTACTCTTTGGTTATAAGTTTAAAAAAATAAATCAAATTTTAATTCCTATTTTTTATTTTTATTTTATTGATTGAAAAATAAAAATTTACTTTGATTTTTTTTTAACATACAAAAATAAAAATTTTCTTTCGATTTTTTTAAATAAAAATAAAAAATAAAAATCAGTTAGTGATTTTTTTAAACATAAATGAAAAATAAAAATCAAACAATAAGTTTTATATTTTCAAATGGGAAGAGAAAATATTATAAGATTTTAATTTTTGTTTTAAACTATATAAATATCATGTATTTAAATTTGTATTCAAATATAGAAAAAAATAAATGAAATGTAGACGAAGTTTTTAAATCAAATTCGACCATTACACAAGTTTTTTGAGATATCTAACATCTATATTGTACAATAACTCGAAAAAGGGTTGTCCGATTTAGCGACACCAAAAGATGCAGACTTAAATTATAATTAAGTTAATATAACATTATTTTTTTTATCTGTTTAACAGTTTCGTAGTCAGAAATCGATTCAGATATAAGTGTTGAAAAAAAAAAAAAAAAATTATTCAAAATGGAAGAATTTTTTTCTTGAAAATGTCCTTAAAAAATTAAACCGAAAAAATTTTGCAGTTTTTAAAACTTTATTGTAAAGTTATTATAATAATTCTATTGGCGAAAGATAATAACGGTTTTTATCAGATATTCCTTGAAAACTTCACTCAGAAGATTCTTGAAATTAATTCTGAACGGAACAACTTTCTCTAATCGATTTCATTTTATTTATAGATCAAATATTATAAACATTTGTATTAAATTAGTATTTGGCAAATTCAATTTCATCAATTTTCATTCCAAAGCTTTCACCAACTCATCGTTAACATAAAAGTGACTCACACATATTTATCGGAACATACACCTGATCGAGAATCCATAAACATCGTTTATTTATCAATTGTAATAACGTAGATATATGGAAGTGAGTTTTATTTTATGCCACAAAAAAATAAAAATCATTTTATGATTTTTACTTTTTGTATAAAAATATAAAAATCATAGACTGATTTTTATTTTTTGTATGAGAAAATAAAAATTACTACTTGAGTATTATTTAAAAAATTATCAATAATTTTTATTTGAAATTTATTATTTTTTATTACTGAGAAATAATATAAAAATCAAAATTTAAATTTTATTACACAATAGCTTCCATAGCGTAATAACAAATGCTATGGTGTACTCAGAATTTCTCTAACTAATTTCCTTCATTGATTGATTTTTTTGATACAAAATTACATGAATAATAATTATTTTTGCCTTCGTAAATATGATCGGTTTTTTTTTTTTTTTTTTTTGAGCTACAAGTCTGAAATTTTGTGATCATTTTTAAAAAATAAACTATATTTCATCAAAAACCCAAATTTGAAAATATTCGATGTTACGTTGTTTTGCATTTTCGGTGACGATGTGTATCTGTACACAAAAATTAAAATGTAACGTAGTAACCTAATCAAATTAGGTCGCTCTACGCTTTTACGTGACAGCTGTTAGAAAAGTATTGACATCTTTATATTACAATATACGAAATCTGCGTACAAAAGTCGCTATAAAAAGTTTATCAATTTGACATTTATTTTACTGTTTTCTGTAAATTACTTTTTTTTTCTTAAATAATTTAAATAAAGCCTAGGAGTTGAATCAATAATTTAACATTGAAAATTTTTTTCATAAAAACACAAATTTCGTTTTGTACACAAATCGCTCAAATACAAACCAATAAATCTTAGCGATTTTCAAACTAATTGAGACTTACTGGAAATATGTGTAATTGACAACACTGATGTTGATGTGTATAAAACGACAACAAATGTAAACTTACGTTCCGTTTACATTTACATTTACGGTAGAGTAACGGAGCCTTAAGCTGTTTAAGTTTACTTTGTAATGTAGATACTACGCAAGAGTAAGATAAACTAAAGTGATCTATAAAGTAACTATTATATATTTTTTGTTATTACAACTTGCTTTTAAAGTAAATTTTATAATTTTGATAATACGACAAGACCAAAGCAAAAACCGAAAGACCAAGCTAAAAAGCAACTCCGGAGCTAATATAAATAAATATAGGCAGAAGAATTACTAAAAACTACAGCGGCATAAATATGATTTTAATTCTTTCTTTTATAAAGCTCTAAATGCTTAAACCTTGCAAAAGTTAATGGTCAACTGTTCTTAGCTTATCGGTCACTTTTGTCTTAACTTATAATACTCAAAAACTGCAAAAGAGACCGGTAATAATATATAATAACGGGCCTTAAAAATATTGGTAAATAGCTTTTGATGCTTGAGATCAATAAATCAATTAAATGTTTGGTTAATTTTATGAAAAATTTATTTAACATGATTTTTCTTTTTTTTCTAATAAAAAATAAATTTTAAATTAATTAAAATTTTAATATAAATTATTAAAATTATGTAATTCACCTCGTTGGTTAATCAATGTTAACGTTTTAATAAAAAATTTAATTAAATCAATTAGTTATGTATTTCCTTTGAAAAATATTAATTGCGTTAATTAATTGTTTTCAATTAAAGTATAACATTTTATTCATTTGATAATATAATTTTTTAATAAAAAGTTTTTATTGATTTAATTAATTATTGATTAAAGATTGATTGATTAAATATGATGTTTAGTTAATTAAAGTTATTATTTAAAATAATTTATGTTGTTCTTTAAAACATATTAATTGAATCAAATAATTAATTGATTTATATTTATTAAAATTTAGCTTTTTTAATATTAATAATTAATTGTTTCAATTAAAAGTTTTTATTTAAACGTAAACATTTGCTTAACCAACGAGGTAAATGTAATTTATTGTGTAATTAAAGTCTTTAATTTCAAAAACTATTAGAGTGCTTGAAAATATTTTCTTTTACGAAGACATTATTTAAGTTCTTCAACTGCTATTTTCAAATGGACACCCTTCAAAAGTATATGCCTCTAAAATAAAGAAATAAAATACGATACATGCTTGTGGTCATCTACCGTTTTACGTTGACCACATTTTACATTGCATACATGTATGTAGATTGTGGCCGGAAAAAAGCAAAATGTGTCAAAAGAAATGTTAAAAGTTCACCAAGATAAGGTTAAAAAAAATTAGCAACAAAAAAATTGAAATTGTATACGTAAATAAAATACTTATTTCAAGGTTGTTATAAAGCTATTAGAAGGAAATTCTATTTAAATTCTTGAAAAAACTATTTATTTGAAGAAAATGCATTAAAGAGATCCTTCAAGAGAAACAAATTTGCATAAACAACTAAATAGCTGGAATTATTGCAAGAAAAAGAGAGGAAAATCTTTTATTATTTATAATGATTATTTTGATTTCCAATTACTAAATTAATAAAACTGTTTTCAATTTCTGGAAACAAATTATTAAAGCCTGAATTCAATGAAGTTAAACCTTTCAGGGTTAATATTGATAATTGTATATATAGAAAATAATTTTCTAGAACGGGAACAAGTTTGTGTTTCCAAAATTCCAAATAGGGGTTACAAGTAGAGATTGTCAAGCCCTATAAAATGTATCATTGTTTGAATGATAATGAATACAGTCATGAAATAACAGAGAATCAATCAATCAATCAATATTCTTCAATGAAGCATAAGAATAAAAAAATATCAAATTGCTATGTGTGAACCCCGATTTTTTTTGAGAAATATAGAGTTCGATATAGAAATTCTATTTTGATGCTATTGTATACAAAATGATTAGAAAGGTATTAGACAATAGAAGTGTAATAACATTTTTATTCAACTAAATGCAATCCTAAAGTCTATTAATACAATTTCTAAAGGTTTTGAAATTTTGGAAATGTTTTTTTATAAATTCTTAGAAGTTCGCCGTAGATGATAATAACCTCTGTCAGTACGGTATTAAAATTAAATATTCTAATTTCCTTTTTTTGTTAGGCTGCTGATAAAATAAGGAGTGAGATCGAAAAATTCTTAACATACATAATATTCAATAACTTGGAAACGGTTGATCTTAAAGTTTTCATTATTTTTTTAATCATTTGATAATTTAGCACAGATCACAGAAATATATAATTTTTATGGTTCTAACCACTAATTATAAAATTGTGGACCATTTTTGAAAACCCTTTCTTTGGAGATTTGATAGTTGCTTCAGTCACTTTTTTGGAACAGTCTTCCAACATCTTCTGCTAAAATCTTCGGTATTTTGGGACACCTTTTTTGTGCTCTTGAATTCACTTTTCACAAGAGCTCAATATCTCTCCACTGGTCTAAGCTATGGACAATTTTGAAAATTTACCTCTCTTGGTACTAAAACTATGTTATTGATTTGGTACCACTCCAGAGCTTTCTTACCGTAGTGACATGATACCAAATGGGTCCAAAAATATGTGGACACGTTGTGCTTTCTTAAGAAAAGAAGAAGTCTTTTTTGCAAATATTCCTTTATACATATTTTGGTATTTATAGATCCGAATGTATCAAATGACTTTCCTGTTTTGCCGCAACTGCAAAAAGCTTGTCATACCACGAATTTTGTAAGAAATTTTTGCTGCTTTTGGGTCTTAAACTTATCTCCAACATTGCTTCGAGCATTAGCAATAAAAATTTTTGAGACATAAGCTGCGAAGATTCTGCCAGCACCTACGTTTCTTCGTCAATTATACAGCTTGAGTATTTTTGTATGAAATTTGGTTTTAAATTCCGAGTCCTATTTTTGGCTTGTAATTTTTTTTTGCAGCATTTTAGTTTGGAATTTTCTGAACTTTATATGTTATCAACTTTCTCATTAGCTTTAAGTTTTCGCACCAAATAGTCGAAGCACTGAGAAAACTGAGCTGATTTTCTACCAGATGTGTTTGGAGTTCCTTTCAATATTCCTTCAATTTTCTGGCCTTCCCAATTTGCCTACTCCACATTTAGTCCTCACTTCAACCTGTAGAAATTCACTCTACAAATATTAGTTACATTTATTTGCAAAAGTTACGTGTTAAACTTAAGAAAACTTTTAACAAATGTTCTTTAACAATAAAAAGCAAATAGACTCAAAAGAGCCCATCTTCTACCCCTTAAAGAGTTTGCAATTACGTCGAGTTGAAAAAAGAGTTTGAAACTAACCCAGTAAACATAAAAGTAAAAGTTGGGAACAGCGAATGAAATTCATGAATTAAAAATTATTTGCAAATCATTCTTAACACGAACAATATTATATTTGAGAATATGGTTTGAGAACAATCTCCAGCCAAAACTTATTCATAGACATATGACAAACGGTTTGATTTCAAATTATGTTAAAATTTATACAAAATGTTGTATGTTTTCTGGGTTATCTATTACATGATATTAACCATACAACCAACCATCTATCCATCCATCCATCCATCCAACTCAAACATTACCTAATGAAATTGCATTTTTTAGTTATACAGCATTTTTTTCTTTTCTTCATTTCAACTCAGAAACATCAAAAATGCTTTGGGAAAATAAGCATCGTTAGATAAAGAAAATTTTATATATTTTTTTTGGCGCATTAATGTCGTCGTCAGCGGCTGGCTGTTGCATTTTTCTATTTCTATTGCAAAATTTTTGTTTGTTTCTTTTTCATGTTCGTATCCTCCGAACACCTTCCTCTCGCTCTAAAATTTTATTGTGTTTAAGAGTATGACTGTGTGCAGCGCATATTTAATGCACAATTTTATGCGTGTTTTTTTTTCTTTCTTTTCCTTTCATTAACTTGAATGTGCAACAAAGTAGAGAAAAGAAGAAAACTTTGTATGAGTTTTTTGGCGGTAAATGAATGTTTTAGTTGGATGGTTGACTGTGGTGGTGTTGGTAAAAAAGTATTATGCAGTATTTACACTGATGACAAGATTTACAATTAAAAAATAAAAGATATGTTTTGAAGTCTAAATAGTAAAAATTATTTATAAAATTCACGAAAATCATCTTCGGTAATCTGGAAAAAATATAGCTTCCCATTAAAAAAAAAAAAAAAAAATCATAATATTGACATTTTTAATTAAAATGGTGTAAGTATTATTAAGTATTAAACGATGTTACTGTTTATAAATACATATATATTTATATCTATTTACACTATAAAAAATTATATAAATTATGCACTTTGCTCTGTTTGGCCTGGCCAGTCACTGAAAAAATGAAAGAAATTTTATAACTGATTCCAAACTGTCAACCACATGACAGTTTGAAATCATTTTAAAAAGTCTGGCTACTCAAAGACGCTCAATGTTTGGGTAAATAATCGCAAAGAAATTTTATTATCCGATTTATCATCAGTGAAATGCTGCTGAAACGAAGCGAAATCGAAACACTTTTAAAGAGAATTATCCGTTACGAGCTGCTTCAACCTAGCGAAACGATCAATTCTGAATTCCTCTGTTCATAAGCCGCCACCGTTTCAACGAAGCAATCAAGAAAAAACGACCAGATCTTGATGGTAAAAAAAAAAAAAATGGCCAACCGAAGAGCCGCTCAAAATCAATTGGCCAAGTTTTTCAGCGATGGAATTATAAAGATAACCGAAAAATGTCAAGAGGTCATAGTTAAAAATGGGGAATATGTCCTTGTTTAAAATTGATTTTAAATAAAGAAAATTTTAGTTAAAAATTTTTCGAAAAAAACCGCGTATAATTTTTATATGACCCAAGACATGTAGTCATATAGATTGAAAACGGGGTAAATTTTTCGAAAATTTTGTTTGACGGTCCACTCACATAACCTTCTAGTATAATCCTATGATATATTATTTGTTAAAACGAAATGTCTGCCAGAAACTGTAAACATGGACTCGGTCTTATTGGAAAACCCTTTAAAAAGTTAAATGCTGTTCTTTATCAAATGTTTGATATAATAGAAATATTTCTAGCAACTAATGATGCAGTTTGTTAATAATTCATAGACGAAGGCTTGAAGGGCCATAAAGAATTTGCATTCTTAGTGTCTTTTATCACTTGGTTAAGGAGGTTTATGTCTCCTCATAAACATAATAGAAACAACTTCAATAATTTTCAAATTAAAGATTGCAGACTGCAGCATGTCAAAGGTCATCTTATATATTTTGATAGTAATTCGCCATCACTGAGATAATAAAATACAAAATATCTGCAGCAACATGTCCGCCTAGTAATTATTTTCATTTTTTATTTAATTTTGGTCAGACATGACACATGACAGTCGAACATTTTATGATTTCCTAAAATTTTTGGCAAAAAAATAATTAAAAAAAAAAAAATACAAAAAAAAAAAAATTATTTAATAAATAAATATATAATAAATGTAGTGATATATTTCTAATTAAAAATAAATTTAACTTAAGAGTTTTAAATTACTTATTCCACCTTTGTATTCTATATAAACATTTTGTTCAGTGTTTTAAATGCAACTCTGACTGCATTTATAAAAAGATACTGTTATTGTAGTGTTGCTGCATTCTATAATATGCATGTGAAGTTTACACAATTCTACTGGTATAATAAAATAACGGTGGTTATAAATGTATACAAATGTGGATGATTCTTGAGATACACTCATACATCATACATGCATTTTATACATTATAAATGTATTAAATAAAATAAAAGAAATAAAACAAAAGTATATAAAATATAACACATGAAAAAGTTTAAAAGAGGTTTCTTCAATTTATGCTGTTTTTTTTAACAATAATTTCTAAAAACGAGAAGAAGGGTTGTTGTCACAAAAAAGAAAAATAAAACGAAATAAAAGAATTTTGCGTCATAAAATTTTGTTTGGCTTTTTTCTTTTGTTTTTATATTTTTTTCTTTTGTTTTTATATTATTTAAACTTTTTTTTTGTCAATGCTATAATAATAAAACGTGAAAGGTGTTTTAAAATAGTGAATGACAATTTTTTGTTTTCATCATACTTTTAGTTGCATTAATTTTGGGTCTAAAAATACTATATAATAAAAATGCATTTTTGTGTTTATTTTAATTGTATATTTTTTTTAGAAAGAAATTGCATTTTAGCCATCATGGCTTTTAATTGTTTGACAACACATGTTGCGGTTGTTAAGTGTTAAATAAGAAACAAAAACTTTTTTAAATGTAAATAAATAGAAATGTTATTAACAAATTTCAGGGTGACCCCATAGGTTAATTGGTAGAGAGTTAAGACTCCATTATTCTACCGTAAATGTAAATGTAAAAGAAACGTAAGTTGTTGGTTACTTAAGGAACGTAAATGTATCAAGTACATGGTTGTTGTTATGTTGTACTGTTGATGTGTACAATTACAAATATTTTCAGTAAAATTTATGAAGTTTGAAAATCGCTAGATTTATTGGTTTTTATTTTAACGATTTGTATACAAAACGATATTTATTTTATAACAAAAATTTTTAATTTCATATTATTTATTAAACTGTACATTTTATTTAAATTATTTGAAGATTTTTTTTAGTTAAGAAAACAGCTAAACAAATTATCTAATTAATAAGTTTTTTTAACAGCGATTTTTTACGCAGATTTAGTATATTGAAATAAAATGCTGTCAACATTGTTCTTAGAGCTGTTAGGTAAAGGCAAAGTGTCCTAATTTGCTCATCAAAGCAAAGCCCTATCAGTTAAAGCTAGAAAAATGTAATATGGACTGTAGATTGGTTTCCTATCAAATAGATTCACTGAAAAGGGATTTTTTGAAATTCAAATGTGTAGGGGTTAAAAAAGGCTAAATTCGGTAACATTATATTTTCTAATTTTCTAATTAACTAATAGAGATACAAAACATTTTAATAGTTTTAATAAGTATTAAAAATAATCGGACAGGTCTCTGTTACTTTTTTGAAATTCGACTTTTTAGGAAAAAACTGGTAAAAACTATATTTTTTGGCACACTATCTATTTTTTAATCCAGTAAGCATAGAAATAAAATTAGCATCTCATCGAAAATTGGTGAATACAAGATTGGTACTTTTTAAAAATTTGAACGTTTAGGGGATAAAAATCGTACCTGTTTTTGGTACTTTTTTCATATACATATGAATATTTTCACATTAGATCCCAGCAGAGAACCAAGCCGAGGCGAAATTGTCGGCGGCGGCTGCAAGGCATATTTTGGTCGGCGCCGGCGGCTTTCACAAGACAGTATTAGCGGTGGCTTATATGTCAGCTTGTTGTTTTTCCTAGAAAACCCAAAATTTTTTTTGGGAGCAAAAAAATAAAAAATTGTTTAGTGCGGTAAACATATGTATAGGTGGCAGTAATGTATTTAATGTATTATATAATAATAAAAAAAAGTAAAGTGTGTTCTAAAAGGACATTACGCCGAAAAATATGTTTTCTTGAATATATTTGGACAGAAAAAATATAATTTAAGTCAAAAATGTGTCTGAAGTCCAAAAATACAGAAAATTAAATATAAAATAGTATTTTTATCTTTAGCGCAGCGGATTGTATCGGCGGCTTACCTTGAGCCGGCTCAGCCGTTTAAGCCAATACAGCTTGGTTCTCTGGATCCCAGTACAATTTAGAAATTCTTCTTAATACAATCTTTGTTACATCCAGAGCGAATAAAAAGTACCAAACAGGGGAGAAAATCGGAAATTAAATTTTATTTAAATTAAATAATGAATTTTTAATTATATTAAACCTATAAGCATTAACTTAAGTACATTTTTTCCTAAGTGAAAGTTTTCTTGTGGAAATTTTCGTTCTTCCAACGTACTTTTTGAATTGCTTAGTGAATGAAAATCCACAAGAGGGTACTATTATATTATTAAGGAGTGAGATCGAAAAATTCTTAACATACATAATATTCAATAATTTGGAAACGGTTGATCTTAGAGTTTTCATTATTTTTTTAATCATTTGATAATTTAGCACAGATCACAGAAATATATAATTTTTATGGTTTTAACCACTAATTATAAAATTGTGGACCATTTTTGAAAACCCTTTCTTTGGAGATTTGATAGTTGCTTCAGTCACTTTTTTGGAACAGTCTTCCAACATCTTCTGTTAAAATCTTCGGTATTTTGGGACACCTTTTTTCTGCTCTTGAATTCACTTTTCACAAGGGCTCAATATCTGTCCACTGGTCTAAGCTATGGACAATTTTGAAAATTGACCTCTCTTGGTACTAAAACTATGTTATTGATTTGGTACCACTCCAGAGCTTTCTTACCGTAGTTTATTTGTTATTTGTAAGACCTATTTGGATTTTTTGAAATTTTTTAATAACTTGTAGGACGTAAATCTTTTTCGTCACTTATTTTGATGAAAATAAGGACAAATTAACATGGTTGTTATTAAAAATAATAACAGAAGTATTTTTCCATGATAACTAGATCAAAAAAAATTTTGAATATTGATTCCGAAAAAAGTTATGAGTCAAAATGTGTGTTAAGATTTTTTCGATCTCACTCCTTACTCTTTGAATTTTTTGTAATAATAATTAACTTTTAAACGTGTTATTAAAGATTTATAGACAGAACACCAATATTACATCTAAATAAATAAAAGAATAAAGAAACTTCAACGGTATTTACTACCGTTCAAATTTGATAACAAAAATTGTTATCAATTTAATTAATTAATTTCAATTAAATGTTACATCATTTATTAGAAATAACCAACAATTTATTTCTTATTATAAAAGAAAACGAAGAAATTATTAAATAATTTAACCTCATATTTTCACTTTCAAAGCAACAATTTCTACAAATTTAAAACAACCTGATAAATATAGTTTTTTTCTCTTAACAAGGGGCATTAGGGGACAAAGACCAGAACAGGAAAAAAAAGGTGGATACAGCCCCCAGCCAACCAGCAGCAAGCAAAATTATAAAATGAAACCAAAGTGATAAACAATCATAATATTTTTTTGAATAAATGCCAAAATTTGTGCGGTGCATTTGTAAAAATAATATCAACTGCAAAAAATAATTCAAATGAAAAATCAAAAACCAAAAACTATAAAGGTGAAATAAAGCATACAAACAAATACACACATTTGAAACATAAATTTGCCACTAAATGTTGAACAAAAATGAGCATTGCAGATATAAAAGAACTAATTAAATAATTTTGTTTAATTTTCAAAAAAAAAAAAAAAAAAATCTTACTACAAATCAACACAATTAAAATAGATTTAATGAAAATTAAAAAAAAATAATTGAAATATGTAATTTAGGTTTATAACATTAAGGTAGAAAAAAACTTAAAGGGGGGAGACATTTTTAATAGACAAAAATACTTTGTATGTTGTTTCATATTTTATATAAAACATTTTAAATAAGGGTCAATGACTTGACAATTGTACCATAATTTGTTTGTGTTTTTGTATCTAAATTGTAAAACTATTTCTTTTGTATCTTTTTTTTACTGTGCATTATTTTTATGGATATTTTTTGTAAATGTTTTTGTCATAATATGTTTGCCTTTTTTATTACATATTTTTTTTTAGAACTAAAAATAGATAAAATTTTCTATGAGAAAAAAAAATCATATTAGATTTTCTTTTTGATTTGTCATGCATTTCATGGAGATAAAGATTCATTCAAAAACAGAAACATGTTTTAGAAAAAAAAAAAAAAAAAGAATCAAAAGTAAACGGAAATGTCTATGAAGAGGTGAAAATGTGTGTTTTTCTTTTTTTTTTTTTTCATTTATTAAAAATAGACAAATAAACATGTAATTTTAAATTGAATTAAAAATATATAATCATGATAAATATGTATTAGATCAGCACTTTTTAAGATAGAAATAATTTTTTTGTAACAAGGAAGTAATCGTGTTTTATTCAACATGTAAGGTCTTAAAAAGTGTAGATCATTCAAATAACTATTATTTATATATATAAGAGTAACGTGACTGACTGACTGACTGACTAATTCATCATCCCCCAGCCCAAACGGCTTAAACTAAAAAGACGTAGGTAGGTCTCCCTTCATATAGATCCACTAAGACGGGATTTTTGGAAATTCGAATGTTTAGGGGGTAAAAAAGGGTAAAATATGAAACCTTTTAACTCCCAAACTAATAAATATACAAAAAAAGTTGAATAGTTTTCGTTATTTATTTAAAAAATAATTGGACATGTGTCTGGTACTATTTTGAAAATCGGCCCTTTTAGGGAGAAAACGGGTAAAAATTGTATTTTGGTACTTTTAAATCTATCTAATCTATCTTTTAAATCAATCAACATACAGAAACAATTTATGTTATATTCATATATAATCAAAAAATGAGAAATTCAAATTTGGTACTTTTTAGAAATTCAAACGTTTAAGGGGTAAAAATCGCGCCTATTTTTGGTACTTTTTTCATAAAACATTTTTTTATTTATTTATTGACATAATCATATGCTTATTTTAATGTGTGATCCTACTATAATTTACAAATTCTTTGGAATACATTTTTTGTTATATCCATGGGAGAAAAAGTGCCAAAAAAGGGTAAAATCGGGAAAATACATTTTATGCAAACTCAGTAATGAATTTTCAATTATATTAAACCTAGAAACATTCAATTAAGTAAATGCGGATTCTTATCCATTCACAAGAGTAGAATTTGTGGTACTAAAAGGTTCTGTGGGTAAAAATTCAAGAGGATGGACTTTGGGGTACTTTTTTGTTCTTTTGATAGTACTTTTTGAATTTCCTGTAATATTTAACCTAGAAACATGAAATTAAATATACATGGTCCTATATGGGAAATAATTCACAAGGGGGGTACTTTGTGGTTCATTTTTTTGTTTTTCTAATGGTACTTTTTGAATTGTCTATAATTATAAACCTAGAAACATAAAATTAAAGTTATGTGGTCCTAAGTGAATGAGAATCTATAAGAGGGGATTTTATGGTACTTTTTTGTTCTTCTAATGGTACTTTTTGAATTTTTTATAATATTTAACCTAGAAACATGGTCCTTATTTTTTGTTTGTGGTACTTTTTTTTTGTTCTTCCAATGGTATTTTTTGAAAATTCTATAATATTTAACCTAGAAGCATGAAATTAAAGATATGTGGCCCTAAGTGAGTGAGAATTCACAAGGGGCACTTTGTGGTACCTTTTTGTTCTTCTAATAGTACTTCTTGAATTTTCTATAATATTTAACTTAGAAACAATAAATTAAATATATTTGGTTCTAAATGGATGAAAATCCGTAACAGGGGACTTTATGGTACTTTTTTGTTCTTCTAATAGTAATTCTTGAATTTTCTATAATAATTAACCTAGAAACATGAAATTAGAGCTATATGGTAATTTACGGATGAGACTTCTCAAGCCCTATTAGTCACATTCTTCTATACTAAAAAAATAATAGAATGCATTTGAACTTTCGAACGTTAAAGATGTAAAAAATTGGTACTTTATTGGCACCTTACAAACTTTCTAAATCAAAAACATAGAAATAAATTTAAAATATTATCTTTATTATCAGAAATATATCAAACATTATTTTATTTACAATATTTATTGTACTTTTTTAAGTAAGATATTTAAAAAGTTTGTTGTTGTTAATGCCGACATAGCACCATTATTAAAAATGTTTCCAAGGGAGTTAGGAATCTTAGTTTAAATTTGTTATATAGTATGGTTTTATAAAAAAAAAAAAAATTCCGCTAACGAAGTAGCGGGTTTACAGCTCGTGTAAAATAAAATTCTGAAACTTTTTAAATGTAAAAATTTGAATAATTTTTTTTAAAATAATTCAAAATTTGTTTTTAAAATAATCCAAAAATCAGATAATTCGGATGATTTTGAGCAAAATTTATATTCGAATTAGAGTGTTCCGTTGAAAAAAATAAATAAAAAGAGCATTAATGAGATTAATATTTTTTTATGAAATTTTCGAAAATTATTATTTTTTCAGACTTATATTTATTAAAATTCTCGAAAGCTTTTAATTTTTTATTTTTAATTTTGTGACTTATTAAATTTTAAAATAGCAATTTTTTGGTTCTATCTTTTATAGAACTACTTCATTCTGGTATATAATTAAGAATTACATAACATAGATACATTATTTGAAAAAATAGTTTTTGTTAGATTTTATATACTTTGTTGAACAATTTGTATTTCACCATCACTTAGTTCAAGTAACTTTAATTTACATTATTTACAAAATTTGTCTATCTCGTAAACAAATCAAATCATCTTTTTGCTTTTTTTTCTTCTCAAAATAATCATAAACAAAACTTTTTAAATTAAATATGACAAATTGAATTTAATCGACTTTTTTCATGTTCATATTGATATTGATTTGTTAAAATAAACCGAAATAACTAAGTTTTTTTTTTCTTTGTTTATTTTTGTTTCATGAAAATAAATTTAAATTGTTTTTGTTTGAGGTTTTCTCTGTATGTGTGTGTATGAGTTAAAAACTTTGTTTTAGCTTTTTTCTCTTCCTCACATCAGTTTAAAACAGACGTAAATTTTGTACTACAACTATTATTTCGATTTTGTTTGGCTTGTATAGTTAAAATGATGGTTATTGTAGTAAAACTGCTTATTATGCAAATAAGAATTAATTTATTTGTCAACGTCATCCACAAAAAAAAAAAAAAAAAAACAAGAGAAACACAACAACCAAAACCACTCTATAACAATTACTTTCTCTATTTACAAGAGTTGTAGAGGAAAAAGTTTATTTGTTTGATTCACACCAAAAAAAAAAAAAAAAAGCAATTTGAAAGTTTTTTCAATCAACTCATACATATGGGTTTAAAAGGATGAAGGGGAATTGGAAAATGTTAATGGTTTTAAAATAAGACTAAATTTGTGTAATCTTGTCTACTATATAAAGGTCCTTCTTACTTTCTTTACGCTTCCTTAATGCTTATTTTACTGCTTCTGAAACGAAATAGATATTGATTTTGAAAATTTTTATTATTTTTTTCTTTAGAAAAAATTTTTCAATAATTTTTATACCCACCATCAAAAGATGTATATTGATTTTGTCATTTCGTGTGTAACATGTCCAAAAAATCATTTAAGACCCCATTAGATTCTTAGTCGATCTAGCTATGTTCGTCCGTCTGTCTGTCTGTTGAAAGCAGGATAGGGCTCAAATATTGGCTCAAATATTTATCTTATAAAAGGTTTGTTTCGTATTGAAAATGGGCAAAATCGGTTAATAAACAAAATTATGGGCAAAATACTAGAAACACAGGGTGTCCTTTGTATCTTTTTTTCATAATTTTCTGCTGATATCTCTTAAACAAAAGAATATACGATAACAAAATTTTGTACAAAAATGGGCGTAGTCCGCCCACCTCCCATATAACGTAAAATTTGAAAAAATTCGGCCGAGCCGAATATAACATTCGCGCCTGTTCCTTTTGAGATTTTTCCATAATTTTTCTCTTTATAGAAAATTTTCCATAAATTTTATTTTTATAGAAAATTTTCGTTAAATTTTCTTTTTATAGGAACTCTTCGTTAAATTTTCTTTTTATAGGAATTTTTCGTTAAATATTTTTTTATAGGAAATTTTCGTAAAATTTTCTTTTCATAGGAACTTATCGTTAAATTTTCTTTTTATATAAACTTTTTGTTAATTTTCTGTTTGTAGAAAAATTTCCTTAAATTTTCTTTTTATAGGAAGTTTTCTTTTTAAAAAAACTCTTCCTTAAATTTTTTTTTATAGGAAATTTTGTTTTTATAGGAACTTTTCGTTAAATTTTCTTTTATAGAAAATCTTCGTTAAATTTTCTTTTTATGGGAACTTTTCGTTAAATATCTTTTTATAGGAACTTTTTGTTATTTTTTTTTTTTATAGAAAATTTTCGTCAATTTTCTTTTTATAGGAAATTTTCGTAATTATTTCCTTTTTATAGAAACTTTTCGTTAAATTTACTTTTTATAGAAAAATTTCGTTAAATTTTCTTTTTGTAGAGCAACTTCGTTAAATATTCTTTTTGTAGAAAATTTTCGTTAAATTTTCATTTTGTAAAAAAATTTCAGTTAAATTTTCTTTTAGAAAATTTTTGATTAGTTTTCTTTTTATAGAAAGTTTTCCATAAATTTTTATTTTATATAAAATAAATAAAATTTTCTTTTTGTACATTATTTTTAATAAATTTCCCTAAGTAGGTTTCAATAAATTTTCTCTTTATTAAACATTTTCTCTTTAGGGAAAATTTTCCATGTTTCCTTTTAACGAAAATGAAATACATATTTTGTTTGTAGAAAACTCAATAAATTTTCTCTTTATAGAAAACTTTTGATACATTTTATCTTTATATTCTCTTTATATAAAATTTTCCTTACAATTTTTTCTGTTAAAAATTATCTTTTTTTAGATAAAGTTTGATAAATTTTTTCTTTAAAGTAAATTCTCCGTAAATATTCTCTTTTTGAGAGATTTTCCATAATTTTTTTCAGTAGAAGTTAATAATTTTTGGATGAATAGAAGATCTGAGAAACTTTTTTCGCCAATTAAATATTTTTTTTTTTTTTTAAGAATTTTTTTAAGTAATTATACCTTACTTTATTGCTTCCTTACTACTTATTTTCCTCATTTATAAATAATAAATTTATTTTGTCCTCTTTAAATTTGTAGGGTTTTAAAATAATTCGCCTTAAACTTTCATTTTAAATAAGTATGCCATATCATATTTATGTCTTTTTAAATTTCTTAACACTTATACAATAATTTTCCTACAATTTCATCACTTCAATACACAAAAAAATGGGAGTATAAAAAATATTGTATCTCGACTGTAATAAAAATCCAAGTAAATGACAATTTGCGAGCAAAAAAAAAAAAAAAAAAAAGGAATTATCATCATCAAATAAACTAAAGCAGAAAACAATACAATACATTTGATAAAAATATAAAACTCGTGCTACTATAATAAAATTCCGGAAAAATTACGTCATAATAAAATGAAAAAAAAAAAAAAAATAAATAATCTTTGATTAAAATGTTGAATCAAATAAAAACAAACTTAAATTATTTTTGTGTGAAAAAATAATTTTATAAATAAATTTTATTTTCACAAAGTTTGAGTAAATTACAAATATACCAAAACTCCCCCTAAACTGCCTCCTAGTACTACTTACATGTAATCATTTGTTTATTGTTTTTTTCTTTCAGTTTATTGTAATTTTAATTAAATTGTTTTTTTTTCTCTCTTGTAGTAGATTTTATTTTAATTAATTTTATGTATTTTTTTTTTTTTTTCTAATTTTCTTTACAGTTCAAAAATTTTTTTTGTATTCAATTGTTGGTATGAAAATACAATAAAATTAAATTGCCAGTATAAAAAGTTAACAAATCTACAAATAAAAAAACAATGTAAGTACTTTTTAACATTTTTACCTCATTAAACATTGAATTTATCTTGTTGTTAATCTTTAACACCTGACTGTTTTGTAAGTTATCTGAAGCAGCTTACGTACATATAAATAGAAGATTAAGATTAGTTTGTTTAAGACAACAAAGACTTATTGAAGACTCTATAAGTATTTGAGCTAGGAAACATGTTAGGGAATTTTTTATAAAAAAAAATCATATTAATATTGTTATACATCAGAGTGTCACGTTGAAAACAATATTGTATTAAAATTAATATATGTCCAAATTTAAAAGTGAGGTTATGAGACAAAATCCCTAATTATTCCAAAGCGGATAAAAACTAAGCACTCATTTTTATTTGGATCAAAATCATAGATAATCATCTTCAATTGGGTATCATTAGTTTTTTCATAGTGCAAAAATTAGACATTTTATAGCGTTTCAAAAATGACAAAATGATCTTCGGTCTACCCTTTACAATATTATGGTCTCTGGAATAATTTATATAATTATAATAATCATTTTATAATGATGGGAGTTAAAGATTTGTAACTAAATTATTAATTTTCGTCTTCATTCATTTATTCAATTTACTTTTATTTTATTTTAATTTAGTTAACTTTTTTATTATATTTTATTTTATTTATTTATCTATTTTTTTGTAGTAAACATTACATATGTTCGTCACAACAGTAATTTATATTATGTTTTTGCCTACATGAGTATTAACCCTGCTTATATGTTTGTAATTTATTACAAAAATTTGTTTCAATTGATTACAATTTTTAAAATGTTTTTTATATTATTTTGGTTAAGGCAACTAAATTTCTATTGATATTATGTTTACTATTATGTTTGACCTAATAAACTGCAAATAATTTTGACCCTTTCTTTATATAATTGAATTTTATTGTAATTTCTATAAATATATTCACACAATCCACAAAATCCATAATATACAGTACATAAACTGTTATACTTCGTCTAACAAACTTTAACTAACCTTAACACCTACAATTAGTTGGCGTAAAATGAAAATTAGTCAGTTATTTAATGTTCACTTACCATATTACCCTCCTCCCCTACAATCAAACATTTTTACAAGGATGTTTGATAAATTTTGACTTCCTAATTTTTTCCACGTATTTTAGTTTATTGTTACTTGTTTCGACAACATGAAGTAAACAAGGCCAGGTTTGTTAATAATGTTATTTTTATAACAAAAAAAAAAAAAAAAAATTAAAGAAACATTTTGTGTGTGTTCCCTCTCATTAAACGCAATTTTATTCAAGATTTTCCCAGTTACTATACATTTGTTCTAAGCAAATGTAATGAAAAGAAAAAGAACTCTCTCTTTTAGATTTCGTTTAGATTATAAGGAAAATTACAGGATGTTAAACAAGTAATTTTTGTGTTTTTTTTTTTTTTTTTGATAAATTAAGTACCATGTATGTATGTATGTATGTGTACAGTAGCGAGCATAAAAAATGCAACGCTGGGCTATATGATTTTTGATCGTATTGATTAGGGCTAGAACGTCATTAAATTAGCAAATTCTATTGTGATTTTATTCTTTGCGGCCTTAGCCAACTATTGTATGTCATTTTGTTCCAAATTGTTACGCATACAAACAGTTAATAATATTTTTTTTTAAAAAGTTGTAAATTTAAGGGAGCAAAGAAAATGCAACTCCTAAAAAATCATCGGATTTTTTTCAATTTTGATAAAAATAATTATTGAAAAATTATGAAAACTATAATTTGGTAGTATTACAACTAATTACTAACAATACATATAAATTTAAGGTAATTTTAACTACAAAGGATATTAATAATATTAAGAAAACACTCTTTTCTCCATACTTTTTAAGAATTTTCGAATATTTTTGAATAACATTCTGATAATCGCAGTGAAATAATATTAATATGAAGAAAATTATCTTAAAGAAACAATATTGAAACGATCATGCCTATAACAATTGATACAAGTCATTTAACAGTAGATATTTTATATTATCTGAATGACCACATTTGGCCATTCAAGCTACTATTGTCAGCAATCGTTGATTTAATAATGTAAATATGGTAACTGGATATCCTTCTAACAAAACACATATTATTTACTTATATAAAACTATCACCTTTATTTTTAGAGGCAGGTCCTTTATTATTTTTACGAGTACTGTATAATGGAAATAAGAGCCTATTACGATAACTTGAATTAATTTGACTCTAAACCCATATATTTCAATTTTAGACGGTCTAGGTAGACATACTTACTTAAATATTAATTTCCAATAGTAAACAAGTCCAATAGTCCAATCATCACGAAGGATGCACTTTAAATTTTTCAACATATGAAGAGTTCAAAATAGGTATATTTCTTAACTGTTTTTCCTTGTGTTAGAATTTGTTCCAGGACCAAAATCAAGGGATATTTGAACATTATAGCGATACAGGGCATTCGATAATGTCATATCATTGCGAAAAAAATATTTTAAGCTGTTGATTCGATCTCAATAACGATCGAAAGTGGTTGCGTTATTTCGGTCGAAAGGTCATACTCAATTATAAATTATGAAGTTAAGCTAAACTATCATAAATATTTGATCGCTTATTTATAGAAAATGTTTGTTGGATTTAAAACAACTAACAAAATAAATAGTAATTCCAAATATATCAATCTCTATTGAAAAATGTCCAAAATAGTTCAGAAAAATATCAAAATTTAATAAAATTGGAATTTATTGCTAATATTTATATTATTTGTAGATTTCATGTATCTTAGACAATATGCAACGATAGAAAATCATGTTTTTAACAACACTATAGTTTCCAACCATTTCCAATCAAAATTTTTATCAAATTTTTAAAAATCATGTTTATTTGTTTGGAGTTGCATTTTTTTTGCTCGCTCACATTTTCAACTGCTTTTACTAAACGTTCAATAATTTTCGTTACGCACAAAAATATTCAACAAAATTATATGCAACAGGTATCTATTACCACAAGTAATAAAATTACATTGTGCTGTTACATTAGGACTTGCTACAAGCAAAATATATGCGAACAAAGATCATATCACATAGCGTTGCATTTTTAATGCTCGCTACTGTATGTATGTATGTATGTATGTATGTATGTATGTATGTATGTATGTATGTATGTATGTATGTATGTATGTATGTATGTATGTATGTATGTATGTATGTATGTATGTATGTATGTATGTATGTATGTATGTATGTATGTATGTATGTATGTATGTATGTATGTATGTATGTATGTATGTATGTATGTATGTATGTATGTATGTATGTATGTATGTATGTATGTATGTATGTATGTATGTATGTATGTATGTATGTATGTATGTATGTATGTATGTATGTATGTATGTATGTATGTATGTATGTATGTATGTATGTATGTATGTATGTATGTATGTATGTATGTATGTATGTATGTATGTATGTATGTATGTATGTATGTATGTATGTATGTATGTATGTATGTATGTATGTATGTATGTATGTATGTATGTATGTATGTATGTATGTATGTATGTATGTATGTATGTATGTATGTATGTATGTATGTATGTATGTATGTATGTATGTATGTATGTATGTATGTATGTATGTATGTATTAGTCTCCTGCGCAAGATGATTTGAAAAGCAAACACACTTGAATTTCAAGTGTGTGTTTCATAGCCAACATGTGCAAAAACAACAATAAATACTGTTCGTACTGTTCGCTGCCCGAAGCAAAGCAAGTGTGTACTGTGTATGAGCGACTGCAAATCCGTGCGTTCAAATCATTTATCGTAAACAAGTGGTGCAAGTGGTGTGCCAAAAAAAAGCAAATCATACAAGACGTTGAGAAATGATTTAAAGATTTCAAGTGGGCTTCATGATTTGTTTGTTTTTTGTAATACGTAGTTGCTGTGTGTGGCAAAAAATCTTCATAATGTGTAAAAAGTGGTTGTTTATAAATATTCTTGCATACACACACATATATACAGTATGTCTATATTTTATTGTTGGTTCTTCTTTTCTAAATAAATGTAAAAGGGTGAATTCATAAAGTTATTAAAAAATACTCTTTATTAAGAGTTAAAAAAGTAAAAAAATTAAAGTTGACATTTGAAACTGTCAGTTACATATGTAAGTTAGAAAATTTTTATCTTTAGTATTTATTTATATTTTAAATAAAGTTAGTCTTATAATTAATTGTATGTTTATAAAAAATTTTAAAATTGTACTTATTTATATTATGATAGATTTTATTGCATTTAATTTATATTTACTAAGTAATCATTCTATTTTAAAACTAAAAGGAAATAATTGTTATAACTAGTAACATTAATAATTTATTTGATCGTAAATAACAATAAGTTTATAAACAATACTTTTAAACGACTGTTTTACTTACGAAATTACTTTATAAAATCATGAACGCACACACACACATAATTTTAATAAAAAAGAAAACACAATTTTTTTCCTTATTGAAGCAAACAAGTGGTCAAAAGGCTTGTATTTTTTTATACAAGCCTTTGAGAGGCTTGTTTGGTCGCTATCATAGCACACTCATGATTTGTTCATAAAGTTGAAGCACACACGCAGTATTTGTATGGTTTTAAGTGCCTGCAGAACAGTATTTATTACTCCGCACACACACTGATAACAACACTTGAAAAATATCAAGTGGCTTGTACAGCCTTATAAGACACAGTTTGCAGGGCTCTAGTATGTATGTATGTATGTATGTATGTATGTATGTATGTATGTATGTATGTATGTATGTATGTATGTATGTATGTATGTATGTATGTATGTATGTATGTATGTATGTATGTATGTATGTATTTGCCAGTAGGACTAATGTTTTTAAGAAAATTTAGCATTTTTCTTAAGGAAATAAATGTCTTGTTTTTTACTTTTATTGTATTATTTAAGTTGTTTTTGTTATGACATTGATGAAATATAATTTTTTTTTTCATATAAATATTCTTTTTTGAATTTATGGTTCCTTTTTAGAGACAAGTAAGGTTGCTGCTGTTTATTTCATAATTTTATATTTTCTTGCAATTTCTTTTTTTGACAAGGATAATTCTTGGTAATAAATTATAATAAGAGTCTTAATAGATTTGTTATGCTGTATTTTTTGCTACTTTATTTAATGCTATATTATTTGATATTTTGAATACAATACAATTTAATCATCAACATTTTAATAATATTATTTATTTAAATTCAGAGAAATACTTTTTTAATTTCCTTGGAAGACTTTTTTTTAATAACTTTTGCTGTTTACAAAATCTGAGTAGGAAATCTTTAAATTAATTTTATAATTTCCTCAGTTTTTGGTTTTAAATATTAATTTAATTACTGTCAGTTATCAAATAATCTCACTATACATTTTACTTAAGGAGTGAGATCGAAAAAATCTTAACAAACGTTTTGCCACTAACTTTATTCGGAAGCAATATTTAATTGTTTTTTTTTTATCTAGTTTTATCAGTTATTATTTTTAATGACAACCATGTTGGGTTTGATCAAAATTATTGACAAAAAAAAAAAAAAAAAAAAAAAAAATCCAAATTGATCCTACAAAAAATTGGCCAAAGAATTAAAGGTCTGCCGTCAAACTGTTTCCAATGTTATTAAACAGTATTAAGTTATGTTCACATTTGTCAAATATTTGACCAAATTTGCGTGACCACTAGTTCCTCAAAAAAATTGTTTGATCTTGCAAGTGTTTTGTAAGAAAAAACAGTGTCAAATAAGATTCAGTAAAATGTTAGCTATGATAAATGATAAGTAAAAAATATTTTACCATTAAAATGAAGATATTAGAAAATATTTTATATAGTGGTTACGTCATTTTGGTCAAATATTTGACTAGTCTGAACATACCTTTAGGAGAATTAGACCATTAATAGGAAACCTGGTTCGGGAAAAAAAGGTTCACATAATATTGGGAAGGCCAAGAAAAATTAAAGCATATATATCTGGTAGAAAAACAGGCCGGTTAGCTTAGTGCTTTGACTATTTGGTAAGAAAAGAAAAAGCCAATGCAGGCTTGGAAACATACAAAATTCAAAAAGTTTCACACAGAAATGATAAAACACGGAAGTTAAAATCAAATTGCATAAGAAAAATACTCATGTTGTATAACAGATGACGAAACGCAGATTTTTCGCAGGCTCCCCGTCAAAATTTTTATGTTACTAATGCTCGAGGAAATGTTGAATATAAATTTGGGACCCAAAAAGGTGATAAAATTTCCTAAAAAAAATATGGCAAGCTTTATGCAGTTGGAGCAAAAGAAGCAAGTCCTTTGTTACAGTGCACATTGGGGTAAAATGGGTCAAAAATGGCGATTAATTCAGGGAAAGGTGATATTAATATTTTAATAATCACGTTTTATTATTTTACTGATTATTAGGTGAAAAAGTTCAATTTTAGAATTTTAAGATTTTTTTTTGGCAGAATGGTAATGTCCGTCCGACCGTCTATACATTAGAGTTAAATGGGTCGAAAATTATACATAATTTAAGGAAAGGTGATATCAACACTTTAATGATCACGTTTAATTTTCCCATTTATTAGTAAAAAATAAAAAATTATTTTTATAATTATAAATTTTTTTTTTGGGCTGAATGGTAATGTCCTTCCGTCTGTCTATACATTTGGGTTAAATGGGACGAAAATGACGCTTAATTCAGGAAAAGATGATATCCAAATTTTGATGATCACGTTCTATTTTTTCTATTTATTAGTTAGTAAAAAAATGCATTTTTAGAATTCTAAAATATTTTTTGTCAGCATGGAATACATTTGGGTTAAATGGTTCGAAAATGCCATTTAATTCAGGGAAAGGTGATATTAAAATTCTAATACTTTCATTTGGTTTTCATATTAATATAGAAGTGGAAAAAAATATTTTTCGAATTTTAAGTTTTTTTTTTTTTTTTTTAAGAATTCTAATGTCCGTCTGTTTGTTAATTTTTGCAAACTTTCCAATTCAAAATCATTTAACTCAATAAAGATATGGATTCAAAATTTTCTTTGTCCGATAGATAATTTAGCTTTTTAACCAACTACATAAAATATAATAAAATTGGTTGAAAATATTTGGCTATATACGGAAAAATCGTAACCAAGATCTTGTAAAATTAAGATTTTTGAAATTTTAAATGTATATATCTCGAAAAATATATAAGTAAGATACTACTGTCCTCTGCTATGCCTATGTGAAATTTCATGTAAATCCAACCAGCCGATTAGAAGTTACATATTTATTTCGATTATTCCCCACTGTTGAGTGTTTGATAAAGCAAAGAAAATGCTGTTTTTTGTACGAAATCTACTGGAGTTTTTTTGAAAAAAAAAAAAAAAAAACATTTTCTCAAATCGAGATATATATGCGCATGATTTTTTTCATAGTATTAAAGTGGACAATATGTACTATTACTATAGGATTTTAATTGACATTTTTACACAATTTTGTCTATTTTTATTCGGTACCCAACTTTATTACAAAACTTTAAATTTTAAAATTCAATTAAGCGCCACTTTTGACACATTTTACCCCTACGTGTAGTGGACTCTATAAATACCGAAATACACATGAAAGAATGTTTCCAAAACGGCTTCTTTCATCCAAAAGATACCACAATGTGTCCACATATTTTTGGGTCAATTTGGCATCATGTCACTACGTTAAGAAAGTCCTGGCGTGGTACCAAAACAATAACATAATTTTGTAACAAGAGAGGTCAATCCTCAAAATTGTCCAGAGCTAAAACCAGTGGAGAGATATTGGGCTCTTGTGAAAAAGAGAATTAAAGGGCATAAAAAGGTGTCCCAAAATATCTGACTGAAACATATATCGAATTTCTAATGTAAGAGTTACCAAAAAAGGTCCACGAGTTCATTAATAGTGGTTACAACTATAAAAGTTATATTTTGCTGTGATCTACAATATAATATCAATTAAATAAAAAAAATCACAACTCTAAGATCAACCGTTTCCAAATTATTGAATTTTATAAATATTAAGATTATTTTCAATCTCACTCTTTAACTTCTTAAAACTCGTGGCAAAAACTCTTGAAAAGTTTTACTTAAAAACATCATATTTTCTTCAATGACATTTTCTTTAAAATCTAGTAGACCATATAAATAAAATTATATGGTCTACTTAACAAACAGAACTATAAGAATTATTTAATTGTTTTTTTTTTTTTTTTTTCGTATGAAATATTAATATTTCCATTAATTACTTTATAATTGCTTTAAACTACAAAGAAATAAGACACAAGATCTCTTATATAAAATATTAAGTACATGTAAAATATTATGAATATTTTATAAATTCTAATTAAAATTTATTGAATATTTGATATTTTTGTATTCATATTAAAAGTGTAAAGAATAAAGAGCAAAATGCAGAGAAACATAAATTATGAAAATATTACGTTCTTTTATAAGAATTTTATATTAAAAGCAAATGCTAAACACGTTCAAAGAGCAACTGTTACTTAATTGGACCAAACATATAAATATTTTAAATGAACTAATGGAAATGGTCAGAAAAACAGAGGGATAAGAAAGAAAAGAAACAACAATTTTGTTTTGGGGCAGGTAAGAGAAATTAGCGTATATAAAAGATTATATATAAAATTAAAATAGAATTCGACTTGAAGGATCATAATTAATTCGCAAGCATTCGTAGCTTTTTTTTTTTTTTTGGGTATTGAAGCATAGTTTGTAAACTATATTTAGGCTCCAGCTAAAAATACTAAATAAGTATTTATGCTGTCTTTTATACTTGGGTTTCGTTGAAACGTTTTTAATCTAAATCTAGTTTCACATTTTATTAAGAATTTTAATTTATATTTCAAGTTTCTTTTCATTTGTCTCCCATTGTATTTTTATAGGAAATAGCACCATAAAAAGTACATGAACATGTTTAAGTATGAAAATATGTAATGTTAATTTTGGCAACCAAAAAAATTCTAAACACCAGCATATTAAAACTATATGCAGCAAAACTTTCAACACCCACCTTGCTACTCTTTTGTTTTCCCAAACGTTACAGCTGCAATACACTTAACTGCACTCTTAAAATCTCCTCAATGGAGGAAGAGAGAACAAGAGCAAATACATACGTAGTAGGGTATCCAATTATTCGGGTGTTCATATTAATCGGTTTATTCGACAAATAATTATTCGAAGTTAAAAGTTGATCATTTAATAACCGATTATAGAGAAATTATTCGGCTAACCAAATAACTTTAGTTATATATATAAAACATATAAATTACACAAATTATAGCATATAATCTATTGAAATAGTTACTTAGAAACATAATATAAGATCAAATTATTTTACAAGGGGATCATTTCGTTATTGTTTTCTCCTATTTGTATGAACAAATTTAATTTTTTAGCTAATACTATAAAATATTCTCCTAATTTCGCTTTATTTAATACATTTTTCACGTAAGTGTATTTTCTGTGTACGAATGATAATTTGTTAATCGAGTCTAAATTAATATTTTTTGGGTACATTTAGGACATGATAATTACAAGTATTATGACTTGTGTAACGTTGAATTTACATTAATCAAAGTAATGTTTTACGAATTTCTATTGATACAAGTTTAATTATTTATGAAAATATAATATTATATATTACCTTTTCTTATCGCTTTTCATAAAACATTCTAACCCAACAAAAAATGCATCAGTAAGATACTGAAATTGTAATCCAGAAATAGTACAAATTCGTATAATTTTCAATGAATTGAATTTTTTGATACCTGTGTTATGTCATGTCATGTTCACGATGTGCAAAATTACAATGAATATTAACATTTTTTTAACGGCTCAAGGAAATTAGTTTTAATTTTTATTATAATTTAAGAATAATTCATTTAAATCTTTCTATATATATTGGATCCTGTTTTATTACTTCTAAAGCAAAAGAAAAAGTACCTCCCTAAAAATTATTTTTATTTTTACTGGAATGTAACAGTAAGATGTAGTTTACATAAATTTATCATAAAAATGAAAATTTTTCTATTCATAACTCAAGAAAACTACATTTCGGTTAACCGGTTATTCGACAGAAATTATTCGGTTTATTCGTTATTCGAAAATAGACAGTTTTAAATTATTTGAACCCTAATACGTAGTACTATTACATTTACACGTCCGTCTCTTGTAATATTTCAGTTTTAGTTCAAATCGATTATTGGATAAAATAGTCAATGGTGGCAATAAATGTATATTTATTTTAACGACTCCCGACTGCCGGTATATGTATAAGAAAATAAAGTACCACACTCTGAAAAGCAGACAACACATGCCAAAAGGCTATTAAAAAAATAAAAGACAAATCGTAAAAAAAATCAAGCTCAATTTCAACAAATGTGAAAAAAGACAAGGCGGCAAACTAAAAGAACAACCAGAATAAACATAAATTTGGAAGAAAAATGCTATTTGAAATATAAAATAATAAAATTTAAAAAATAAATAAAATATTTTATAGGAAAACCATTATAGGAAGAAATTTTTACAGTATCTGTTACATTATTTTGATTGAATTGTTGTTACAGAAATTGTACTCTCATTCGTTTGTTATTTTTTTTCCTTGGAATATAATCAAATAAGTTTTCTGAAGGCAAGATAAAGATAAATTTCAAAGTTATATATGGAAAAGAATTAGTTATTTAAAGAAAAAGTTATTAAAGGATTTATTAATTTAAGTTTAAAACTTCAAAGACATTTCGGCTAATTTTCTTTTACAATTAATATCGCACGTTGCTGGTAAATTACTGGTCAGAACGGATTTAAATGTATTGGAAGGTTGTAAAAAAGGACTTAAGCTTTAAGAAAAATTATCTTCTAGATACCCTGTTATAATATGGTATTAATTACAGGATGTCAAATTAGCAAAAAAAAAAAAAAATTGTTTAAGAGTTAAAAATTTTAAAAACTTTTTTAATTTTGTGATATTTCTAAAGAGTACCCGAAAGTTCTGATTTGAGGCTTTGTGCAACAACCTATATTGACATTATTTATACCATTGGACACATGTTTTGTCTCAAACTTTTTTCGAATGTATTATTTAAAATTTAAAAATATGTCAGTTATTATTTTTAATGACAACCGTGCTGATTTGTTGTGAGTTTGATCAAAATGAGTGACGGAAAAAATGTACGTGCTAAAAATTATAATAAAAATTAATTAAAAAAAAAAACTGTTGAAAACACATAAAGTTTAAAAAATTCTTGACAGGAATGCTGCAAAAAATTTTTAAGCCAAATATAGGGCACAAAAATTAAAATCAAATTTCATACAAAAATTCTCATGCTGTATAATGGACGACGAAATGTATGTGTTGGAAGAATTTTCGCAGCTTCTGGTTCAAAATTTGTATGTTGCTAAAGCTATATATATACGGTTGTCAGATCTAACAATGTTGGCAGAAAAATGTTCAGAAAATGTCTAACAACCGTGTAAACTTACAATTTATGTCTTGAAACGTTGTTAGAAAAATCATTGTCAGTAAATTGTAACCCTATAATATTGTTAGACATCTGACAATCGTGTAAACACATAACGTTGCCATTGCCAGATAATTGTCTGACAAATTTTTATTGTCAGATGTGCGAATTTTATGCATCTGACAATGGCGCCATTGTCAGATAAATCATTTCTACTAATTTAAGCAGATTATCAAATTGCTTGGAGTCCATTCGTAAAAAATTACGATACAACTCCGGCTCTTTACTTCGTAATTGGATGAGCAATTTAGCGTGAATTCCCTCCTGCTGGCGGTGAAGCAACCAATCCTTCACCCACACTTTGCGGCGTCTTTTTGTTTTTTTTTGTCTTCGTCCTCGCTGCTTTCGGGAACATATGCAGCTAAAATAGTTGCAATATATTTTTTTTTGTTTCATTGTTTTTAATTTAAGGAAAACACACAAATTTTTAATTAAATTAATTTAACACACAATTTTCGTTTGACAGTTCTGGCAATGTCTGACGGATCTGGCAACTTTTGCCATACAACAACCTGTCAACAGTGTAAACTGACAATTTTTGTTGGCAGATAAATTTATTGTCTGACAATTGTCTGGCAATGAAATTGTAAGGTTTTCATACAATCGTCTAAACTGGCAATTTACCTGTTGCTAACAATTTGTCACTGTCAGTACATTGCCATCACATTGCCAGATCTGACAACCGTGTATACATAGCTTAATGCTCGAGAAAATGTTAAAGTTACGTATGGAACCCAAAAGCAGACAATATTTTCTAAAAAAATTCCCGTTATGACAAGCTTTATGCAGTTGCGTCAAAACAAGAAAGTCATTTGTTATAGTCTGCTCTTTAAATATCGAAATATACATCTAAGAATAATATCAAAAAAAGTTTCTTACTTTCATAAGAGAGCACAATATATTCACACATTTTTTACCATGTATACATTGAAACTGAATTGATGAAAATTTGGCGCTGGTTTTGATGGTAATTTTTCGAATATAACACTATAGACTTATTTTTTACTTGATAAATTACATTTCAACTTGTAACTAGACTAAAATATCTTGACAATCAAGTTCATTCAAGGCTGTCTGTCAACCCTACCTGTAGCTCATCCTGTTTTTTACAGGGTTATTACAGAATCACTTTTCTGAAGGCTTAAGTTCTCTTCTACAATTGTATACTTTTAAATTTGGTCCGACTAAAAAAGGTGGATAATTAGATTAGGTAGAAAAATAGCCTCTATTTAAATATCTATTTTAAAAATTTTTATTCAACCTGTATTGGATGAGAACCAAAAAGATGAGCAAGTCCTCATTTATTTCAATATGATGTCACTTTTGTTATTATTGTTGTAGTCATTTAAATCAATGTTAAATTTTGAAATATTTTTTTCTATTTTTTTTGCTATAAGCCGAAGCGTAGTGGAAAATTGTGACCAGTATTGATTTAAAATTATTGTTATTTTTTTTTCAAGCGTAAGAGATAACTAAGCCAAAATTACATTAACGTGTAGCCAGCAAAAATTATCAGCTGTTCACCGATGTTCTCGTTATAATTTAATTTACAACCACCATCTTGCTTTATTCTACTTGTGTATTTGAGTACACATTTCTTTGCTCACTACCTTTGTCTCGCGCATTCTCAATTATCAGCTGATTGTGTCAGCAAACACTAGGCTCTAATGAAATTTAAGCTTTAAGCTAAAGTCACACTACGCTTATATTTAATTTTAGCAAAAAAAAAAAAATTGCTTTATAGAATGCTTTAAAACTTTATGTAATACTCCTTAGGTTAAAAGAATTTCTTTTTTTCTTTTATTACATTAACTTTCACAACATAAAATTCTACTGAAATTTGATAAAAAAATTTTTGTTCAAAATACTAAATACATAAAAATTCTTCAATAAATATTTATAAACTCTAATAAACTTTAAAACAAGAGGAAACTATAATTAAAAGTTTATTTTAGTATTATGTTAAAAAAATACCTTATATTTTATAACTAAAAATCGCTTTTTAACACGAAACCTCAAAGAAAACACAAAAGTATTCTTCCCATAAAACTATCAGTTATAGTTATGAAAGATAAGTTTAATCTATTAAAGACCACAGGGGCACTGGTATCTTAAGAGAAAAAAATTACTATACAATAATTTTCATAATTTATTAATAACAATACATTTTCAAAAATTTTTTATAAACAAATCACTTTTTTTATAAAAAAAAACTATGTTTTTTAAAAACTAAATAAAACATAATCAAAAATCCCTATGGTCTTGAAAGGGTTAATTTTTTTTTTGCCCCAGCAAAGTTTTCAATAATTATTTTTTGGTTATACAAAAAATAATAATGTAATCAGAATTGCACTAGTTTTTGCTACATTTTGTTCCCAAAAATTTATTTTTTTTGCTTTTGTTGATAAAAACTAAGTTTTAGTTTTTGAACAATTTTAATTCTGTTAAAAATAAGTTAATTGTTAAGTAAAATAAAACGAAAACTATAACAATTAAAGTAATAAACAAGAATTAATTAAAGAGAAGATAAGACTTTAATAGTGGAAATAAAAGAATGAAAACTTAAATAAATTCTTTAACACTCTAATTGTCGCAGCAAATATGGCCTGAGAAAGCCCTGGCGGTTAAGGATTAACAAGGTTAATCGAAACAAATTAACTAAATCCATAAAATTATTTATAAAGCTTTTGATATCTTTACTTATTAACTAATGTGTAAACAATTCAGTTAAATACAATTATATTCAAATTAAAATTAATTTTATTATTGCAAATTGTTTACAGGAAAATTTTAATATGTTCTATTATTTATATTGCAAGAAAACTTTTCCATTTTCTTTTATCTTTTTATCATATTGACTAATTTCTTTAGAAATTATTCATTAAAGATTGCTTATAACAAATTTTCTAGCCTTTACCCCACCATTATTTGCACATCATAAAAAAATTTTATATTTAAAAAAAGCGCAAAATAGTATAACGATTTGCTTAAAAAAGAAAAAATAATTTTAAGTCAATATTAGTCACACTTTTTTTCTACGCTTTAGCTCATAGCAAACAGTTTGAAAAAAATATTTAAAAAATTTAACATTGATTTAATTGACTACAACAATAACAAAAAATGTGACATCATATGTAAATATTGAACTAAACACTTGCTCTTCTTTTGTTTTCTCAACAAAAAAAAAAAAAAATAAAATAACCCAGGAAAAATTGCATTAGTTCTACAATTGATGTATATTTCGGTATTTATAGATCCCATTGCAACAAATGACTTGCTGTTTTTTTTTTTTTTTGCTGTAACTACATAAAGCTTGCCATATCAGGAATTTTTTTTTGGGAAATTTTGTCTGCTTTTGGGTCCTAAACTTATCTGCAACATTACCTCGAGCATTAGCAACATACAAATTTTGTCCCGGAAGCTGTGAAAAAGTAAGCCAGTACATACGTTTCGTCGCCCATTATACAACATGACTATTTTTGTATGATATTTGACTTTAATTTCCATGTCTAATTCTTGGCGTCTAAATTTTTTGCAGCATTCCTGTCTGGAACTTTTTGGAATTTGTATGTTTTGAAGCCTGCAATGGCTTTAACGTTAATTCTTCTATACTGTTTAATAATATTGGAAACAGTTTGACGGCACCCCTTTACTTCTTTGACCAATTTTTTGTAGACTAATTTGGAGCCTTGGTTCCAAAGGTTCGAAAGAATTAATTCTTTAATTCAATTTTTAAAATCAATTAAAATTATTTTCTTATCATTCATAAAAATTATTCATTTTGAATTAATTCAAAGGCTTTAATACATTATAGCTTTACTTTTTTGAATTAATTCTGCATAGAATTAATTCATAGTAGAATTGACAATCAAATAAATCATTCAATTTGTTTTTAATTCAAACTATTACAAAATAGAATAATATACTAAAATAAATATACTAAAAAGTACTGTATCACTAAAAATTATAGACCAGGATATATTTGATTTAATGGAAAAAAGCTTAATTTCGAGATTTTCAAAATATTTCAAACTAGAGATTGATGTGGATATGGCTATAACCTCATCTGTGTTATGTCCAGATATTAAATTTAGTTGGATAAAGGCTATAAATCCATCAATAACCCAATTACAAATCGAGGAAATAGCTAAGCGTATTAAAACAAAAATAGAATCTGAAACATGTGATATATCAGATGTAACTACACAACAACCTAAACATAGTTTTTTTTTAAATTTTAATATTTTTGGTAAGAATTTCTATAATTAAAATGATATATGTATATAATAATATTATATTTCCAGATGAGGCCCCAACATGTTCCAGTGCAACAAATACAAATAATGAATACTTAAATTTCATTGTTGATTCGTCAACAGATCTTAAAATGTTAAATCGTTATCCAAAGATCAAACAAGTTTTTAAAAAATAATACACCACTGCCATCATCCGCTCCAGTAGAACGAATGTTTTCATATGCTGGACTAGTAAATGCTCCAAGACGTTCTGCGTTAACCGATTCAAATTTCGAACAACTGGTACTTTTAAAAGTAAACGCTAAGTATCATTAAATGCCTCAATCCCATAAAATACCGTTAAAACGTCGTTATAAATAAAAGAATATTAGGTAACAGATTTATTTAAAAATATTTAATAATAATTACATAATATTACATACTTGGGCCGCTTAAAATTAAAAAAAAAAAAAAAACGGACAAATTACAAAAATTCATATTAATTCAATTTGTAGTAGATTTGAATGAAACAAAAATTGAGTCATTCATAGTTGAATTAAATAAAGTGGGAATTAATTCACATAGGAATTAATTCTTTTCAATGAAAAGCCTTTGAATTAAGCTATTGAATTTATTGTCAGGTAATGATTCGTATGAATGATATTTTTACATAGAGTAATTCTGAATTAAGTTTTTGATGAATTAAGCTCAAATTGAATTAATTAAATCGAAGCTCTGCTTGGTTCTTCGTTACCACTTTTAGGTATTAATTTTGGATCTACAGATACCAGTATTGTTTGCAATCGGCCCCACTGTGTGTCGTTTGTGTAAATAAATTTTGCTCCAAAGATAAAATTGTAAAATATTAAAACTACTACCACATCAGCATTTTTGCTATTGTAGTTATAGAAAAGACAACAAAAATGACAATAGCAAAAAAAAAAAAAAAAAAATGCTAAAAACCTTAAACACAATTTAACGTCAAAATCACTCAAGTATAAAATAAATAACAAACCCAACCATTATTATTTATTTTTCTTGATGTTATTGTAAATTCTATTGTTATTGTAATAATATTTAACACAATAACACCAACAACAATAATCACAACAAATTAGAAATCATCTAAACCAAACAAGAAACAAATATTTATTTTGAAAAACAATTTTAAATCAAAAATAATTGCAAGAATAAATAAATGTGTGACCACAAAAAAGGTAATAATTATTGAATAAAAATAAATTGCTTAATTTTTTAAAAATTATTTAAAATTTTCTTTATTTTATTTTTCATACATTTTGTATTTCGAAAAGTATCATTTATTATGACACTTTTTTCATTTGTAAACAAAATTTGAGTCATTTGCATTAAATAAACAGAAACAATTGTTGATTGATTTCAAAATGCCCACACATCAATAAACTTGCTTTTAGTTATTTGACCATAAAAAGAACAAGATTTCGTCACTTTTTCATTAGAGTCTCTTATTAAGAAGTGTTTTAATCTGTTTAATTTTTAAAAGATAATATTTTCTTAATTTTATATTTTCCTAAAAAAAAAACTGAATTGTTTGAAAACTAATAATTTCCTACACTTAATTATTTATGATTTTCTAAATTTATACCTTTTGTGAATCAGCACAACAAATTAACCAAAATCTTTAACACATTTTAACAATTTGTTTTTTATTATAGCTTTTCAAATATGCTTAAGTACTTATAAAAACACATATTTTTATTAATAAATACTTTATGTATATACAGTATGTCAAGAAAATGTTTTTACATTGAAGAAAAAAATTATTATTTCAACTTTATTTTACAATATTTGCAAATGTTTATAACATTGCAAATTTTCATTGTTACATTTTGTTTTAGGTATATTTCTTTAACGGGGTTTACTAGAAAAAAATTCATTATGAATGTAATTACGAAAATACAACAACAAAAACTACACATACCCTTTAATCTACATGTCAAGAAAATGTTTTTACATTTGTGTTTTTGTCGCTATGTGAAACAATTTTTGGAACTTTGGGATGTAAAATTGTCAATAAATCGTCAGTGTGATAATTATAATCACATAGTACAAGAATATGTATTCAAATCTATAATATATATTACGAGTAATTCATAAATTATATATTAAGTATGTCAGGAGAAAAAACTCCAGATAATAAACCCATTTGTATTAATGGGTAAAGATATTGTACAAATGTATTCCTTATTAAGATATATACTTAATAGAATATTAAATCTCTCCAAAATTCCCGTAATATTGTAGTTTATATCTCTTAATATCCGTCTACTTTAAATATTCGGCAGAGTTAAACCTAGAAAAATTAAGGAGAATTGGAAAATATCCACTAGGGCTTATGATAAAGGACCGTGGAAAGGGTATATCAATTTTATCTTCCAAGAAACAATGAAAAAAACACAGATGGATTACAATTACAGATGGAAAGCTACATGGAAAGAAACACTCCTATGGGGACAAAGATTTCAACAATTATAATCATTCCCAATGATTTAAGTTGATAAGCTTTAAAAGTTATGGAACGAATTTTTTTTTTTTATGTTGTACAGAAATGTTTATACTATATAAAAGTACAATTTAATACGGTCAGAATACGCCGGAAACCTTCAAAAGCCTTTAGAAAGTATTTAGAAAATAAAAAAATAAATATTCATACTTTCGTATTTAAAAGATATTGTTAATACAGATCAATTTTATTCAAAATAGTTGGAAAATCAGTTTAATTATGAAATATAGTAGGTGTGCAGTAATTTTTTTAGACTCTTAAAGCTTATTTAATAAAAAGTGTTAATAAATATGAGTTTATGAAGGATGAAAACTAAAATTCAAATCATGAGCAAAATAAGGACTCCAAGCATATATGAGCAAATAGTGATAATGCAGCAAAATTTATTTGCAAAAAGCTTTAAATATACCAGCATAGAGTCCACACTCTTATCCCACATAATTTTTTTCTCCTTATTTGAAGAAGAAAGTGACCGAAAGGTATTCCAGAACCATACTGAACTAAAAAAACGCACTAATGTTGGAATATAAAAAATTCCAATTGACTGTGACATTCATTAATAATTTTATTTGATGAAAAAGGTTCCATAAGCAGTTATACATACCAGCTGTTACCATTTTAATTTTAAAATTCCGAAATTTTGTGATTTTCTTAAGCAGTTTTATAAATGTAAAAAGAATTTCTTGACATTAAGAATTTTGTGTTTTTTTAGGTTTTGCTCCATTTCTAATAATCTAAATCATTAAATATTAAGTTTCCTTGAGTTGTATAGTAATAAATATATTAATTAACAAATTCGTATTAAAAAATTTTACATTAGCAAGAAATTATATAGTTTTTTAAAGCCAAACATCGAAAAATTCATGTTTTCTTTTAATGTAAAAACATTTTCTTGACATACTGTATATAAATAATTCATAAATACCACTTATAAATGTTTATATTTAATTTTTTTATGTGTACGAGAGTATAATTTCTCGCTACAATTCTTTTAATTGGTTTTTAGTGGGTTGAGTTTGTTGTTTTGATGTATTTTGGTTTAGGGAGCTGCCAGATCTGCACAAAATTAAAAAAAAGTTTTCTGTAATACAACTAAAGTAATGTAATAAAATTTTATTATTCTGTCGTAAAAAGTCCACATTTGTTGGTTGGTATAAAAAAAAAATTACAAACGATTTTAAACACATTTGGATAAAATCGAAATTTTGAATTGAAACGAGTGAAATTCTAAAGGATCTAGACTGGTCCCTGCACATTGGGGTAAATGGCTCTAAATTCAATATTTAATTCAGTATTTTTATTTATTATTAGTAAAAAAACAAATAATTTTTAGCAAAAGGTGATACCAACACTTTAATGATGACACTTTATTTTTATGTTTATTAGTAAATAAAATAATTTTTAGAATTCTAAAATTCCGTCCATCCACCAATACATTGGGATTAAATATATCGAAAATGGCGCTTAATTCAGGAAAAGATTCTATCAGTATTTTGATGATTACTTTTTTCTTTTTTATTGTAAAGCACAGTTCAATTATAATCTGGACGCATAAAACTGTTAATAACTTTTGATTGAAACAACAGAATTAAATGTTTTATATCAAAAATGAAAGATTGTTTATTATTGTTTAAAATTATAATTGAAAAAATTTTAAATTTCTTTATTTCGAATGAAAATTCTTGCATGTTTCTTTATGCTTCGCATTAAATTCTGCACAACTTTCCTTTGAACTAAAGCAGCATATTTATACCAAGCTGTTCTCATAGAATTCTCATTTTTAATAACCTTTGCACTCTTCTTCAATATAGATTTAACAATAGCCCAACATTTTTCAATTGGGCGAAGTTGTGGACAAATTGGCGTATTAAGCCACTTGGGTACAAAATCGATGTTATTATCTTGTTACCACTTTATCGTGGTATTGGAATAGTGACAAGATGCTAGGTCCGGCCAGAACTTAGTCGGCGACTTATGAAACCTAATGAAAGGCAACAGTCGTTTTTGTAAACATTCCTTTGTATAAATTTCTGACGTCATTGAAGAGGATGTGACAAAAGCCTTGCTCTTCAACCCGCAGCTGCAAATTGCTTGCCAAATCAGAAATTTTTTACCAAATTTATCCATTTTCGAGTACTTAAATTTGTCGGCTACCTTTCCACGGTTGGATGAAACATAAAATTTTTGGCCTGGTATTTGCTTAAAATCAGCTTTTACGCTAAATTTGGTTAATATATTACTGTATAATAATCTGTTACGTTTTTTGCTACTGATTCTTGCTTATATGTTCTGTTTGGGTATTTAATAGTTCGATATGCTTTTAATCTAGCATTTACGCGAATTCTTCGTATAGTACTTCTGCTGCTTAAATTTTTTAGCACGATCAGCGTCTGATAATCCAGGATTATTTTTAATTGACCTTAGTACTATAGTCTCCAATTTTTTGTTTCTTATACCTCTCTTTTTTACATTTCTCTTTTTTCTTTCTATAGTCAAGGTTTCCTCATATCTTTTTAAAGCACTACACATCGTACTTTTTGCAATTTTAAGCGAATCAACAGAATCGAATGAAATTTTTGACATATAAGGGTACATCTGTGGTGAATAATATACTTCAAAAGTTTTCTACTTCTGCCACCAGAGGCGCTGCAATTCAAAGTACATTGCGTCCAGATTATAACTGAACAGTGCTTTAAGTCAAAAAATTAATTTTTAGAATTTTAAAATTTTTTTGGAAAGAATGGTAATGTCTGTCCGTCCGTCTGTCTATACATTTGCGTTAAACTTATTAAATGTTAATAAAATTTAAACGAATGGTGATGTTTTATTAAAATTTTAGTATAATATGTATAAAATTGTCCTAATGTCAGAGAATTAAAAAAAAATTCTCACTTTCTCGTATGAAAATACCCTAAATCTCAATCCGTATAAGACGTGTTAAAAAAATTTACTTTTTTTTTTACTGAAATGGCCTGTCGTTATAAGGGGCCTCCGTCAGAAAATACTTTTTGGGTGTTTAGCTTACATATAGAGCTATATAATTAAAATAAGTTTAAGTCCGTAATGGAGTTTTGTTTCCAGCTGGGGTATACTCAGTAAGTTTTTTCAAAGGTCTGCTTCCTTTGACTGTTAACACATAGCTTTCTTGTGACAAGAACAACGACGAAATGGTACCTAGCTATGAGGGGAAAGTATAGTGTTGACAAATTTAGTTCTCAGGTCAGTTAACAAAATTAAATCCGACGATACAAATTCTTCAGCTCTCAGTCGGCTAACTACGGGTTTCGTCTCTAAAATATAATACGGCGAGATAAATGCTTCGGCTCCCAATCGGCTAGCTAGGATCGTAGTAGCTACGCTACAATTCGACAAGATAAATTCTTCGGCTCTTATGCCCGTAATTTCAATAAGTAGATAACTAAGGGTGTAATTACCTATAAGATATTTTTACCTAACTGGTAAAATTGAATTGGTAATCTTAAAGCTTCTTTTACCTAGGTGTTTCTACCGAATAAATTAAATAGAAAATGTGGTAACATTCATAATTTAAAAGTCAAAGTTCAAATTTACACATTCAACAAATTTAAGTTTTATATTTTTATGTGTTTTTTTAATCAATAATAATTATTATTATTCCCGGTGCAACAAATTATATTTTAGGCTCTCTCCTAGATATCAAATACAAAAAAAATATTGTTGAAATTGCTGCCTTTCAATTTCAACAATATTTTAATTTAGGAAAAAAAATGTTGAACAATACATAAGGATTTAATTTTTCTTAAAAAAATCATGTTGTTTGTTTCTTCTTTTTCAAATTCATATTTTCGTTAACTTGCTTTTCATTAATGCGGTAAACTTGGATTTTATCTAGCTCTGACTCATCTTATTCAAACGAGGGAATTCCCCTTTTTTCGTTTTATTCACATTGTGTTTGATTTTGATAAAAAAAAATACAAACATTCTTTCCAAGGTAATCGAAGTTACCGATAAATCAAATCACGAATAATCGAGGCTCTACTGTAGTTTGTTTTCAAAATAATTGACAATGACAGATGTGCCTCTATGGTGAATGATCCCCCTTCTTCTCTATTGATCAAATGTTCTCAATAGCTTTTTCGAAGTGATTGCCATTGCGGCACAGATTTAATTACAATAAATAATGTTTTTAAGCTTATCTCGTTAATCTGGCATCACTGTACTACAACTGTAAACAGTTGTTTAAGAGAGCCAGCCGCTTGCATGAAAGAGAGTGAAGAATTTATTAATAAAATAAACGTGTCTCTAGCGGATGTTTTACACGTTTATAACCTTGAAATACGTAAACAAACAAAACAAAAATTTAATTACCCAACTTTATGGAACCGCCAAATAAAATAAAATCTACTAATTTAGAAATAAATACAATTTGCTGTTTTCTTTTTTTTATATCGAAAATGCACAACAAATTTGTTGGTGGCACCTTTTAATGAATGTTGACTTTATAACAAAATAAATTACGAAATCTTTAGCAACTAAATTCTTTCAAGTAAAATTTTGTTAAATATTTTTAACTTTAAAGAAAAAGAGTCACATTATTAATACTAAAATTGGTTAAAAGACAACTTTGTTGTTTGTTATTTGCAAAATATAAAAGTTTTGAAATATTTGGTCATTAAACCATTGAAAAAACTCACGCCTTTAAAAAGTTTTGCTTTAAATCATTTAAAAGGTGTGTTTGAAAAATACATTTCAGATTTAATTGTTTAAATACATATATTTCTTAAGTTTAATTATTATTATTTTTTTAGATTTAACTATTGACATTTAACTTAAGTGCTAAATAAATTCATGACTTTTGAACTTTAAGCAAAAATGGAAAGTTTTTAAATAAAATTACAAAAATCCAAAACGGAAACTATTTCTTCAAGCTAAAAAAAATTGAAAATTAAAAAACATGCAAAATATTTTTACCTGAAGCCATAAATTACTAATGTTAATTTTTTTTCCTAAATGAATTTTAAATTTATGAAATAAAACACACACTCTCACTTTGTTCTTCTAACACACTTTTAAATATAATTTTATTCTGCAGGAAATTCTTCATTTATACGTGAAAAAGAAAAAAGTTAATGGTAAATTGAAACCACTACAAAAGTGGTAAAATACATACTTAGAACAGTAAATACACACATTTTTAAAGCCAAAAAATACCTTTAGAACAATGAAAATTACTTTTTAAGCTCTTTTGAAAAAAATAAAGACAGAAACTGCATGAAATACAAATGCAAATACAAAAATTATATAAATAAAGAACTAAGATCTGGCCAACAATATTTATGTATATCTACTCAGTGGAATTAAAGTTACTGACATTCAATTAAACCATAAACGGGTAGAATAGACAAATAATTGCTCTAAGGAGTGAGATTGAAAAAATCTTAAGATACAGATCGCTGCCAACCACTGGAATTAGATCATATAACAATCCTGATCTCTTTCTGTTATCTTGTTACAATTAGCTCAGTTCTTGGTAATTACTTTTGCTGTTCTACTTCTGATTTATCTAAAGAAGGAAAATAGACATTTAAATTGTTAAAAATGATCTTAACTTAGAACTACAATGCAAACAATAATTAAATCAGAGAACTACGGACTGTGTACTGTGTCTTCATTTGCCTCATCACTAGAATTTTTGCAGTAGTCGTTGAAGTCAATACCCAGAACCTAACAATCTTACTTGTATAAGAGATAACCAAGACATTTTCACAAAACCATTTTTTTGTTTTTTAATTTTACAAAAAAAAATCTCTTTCTTTACCTTAAGTAGCTTTAAAGGTTAATGATTTGATAAAATATAAAAAGAAATAAATATGTACAAGCAAATACCCACTAGTGCCAAACAAAAATGCATAATAAAACTATTTTTGCTTAACATGCAAATTTTCACAATGAGCAAAACATAAAAAAATACGTTTAAACCCTTAGTTCTTGTTTTTATACTTTTTTGTTGTTTCACTGAAATTCATACAATAATGAAGGTACCACTACTTTTACACATTTATACTCAAACACAAATATATAATGAAAATAAGAAAAGCAGAAGAATTTTAAATTTATAATATAACAAAGCAGGATTATAAAGAAAAATTCTGGTACTTTTAGTATAATTTCTTAAGGACAATAAGGAACTGAAAAGTACCAAACTTTTTTAATAGAGAACTTAAAGTAGAATGGATAGACAGATGGATATATAGATGGATAGATAGATGACTAGATAGATGACTAGATAGATGGATAGATAGATGAATAGATAGATGGATAGATAGATGGATAGATAGATGGATAGATAGATAAATAGATGGATATATAGATAGATAGATAGATAGATAGATAGATAGATAGATAGTTAGATAGATAATGTATTTAGCAAACGCTCAAATCGCTACTATAAAAGGGCGCAAAATAAATTTGTTATTGAGACAACAAATACCTAATTTGGAGGAATTTTGTCGTCTTCCAAACATTTTGCACCACTTTTCTTAAATCCCTTATTTTGTAAATCGTTTCACATCACTTTCAAAAATTTTACATGGAAATTATTGAAAAACAAAAACAATTTATATGAAAATTTGTTCAATGTGAGGTGAAGTGTTTTACACAATAAGGCCCTAAATTATCCATTTTCGATATCTTTTAAATTTCTACCCGAAAGAAAAATTTTTCCTTTTTATTTTGCATCCCTGGCAGGACAATGATGTAAAGTACTAATGGGTGCTAAACAAATATTAAAATTACAACACTTTTCTTAAACACACACTCAACTAACTAAAACAATCGTTTTATTTAAAATATACAATTTAACTTAAAATAAAGGCAAGAGAGAGTGAGGTATTTGTAATAGAACACCATGTTGATGATGTATATATGTGTTTGAATAAGTTGTTTAAAAACTACCAACTGCTGCTTGTTGCTACCTTGACCTAATAATACAATTACATATACAATAGCAATAGCTACAACAACAGTAGTAGCAATAGCAATAACTACAACATCGACAAGAATGCAACACATACAACAACACTTGTCACTTATCAAAATGTGCAACACTTGCACATTGCCAGCAAGACGTATATATGTTGTTAGTGTCAGGGCAAATGAGGGAAGGACAAGAGTCACAAAGACGGATGTAAATGTTTTTGTTTTTTCTTTCTTTTTAAACAAATAAATTTATTTGTAGTTTGTGGTCATTTAAATACTAAGGATTTACAAATTAAAAATCCTTAATTATTTTAACTTTTATTTACTACAAATAACATGAGAGTATTATAATTATTTCTTACAGAGGTAAGGAAAAAAATGAAACACTTGTCACGTGATGTCATCTGTTGAAAATTATAAATATATAAGTAATAAATGAAGTTTATTTTAGAAATGTATATAATTTGTCAACTTAAAACTTAAGTTATAAAGGGGAAATATTTAAAGTAGTAAATAACAATTTATATTAAGAAAATAGTTATGAACTATTTTTGTTGACACATTTAAAATTTGTTGGTAAATTGAAAAATTAAATATAAAAAATATGTTTTGTTTTTAAATTTAAAAAAAAAAATATTTGACTTCGAGAGGAATTTTATTGCATACTTTTTGTGTTATAATTATCTACAAATACATAGCATAATTTTAGGTTGTTAATAAATAAATACATAATATGTTCTTTAAATATCATAAATATTGAAAGGAATGCATTTGACATTTTTTAAGTAAAATACTTGTTAAAAATGTATTAAAATATTGCAAAGTAAAATACCAATTTTTAGAAATAATTCGTGCAACCGTCTGTTTTTATCAAAATATTTTTGGAAACTAGTCAGATTTGTAAATTCGTGATTCTGAATGACAAGTTTTGCCATTTTTTTTTTGCATATGCCCAGGGCTCTTTACCAAAAAGACGAGATTATAAATAAGTTTGTCATTTCAATTATAATTAAGACCATCATAATCGAATAAACTTTCCATTATAAACGAATAAACTTTCCATAAACGGTAAGTGAGGACATGTTAAATTTGTTCATATGTAATAAAATACGCATAAAGTCTAGAGTCCGACCTAATATTCGGTTTCGGATTAGGCCACAAAATCGGTTTCGGACAATATAGAGATTTTATTTGCCACAATTCTGACAGAGTAGGCGAGAAAGGTAAATATAATGTAAAAGTTTAGTATTCTCTTTTCCTCTCTCTTTCAAGAACTCAGAATTACGATATATATACAGACTCGAGCAAATAAATAGGTTCTTTTCGTAAGCTCTTATAAATTTATTCTTAAAATTTCAAAAAAGTTTATGACCTCTGTTGCAATGCTATATGACTCAATTATTTTATGAGATATTAGATAAAAGTTCAAATAATTCATAATTCATAATTTAAGTACATTATTTTTATACAATATACCACCATAAATGGTGAGGGTATTATGCGTTTGGGCTGATGTTTGTTACACCCAAAAATATTGGTCTAAGACCCATCTTAATTTATACACATCGGCTTAGAATCACTTCCTGAGTTGATTTAACGCTCTCCGTCCGTCTGTCCGTCCATGTTGGTTGGTTTACTTGGTAGCCCGTAAACAATCAATTAGATTCAATAAATTCCGTTTTGATGAAACCTCACTACTCTCCAGATGAATGAGTTGGATTGAATCTGTAATGAGATAGAATTGTAGAGAAGAGAAATGAGAACATTTAATTAGATTCAGCCAGTAGAATTTAAATATTTAATAATGTCACTGAGTCTAGTGTCAGATATCACATTGGTACCTTCCCAGAGTCTGATTGCGTTCAAGGCTGGGCATTCGCATAGAAGATGATGTACTGTCTCTTCCTTCTCGCGATTGCCACAACTACGACAGTATTCATTGTAAGGGAGACCAAGTCTGCTTGCATGTTTTCTGATCGTCCAATGACCTGTAAACAATGCTATTAGTCTCGAAATGTTTTTGACCATGTAAACCTTGTAATCAAACTACATAATTGACCATAGCTCCCATATAAACCCCTTTTCAGAAAATCACTTTATCGGGCATAAATTCCATTAAAATGTTAGTATCATGTTAATATTCGACACTTTCGGAATCACCCAAAAATTAATAAATTCTTATGTTTGTTAGTATCGACATAAGTCCGGGCTCACACACAGCAATTTTTCTTGCTGCAATTCTGAGTTTATAGAAGAAAGAGTAGAAGGGACGAGTAAACTTTTACATTCTCTTTGCTTCTCTCGCCTATGAAGTCAGAATTGTGGCAAGAAAAATGGCTGTGTGTGAACCCCGACTCATATTCTGTATTCGTATGTTTTATTCTACACTTAACATTTTATAAACTTCAAATTCAAAAGCTAAAATAATTTTAAATATTTGTTAATTAAAAACGTGTGTGGTATCGTTGTATCATTGTATATCATAAATGAAAAATTTTAAGACAAAATAATACAACGATACGACAGAGATTGTGAATTGGTCAATTATTTAAATCTCTAATATTTAACAAACTTTTAGCTCAACAATATTTTTTTCTTTTAAATTTAAAAAATATTAAAATCATTAGTTGTTTAATCCCCCTCAATCAAATTGTAAGCAATATAAAGTGCAGCAATCAATGTTGTTGTTGATATTAATGAATATTGTTTCATGTACAGTTTAATTTTCTGAAACAACAATTCTATTTAAAACCGCCCACCTGTTAACAATAAAATAATTTATAGAACTTAAAATTAATATTAATGATCAAAAACATATAAACGTCATATTTTATAATTTAATTTAATGATAACAGTTAAGGAAAAGAATTGAAACTTTTCATAGTGAAACTGGTAAAATGACAAATTATTTTAACTGTAAACGCTGCAAAACTTAGAAAACATAATCAAACTTAATGTTTATTATTACACAAATATTATATTAAACATGTTGTGTTCAAACATAAAATTGTTAACTCAACTAAAATATTTTATTACTGAATTTTTTCAAATATTTCTTCTCTTTGATAATTTGATTCTTTTAAATATCTATTTGATTCAGTTTCGGATTATTTTTTTTCAAGTTCATAACATTTTCTCTCTTGTTTAAATACGTGTAACAGAAAAAATATATAAAATCTACTGTATGGCGGCTGTTGCGAATCATACAATTCTATTCAATTATAATACTTGGTTTTTTGTGTATAAATTCTGAAAACAAAAGCTAGTTGGTTTGTTGTTTTTTATGTTCAAATTATAGTTCAAATAGTTTGTCACTGCAGAAAAACACCAACCACACGGAAGCTTAAGCCTCCAGCTAGATATTTGTTCAGCAAACAAACAAAATAATATAAAGATTCTACCGACACAATTTCCAACCTCCTCCTCTGGTCTCGCTCTCTTATGTTTTTGTTTTTATTTAGAAATGTTTAAAACAGAATAAAAAAATAAAAGTGAGATTTTTGTGTGTGGGTTTCCCAGCTAGTAGAACCCCCTATTTGGTTGGTTCATATAACTACTTTTAAAACAGCAAATATAATTTTTAATTCAAAAAACATAAATTTGCTTAATACTGAAAATTTAAAAAGCAGCAGCAGGTTCTATGAATTAAATATTTTTTATATTTGCATTTTGCTGACTAAATAAATTATACTAGTTTAATCATTATCGCCGACGATGACAACGTCATTTATAGAATTCATTATGGTTTATGGTTTGACGGTTCCAAAGTTTAATTGCTTAAGCTTTAATTTCTTTCAATCAATCTGCTTGATTTTGTATAAGAATGAACCCTTAGTTTTGTGTCAATTAAATATTTTAATCAGTTTTATTTTATTTCCACTTTTTTTTTAAATATAAATATGTATGTAGTTATTTATATACATATATTTAAATATATTTTATTTTAGTTGTTTGTTACAAGTGTATGTTTTTTTTTTGTTTATTTATGTATTGATTTTAATTAAATAATTAATTACTATGGATGAGTGTTTTTTTAATAACACAATACTTATTAAATAATTGCTTTTTATTTATTTTATATATTTATTTATGTCTTTCTTTATTGACAACAAAAAAAAAAAAAAAAACAGAGGTTCTTAAAGAGTTTTTAAATCTCAAAAAATCTACTCAAGTGGTATGCATATTTATTTAAGAATTAAGCTTTTAAAGTAGTGTGTGTTGATATCTTAAAATTTATTTATTTTTTTAGATTCATTTAATATCTTTGTCAAATGTTGAAGGTTATATATGAAAAATGATCATATTATTTTGAAAGATTACATAAATAACTTAACCCGGCATCGCACAGTGTCATATTTGGCAGTTTTAGAACGACAAAAATTCAGTTTTGGAGATATTGGTCTGAAATCGTATATTCTGTTAGTAGATAAGGACGTAAACGTTGCCACTAAAAATGGGCGGGTAGAATCTTTGCCACTCCCATACTGGAAAATATACTTTATTTGTAAGAATTTCGGATATATTTTTGTAAAATTTATTAAAATAAATAATATTTTCATTCATTATGTAACATATGCATAACAAATTTTCAGCCATTACCTTAAAATGTTTAAATAATTCTTAAAAAATTGCTAATGTGAGGTAGAGCACATTTATTGTAATATTTTAAAAGATCGCAAAAAGTCGCAGTCAATATTCTCAAATATAATTTTATAGATATTATTTTATATAACAATCGTATTTTTAAATTGGAACTCGTTGGAACTTTTTAGTTCCAGTCCATTAAAAATAGAATTTCCCAAAAAATATTTTTTTAAGATTATGATTTCTTTTAAATAAAAAACAATATTTTCAGTATTGATTTTTAACGTAGCAAATTATAATGGAATAATTTGGATATATTTATTATTACATACGAAAAAAATTTGTATCAATATCTGTAGTATTTACTGAGAAATCTGAAGTTAAAGTTAACATGCTTTTTTAAAAAAGTTTAAAATAAAATCAAAATATTTTTAAAAGTTGCAATTTTGAAAATCCATAATTCGACACTTTTCAATACTTTAAGTATTTTTTCCTTAATATATGATATGTTTACTAATAAATGCGAAATGAATTACTTCAGTTAATGAGCTTTTATTTTCGTATTTTTGTCGTTCTAATTTGGGTAAATGTGACACTGTGCATCGGCCAGTTTAGATTAATTTCACCCTGACAACAAAAATAACGTTTAAATACAAAAGTAAAATACATATTTGTTATTTTGAATAATTCAACTGTGTGTTCTCTCTCCTAAAATTCTTTAAAACAGAGAAGACAAAAAAACTCTGTAATAACTCTTCTTCGATGTGGCGTTTTTTTTTTTTCTTTTTGGCGATTTCTTTTAATAAGCTGTTTGTTATTTTAACGATTTTTTCCGTTTATGATTTTTTTTTGTTCTGACAATTTTGTTTACCTTGAGGTTTTAGCGCTTTTTAAAATTTTTTACATTTTAAAGATTTTTTTAATTTGGACTTTTTTGTTTTAGAGTATTTTCCGTTTTGGTGATTTTTATTTTGTAGATAATGTCATTTGTTGTTTGTTTTGGCGAATTGTTTTAATTCTCCTAAAATTCTTTAAAGCAGACAAATAAAACTCTGTAATAACTCTTCTCCGTTTTGGCTTTTTTTTCTTATAGTGTTTTTCATTTGTTTATCTTTTGGGCAATTTTTTCCGTTTACGATTTTTTTTGTTTTGTTTATCTTGGAGTTTTATCGTTTTTTTTTTTTTTTTTAATTTTTTCACGAATTTTTTAATTTGGATTTGTTGTATTTTTTAATTTGATTTTTTTTTGTTATTCTTCGGTTTATGCGTTTTTTAGGATTCTGGCGATTTTAGTTTATTTTTACATTTTAGCAGTTTTTTTTTATTTTAGTGATTTTTCCGTGTTTTTATTATTATTTTTTTTTTTTGCGTTAAAATAAAAATGACCCAATAACTGTTATTTTTCCTTCAAAAAAAAAAAAAAGCAACCTACATTGTTATATGTAAGGTAACATGCAAATATCGTTAGGTTCCTTGAAAATTTATTCAAAACGTATCCTTTTATTCTCTCACCACTTTGACCGCACGGAAAATTTTTGCTTATTTAGTTTCCCCTTTTAGTTGTATTTTTCTAATTTTTCAATTGAGTTTTTATTTATTTTTTTTTTTTTAATGTTTGAAAAACAATACATTTTTAATTTTTTCAAAAATTAAAAAATGACAGTCGATACAAATCTTTACGATAAGCTATGAATTTTGGGATTTATTTTATTTTTCATTTAAACGTTGCAGCACGTAAAGTTAAGAAAATGTATTTTTGAAAATTTAAATTATATATTTTCTATTTAATCATAGTTTTTTTATAAAGTACGAGGGCGGATCAATAAGTCCGTGACTTTTTGAATGAAACACAGTGTTTTTTGCAAAACAAAAATTTATTTTTCAACATAATCTCCTTTTAGCTCAATACACTTAGTCCAACGTTTCTCCAGTTTTTGTATCCCTTCCAAAAAAATAGGATTTTTCGAGGTCCTTAAAATAGGCATTTGTTTGGTCAATAATTTCATCGTTGGAGCTGAATCTCTTTCCACCGAGCCATTTCTTTAGGTTTGGATATAGGAAGTAGTCACTAGGGGCGGATGAGGTACCAATTTGTAGCCCAATTCATAGAGTTTTGCCATTAAGACTGCACACGTGTGCACCCGTGCATTATCTTGATGAAAAAGAACTTTTTTCTTGGCCATATGGGGTCGTTTTCTTTTTAATTCCTTATTAAATCGGTCTAATAAGTTGGCATAATATTCGCCATTTATTGTTTTTCCCTTTTGAAGGTAATCGATGTGGATTATCCCGCGTACATCCTAAAAAACTGTTGCCATCACCTTATTGGCCGACAAACTTACCTTGGCCAGCGTCATTTGTACATGTGCGACCACAACGAAAGTCAGTAAACCACTTTTTTACCATTGAAATCGATGGTGCAGAGTCCCCATAGTATTTAATAGAGCTTTTCCTTGGTTTGATTGACGGTTTTTTTTTTTTCGCAAAAAAATTATGTTTAATGAGCACTCGAAATTCACTTTTTTCCATTTTTAGAAAAATACAGGAGGTTGTATGTTTTGAACAGCTGTTAAACGCAATGACGACACTTGCTCAAAATTTGATAGTAGTCTATTAACAGGTGGTACTTGATTGCATTTCATTTAACTACGAGGAAAGTTCGAAAAGTCACGGAAATATTTATCCGTCCTCGTATTTTTTTCTTAACATTTTGTGCAGCAACATCTAAATATAAGCTATTGTTATATTGCAGAGATTCTTAGCTTTTATTTGATATCTATATTGGGTTGATATAATTTTGTTATTATAAAGTTGTGTAATTTACGAAACTTTGAAGTAATTTTGAGAGAAAATTTGACGTCTAAACATAGTTTAGTTATGTGTGGGCTTTGATACATACATATATCGAATTACACTGTGTTATCTATCCTTTCCTACAATTCTCTCAATTACAAAAAAAGTATCTCTGTTGTTATATCATTACAATGAATAACAACAATGACACTGCTTTGAATTGAGAGAGTTGTCCGGTAGGCATGAAAAATCAAATAGAGGAGAGTTTAATCATTTAAGTCGCTCTTTTGTCTGATGCTTATAGACATATTACCAGCAAACACAGCAATATGATAAATGATTGCCTGGATTAACAAAAAATATATATTGCGGCAATAATCAAATTCGTATTGCGGAAGAAATTTCCTTCGGGAGAAAATACTTTCCGACGGCAATACTCCTAAGCTGTTATTTGTTGTTATTTTTTTATTCAATATTGCGGAAATTTCTCGGAAGAGATAATAAAATAAAAATACAAAATAATGAAAAACTAGGGATATTGCCATATCATCACCCAAGAAGATAATAGAAACTTTTAACGCTTATAATTTCTAAAATACTGAACAGATTTTAATATGCACATCTATGAAAAAACTGTCTTTATTATGGTATAATTTTATTTTTTAATCGGATGTATTCTTTAAAAGTGGTAAAAGGATAGAAGGTTTACAGGTAATGTATTTCCTATTAACTATATAGTTATGTTTTATTTTTGGCTTAAAATATCACAATTACTGTGCAATACGATTTCTGGTAAACATTTTTTTTAATGTTATTTTTAGTCCTTGTAAAATTGCGTTGTCAACTTAAAATACCTCCTTATACAATTATTTAAGAATCTCTGAAGAAAACTTACTCTTTTAAATATATAAAAGCACATACTTTTTCAATACTTTTCATTTATTTCTATTTTTATTATTTTATTTATTGATTTTTTTCTTTTTATTTTATTTATAAATTAATCATTTTGTTTTGACTAACGCCTGATGTTTCTTGATGTATAATTTTTTTTAGTGCTAGCTTTATTTTTCTTTCTAATATTTGTTTCGAAGAGTTTGTTGTATTAGATTTTAATTATTTTTATTTATTTATTGTACATTTTATAATGATTTGAAATGTATGAATTTCCCAATCAACAGACTAAGTGAGTGTCTTAACTATTTATTTAATAGTAATTTATTTAGTTTAACATTTAAAGTGATTAGAGAAGGTATTAAAACCACATTTGTAAATGTTTTAAGGAAAATAATAAAAAAACTAAATAGATATAGTAATTATAAAACAATTAAGTAAAATAAAAAAATAAACAATTTGTATTTAACGGAATAATATTTATTTTATCAAAGTAAAAAGTTCATTAAAGAATTAAGAATATTTAAAAAATTTTATTCTATATGATTTTTTATAAAAAAAAAGCTGTGAATAAATTTTAATTTAAATAAATGTGGTATATTTACTTAAAGACAAGTTTTATATATAGTGTTCACGTTTTCTTTATTAAATATTTGATTAGTGTGACTATAGCTTAAGCTGCCTTTGAAGCAATAGCCAGCATTAATTAACCTAAAAGGAAGAGTTTTATTTAAGATTTTCACTCTGAACAAAGGTCTTTACAAAACAATAAAAATCATTCAATTATATAGGTTAATCAGGATCAGTTCGCATTGAGCCAAACACACCAATATGTTCAAAATTTGAAACATCTTCTCATTGTGGCAATCAATGCTGTAGAGTATCGAAGATGAATGTTAAAATATCAGTTCAAAGACATCTGAGTATCAAAAATATTAATACTGTTTGGATTTATTAATCAACGGATAAAAAATACAGGTTCTGAATTCGTCAAAGTTCTCTTACTTATTACAAAACTTAAACGTTGTAAAGGTTCTTTTTTTTGCATTAAAAAACTTTTAATTTTACACTGTGATTTAAAAATATAATAGAGTGCTAATCATTGCTTGTTGTCTCAATAAAATCTTTGTAAACGTAACCAAAAAAATTAGCCACCTATAATAATTTTATTATAATAAATTTATTTTTGCTACTTTTTCTATAAAAACAAGTTTATTATGCTGAATATGTTTATTTTATTAAAAAATTCTCTTTATTTAATTTGTATGCCATAAATTGCATAATAATCTGCATAATAATTTGTAACTTCAAACTAATTTACTTAAAATTTATACAAAAATTTTCTAAATTAAATGACATATAATCCACCTGAATATTATTTTAGTAGATTTATTAGCACTTTTTAAATAAATTACATTTTATGTTTGTTTAAAAAAATTGTTATTGTGATATCCATATGTTGCTGTTGCTGCTTGTTTTAATGGAGACTCTCTTGGCAAAAAATTAAAAACTGGCCACAAAAGGGTGTTCCTTATTATAGTTTGATTTAACAAAAAAATAAATAAAAAATTTCTTCACTTTTTTATAGAAATTTTCTGTCTGGTCTATATAAAATTAGTTAAACAAAATTATCAGAATTGGATATTATTTTCTATGTTATATAAACAGCAAGTATAGCAATATATATTTTTTTGTTAACAAACTTCTATTATTGGTGCACCCTGTTAGTACTTTGGTCAACAGTCAAGCTGTGTTTAGATTTAAATTATTTAGTATCATCCGAGTGTATGTAGGTGGCAAAATTAATAAACTACACAAATATACACAAGCATACTATATGCATGTATAAGTAATTAATCCATATTCATATATTGTATACAAAATTGTTATAAAATATTGTACAATATGGTCGAGGATGAAAAATTTGTCATAATCAACTATAAAATCTAAACAAATTATTTTACAAAATTAAAGCTTTTTTCTACATTAAATCATCAATTAATTGTATATAATTTAACTTAATCGCCTTAAATTATAAATATGTACTCAGTTTTTAATTTTCTAATCATTGGTAAAAGTTTAACTTTTGAAAAAATAAAATAAATAAATTTTGCACCAATAATCTTGAAAGAACATTTTCTAAATATAATATTGTTTTATAATCTCTCATTGAATTTGATGTTTAATATTATTAGATTTGGGATCGAAAAAATCTTAACATATATAAAATTCAATAATTTGGAAACGGTTGATCTTAGAGTTTTGATTGTTTTTTATTTAATTGATATTATTCTACAGATCACAGAAAAATATAACTTGTATACTTCTAACCACTACTTATGAACTCGTAGACCTTTTTGGTAACCCTTCCATTAGAGATTTGATAGTTGTTTCAGTCACTTTTTTGGAACAGTTTCTACTTTTAAAAAAGCCCAATATCTCTTCACTGGTCTTAGCTCCGAACAATTTTGAGCACTAACCACTCTTGGTACAAAAATTATGTTATTGTTTTGGTACCACTCCTGAGCTTTCTTACGCAGTGACATGATGTCAAATCGGGCCAAAAATATGTGGTCACATTGTGCTCTCTTATAAAAAAAGAAAATTTTTTGAAATTTTTCGTATTTGTATTTTTCGGTATTTATTGTATTGTATTGTACTGTAACAAATGACTTGCTTCTTTTGCCGCAACTGCCAGCTTTTCGATCCTAAACTTATCTTCAACATATTCTCGAGCATCAGTAACATACAAATTTTGAACCGGAAGCTGCGAAAAATCTGCCAGTACATTCGTTTCGTCGTTCTTTATTCAAAATGTGTATCTTTGTATGAAATTTGATTTTAATTTCCGTGTCCTATTCTTGGTTTCAACATTTTTTGCAGCATTCCAGTCTGGAACTTTATGGACTTTATATATTTTAAACTCCGCATTAGCTTTAAATTTTCGCACCAAATAGTCTGAGCAATGAGCTAACCGGGCTACTTTTGTACAAGATGTGTTTGGAGTTCTTTTCAATATGCTTTCAATTTTCTTGGACTTCCCGATATCATGTGGAACTTTTTTCTTCCCGAACCATGTTTCCTAATAATGGTCGAATTCTCTTGATACTTTTTAATAATATTAGAAACAGTTTGACAGCAGAAATTTAATTATTAAATTTTCTAATTTAATAATATGAACAATCACATCAATTATTATCGAAAGAGGCTGTCATTAAAAATAATAACTGACATATTTTTCAAAGATAACGAGATCAAAAAAAAAAAAAAAAAAAAAAAAAAAAAAATTGCTTCGGAAAAAAGTTATGAGGTAAAATCTGTAATTTCTAATCGGCTGGTTGGATTTACGAGTTTAAGAAGGCCTTATCTCTCGTTATGCAATATTACTGTGATATCGATTTGTTACAACATATTTTTGCATATTTTAGTATGAACAGCATATTTTAGGATTATCAGAATATTTTATCACATTTTCATAGAAAATTCTTTTGTATATTTTTCATTTAATAGAAAAATGTTATTTTTTGCACCCTATATATATTTTTTACATTATTCGCCATTAGTGAAATTTGTTGCTGTCGCATACGTTTTTGAAATCCGGTTCTATAATTTTTATCTATAAATTTCTATAAATTTTGCAATTTTCTGATGCAATTTTTTGACGATTAAAAACAATTGATTTGCTTAATGTGAACACCAACCATTTTTACGTCCCAAACAAAAAACAGCTGATTTTGGTCATTGAATACAATATGTAAAATATTTCCCACTGATGCGGCAGACCGCTTCATAAACTATAAATTGCCAAAATAAATAAAAAATAAAACAAATTAAAAATTTATTTTTTATCTATTAAAATACTGTTTTTTTAAATAAAATTTTCAATATATTAATATTTTTATTAGAACCATAACATGTACTTATAGAGCTGAAAGTGGCATGCAAAGATAACAGAGTTGTTTTGTAAAGGCAGAGTTGTTTTGAAAATGACGTAAAGGGAAAACAGAGTTGTCATGTTGTATAAACATAAATTACTTATAAAAAATTATAAAATATATTTATTTTTAAATTAATTTTCATTTACATGCATTTTTCAATTGATAAATTTATATTATTAGGCATTTTTCATTTAATAGCCAAATATTTTTCTTCATTGTAAATTTTTTAAATAATAGTCTATAATAAATAATATTTTTACTTTATATTAAAAATAACGCTATAAAAATTAACTTCAAAATGTCAATGTGGATGACATCCACATGTTATAAAAGCAAAAAAAAAAAAAAAATATGATTTCGTTACAAATTCATTTAATAGTTGACATCAAATAAATAAATGTTAGTTGTGTATTTAATCAAATAATTTTGTTTTTTTGGAAATAATTTGCACCTAACCTGAACATGCCTAAAATAAATTTCTCCCTTCTCGTATTTTACGATATTTGATAGCTATTTCATTAGACAAGAACCGTCAAATAAATGCGGGTAATGTGAACAAAAAATCAACTCTGTATTTAATTGCAAAAATTGCGGGAAATTACCATGAAATATTTCGTGTCAAAAATTTCCGGAATGTGAACATAGCTTAAGTAATTTTCTAGGGGTTTTTAGAAGTCAAATTTATTTAAAAAACTTTTAGTTAATCCAATTTACGAATTCAAAGAAGGAAAATTCCAAAAACAATTTCCAATATGTTGATATAAAAAACGTGTTCATAAGTTAAGTGGGGCCTATGGAAACTTGATTTCAACATACTGACCGAGGGCATCGCTAAAACGATAGAAATTATAAACGTTATTAACAGATCTCCTAGTCGATAGAAAATTGTCGGCGGCGGCTCAGCAAAAATTATCGGCGTCGCTGTAAGCCGGCTGAAGCCGATGTCTCTCAGATGGAAAGAAAATTAAAAACAATAAGAGATAGAGGTTAAAATTACCGTTATTTCGATCATATTAATTCCAAAACTTTTCTAAATAATACATCTTATCTCGTAAATTTTTTCTAAAATAACAAAGCAGTTGCAGTTTATATGGACACTAAAACAACAATTTTCTTTGTTCCACACTCGCACGCAATTTTTTCTGTTATTGGGTAAAATCAAGGATTTAAAATGGTTAAGAAGGAGAGATAATTTTATCATGTATAAGTAGATATAATCCCCAAACTTTTATACAACTAATAGAATTCTGTTTTACAGCATTGTATTATATTTGTTTCTTTTTTTCTTCCTTTCATATTTGCTAAAATAATAATTGAACAAAAACTAATGTTAAAACCAAAATATCAACTAAGCTGTCAGCTAGATGAGCATGGAGCTGATCGATTTCAACCTCTGGTTATTAACAAATTTCTCTATTTTAATAAATATTCTAAAATTATAATTATCCAAAAATTCTTCTTTACTAATTTAATGTTTTTTTTTTATCTCTTTCATTGCAGATTTTCTACACCACAACATTTTTGGTCATACAATTTCAATATTTTTTTTGGTTTTCAAAATTGATTTTGCATGCAAAAAACAACAAAAAAATTCTCTACCAAGTTGCAATAAAATTCTATTGCCAACAATAATAAAAATCAACATTCTTCTTCTTTTTCTACCCCTTTTCCCCGGAGGTTTTTTGAATGCAACGAATTTGTGTTTTTAATCGTTCATTCCTGTTAAATTGCGATTGGCGTTTAAAAGTCGGTCACGTATTTACAGCCAACATTAGCAACAACAAAAATCAATCAAAAAAAGTTTGACGAGGAAGAAGAGCATAAGAAAGATATTTTGCAAAAATTTTTGCAATTGAGTTGTTGTGGTCATTATTGCTGGGAGCGGATAATAAAAAATAATACAATTAAAACAATAGCCTTCAGGCTGATTATATGTATGCTGCCATCATTAAATTTACAAATACCGACAACACATACACACAAACATACAAACACCAGCAACATATTGTCAATATAGTTAGACAATTGTTATCTTCTAATAACAGCTGAACTACAAGTTTAAAAAGCATCACCAAGGATTTAAGAGAACATAGAGGGCGTAAATGTTTAAAAACGTTCAATATTTTCAAAAATTTATCCTTCGATTTTTAGAAAGTTGCTGCATGAAAAATTTTACATTTACAAACAAATTGAACTACATGTGATTCTAGTTTTATTGACTATTGCAAAACTGTGTTATCATTTTTTTTTTTTTTTAATTTTGAAACATAAGAAAATTTATTTTGTTGTTGTTCGTTCTATCTTTGATTTTAATTTTTGCTGTTGCGCGTTAAACCATTAAATTTATTAACCCGCCTCAAAATGTTGGATGATGACAATAATGATTTGCTGGCTGCGGCCTCAGAAATACAACGCAGTAAGTGTAATATATTTTGAATTTTGTATTTATTTTGTTGCTTAAATTAGTTTTTAACTTTATGATGTGATTATATTTTACACTTGATTGATTTTAGAGGAAACTAGTTGCAAGAGAGGAGGAGAATTATTGTTTTTTTTTTTTCTTTCTATTTTAAGAAACAACTTTTTTTTTGTAACTTTGAGTTGTGCTCTGTTTTATTTTTATTTAAAATAAAATTTAATCATATTCGAACAATAAGAGTTTACATCATGTAGAAACTTTACATCATTTATTAAGGCATAAATACACTGGAAATAATAAATGGATAGAATAACGAAATCTAATATTTATTTTTAAATTTAATTAATAGTATCATTAAATATAATGTTATGGTCCTTCTGAAAAGTTAATCACATTAAGAAAGCATAATTTTCTAAAGATAGTTTTTGTAAGCTGATTTTTTAATCTACCTATTGATTGAAGATTACTTCTTTTTAATATTTTCAAGTTTATTAATATGCTTGATGAAATATTAACAAATCTAAGAAAAAAAAAAAATATTCTTTTTGATTTAAATTTTTTTTTTAAACATAATTGTTTTTTTCTCAAGTGTAACTGATAGCTTTGTTATGGAAGTTTATTTAATATACTTGTTTGGGTGTGCTTTAACATTTTTTTTTTATTATTTTCTTCGTCATAAGTTGAATAATGGTGTAGAATGGGAAGAGAATTTATTGAGTTTTCCAATTCATTTGTGACACATTGTTTGTTAAAATAACTAAAGAACATTTCTAAAAAGTCTTCAGTATTTTAAAATATTATAACGTAATTTTCTATGGAATTTTATTAAGTTTAACTATCATTAGAATGGCATCGTTTCGAAATTAGCTCACACAAATTTATAGACTTATGAACTATAGTTAACAATATTGGGAAAGAAATGAATGGACTTTAATAGCTAACAGTAGATGTAAAAATTTAGATATTAATGTTTAGTTTTTTGGCGCTTCTTGGAAGTTCCAATTTTTTAATACTGAGTACTGTTGTATAGATATAAAAAAAAATAAAGCAAAGATTCGGGTTGTGTTGATTTTGAAAACCCTAGTCTTTGGTAGCTTATAGATATAAAAAATTCAAAAATCCTGCAAAACTATGATTCAGATCATGAAAGGATAATGCTAAACCAAACATATTGTTACCTTAAAATGAAGTTAACTTTCATTCATCCTTTTTGTATTATACATTAAAGTTTTTCAATTTATATGGAAACAAAGAATGTCCCTCTAAATTTAAAGATTGATATGTTATAAACTAATCCCCAAAATATTCCTGTTCAATTATTTCGCTACCGTGACATGGTTTAGGATCAACAGTGAACACAGCTTTTACCTTTTAAATAATACATCGTGATCTATTTTTTTAGTTTAGTTTTCATTCTTGTAAATTTATCAAAAAACCATAAACTATAAATACTCTCTAATTCAATTACAGCGGTATTAAAACTACTTACTAAATTTTTCATAAATTCATTGACCTTTTTGAAACCAAATGCATAAAATTAACCCTTTGCTGTAATCATTAATAATATCAGAATAGAGCTTTCCAATGGTACCTTAAAAATTTAAATATACTTTGTTTTCATAACAAGCTCACTTATCCATTTTAGGGTGATTTCCGATAGAGGTCATTATATCGGAGGTATGGTAAATTATGTACCGATCCTTATAAAATTTGTCACTGTGATTTCGTCGTATGTAAAACTTAGTTATATCGAATATTAACTTGATTTATATGGGAGCTATTGTCAATTATAGGCCGATGAAATTTAGCATAAATAGTGAAACTTCTTTGCACCGAATTCCATTAAAATATTGCTTTATTTAAGATATTTATTATTACGTTTATACGTGCGGTTATTGCAAATAAAAATAACTTGCAAATAATTAATTCACTGTTTATACGCAAATTACACAAAGAAATATATTTTCTTATTTGTTGTGCCAGATCGGAAAAATGAAACTATTATCATCGAAAACTCTGTGAACGTAAAAGCAAGTGGCAACGCTGTACGTTTTATTTGCAATTAGCTTCACTAATCACGATTATTTTTCGTGAGTTACTAACTTACAAATATAATACTAACTCACTGTTTATACAGCAAAATTTTCATATCGCAATATTTTTAATTGCGAGTAAATGGTACGTATAAACGTAATATATGATCGTTAAACACCTATTGCGACAGGACATGTGTATGCGGGCTAGGTGAAAAAATAGACCGAACATAACTAATTTCATTAGGCTTAGTCCTTGTACCAAAATAGGTGTAGGGTATAAAAAAATAAGGTCATATTCTAAATTTCATTATTTTATCATTAAAACTGCGATTGATTATTTTACATGCATAGACGGACGTACGGGCATCGTTAAATCTATTTTTAAAGTTATTCTGAATCGAACGGTATATCCAACAATCTATGGTGGTAAATGCTCTTTTTTATTTTAATGGATATAATAGTGAACTAAATCATAATTAAAAACGACTAGTTCCGAAGTTTTATACAAAGCTGAAGAAAAATTATCTTTTGCAAAGGCGTTTCTTAAAAATTGTAATTTTTATATAAATTTTTCAAAATCAGATTTTTTTATTTATCCTAGTGACCTATTAATTTAGTACAAAAAGAAAAAAAAAAAAAAAAATATCAGCCAGAATGTTGTAAAAAAAATGTTTATGCATCCTAAAAATTATCTCTCGAGTATGTCTTGAATTACTTGAGCTCAGCACAACGATCCTTTCGAAAATTATGTGAGAGAATGAAAAGAGGGTGAAACTCAAGAATATTAACTTCCTTCTTATCTAGATGTGAATATGAAAGACATCGTGAGTATTTTTATAGTCCCATTTAATGAAATAAGACCTAATGAATTTAGTCCTAACAAAAACCAAGAAACTCCCATATCATAAAAAAAAAATTAAATAACTTCTAAAGGGGCAAATAAAATGATTCCCAATATTTGGGAGTTTTACCATATTAAAAATTAAGTACTAAATTTAATGAAATTACTCCCAAATGAAATAAGTCCCAAAATAAATAACAGAGATGGTTTTTATTATTTTGTTGTTCTATGTTTTTTGTTGTTGTCTACAAATGAGAGCGTATACATAATTTTAATTATTTAATTGTATGTAACGTATACAACTGGTTGTTCTGAGAAAAAAATATTGTTGTTTAGTTGTTAGGTATGTGATGATTAAATAATTATGTATTGCCAGTTTTTCTTTTGTGTTATTAGTATTATTTTGCTTAGAGGTCAATAAAGATTGAAAAAAATTTTAAAATTGAAGGGGAAAGTTAAAGAAAATATGAAAAATGTACAAGGTCTAATGTTATGTTTAATAAATATATATGTTTTTTTTGTTTCCTAAATTTTTCAAGTTAACTTCAAGTATAATTAATTTCCTTTTTATTGCCTTTTAATGGTAATAAGTATTTAACAAATTATATCTCAAAAAAATAATAAATTTGACTTTATTTTGAGTATAAATTGTTGATGAATAAAATACTCCCTAATAAATCATTTTAAATATTTACTTCATTTTGATTTATAAAGATAACACATCAATCAATCAATCAATCAATCAATCAATCAATCAAAATGTATATTAAGTGTAATAATAAATACATTTAAAATTAATGATTATATACTTAAAACTCATATTAATATTAAACAAAGTCATGATGTAATTTATGTCTAAAAAATAAAACTTTTTTGAAATAATGAACTAGTTAAATTTTATTAGATCAATTCACTTAATCTTAGCCAATTTATTTGTCATTAACACGGAAACCACAATATGCTCTAAAAAAATGGGTTTTATACGCATTAAATATGCAGTAAAAAACTAAAAATATGCTCTAAAAACGCGAAAATATGCATTTTAAAAAAGATATGTTGTATAATTTTTTTTAACAAAATTATGTATTTCATTAAAACAAAGAGCTTTATTAATATTTCAACGTTAATAAATAAGGCAAATCTGAAATTTATCACCCTCGTCGAAATTTAATTCTCCACTTTTTACGTTATTGATCTTCTATTTTCTTACCCATCTAATTCTAGACACTATTATTAGTTCAGAAATTATCAAAATTATCATATCGATCACTGACCGTCAAAATATCGTAACCGGCAACATTTTCGAAATTAGTGTTTTGATGAAAATCTATAATTTAGAGTCATTTAGATCATTTGTCAAAATTCCATCGACATATCAAGTGTCATTTCAGATTTATAGCGAAAGTAATTTTATCGTAAGCGACATTTTTCATACATATAACAATGTGTAAAGTTTTGTTTTCTTGACTTACGCCATTTTCGCCGTTAGGGCTCGACATGCTTTCATAAAAAAATATTGTTTTTACAACATAAACTTCAAATAATATTCAATCTTTTTTTCTGATTTCTCATTTTTTATAAAATCAAATTTGAAAAACATTTCATGATGTATAAAAAAAATATCCTAAAAATATCAAAATATGCTCTAAAAGGGTTAAATATGACCTAAAAATAACAAGATATGCTATAAATATTCACTAAAAATCACCAAATGCAATAATATGCCGTTAGGAGTAAAATATGCAAAAATATGCACTAACAAATCGATGACAAAATGATTTATTTGTTCTGAAACGGATAAATATTTAATCGATGTCTTCATTCAACGTCCAGGAAAAAACATGAAATTGCATATTGTGGTTTCCCTGGCCATTAATAAGAATTTTTTTATGATTGTGACTCAATTAACTTTTAAAAATCGAATCGAATTTAAATATAATCCCTTTATTTAAAGATTATTGCAAAATTTTTCACACACGAAGTGTCACACATTAATATGCCTATAATACCCTTATCACTTATGTCAAACACATACTATGTATGTAAACCAAAAAAAAAAAAAAAAAAAAAAAAACTTTACCTCACGTTTCATACATTCATACACGTGTAATCGTGGTTAAAATAGAATCATTTGCCCATAAACAAAATTGGATTTAAATTTCTTCTTTCATATTTGTTATTTTTCCTTCCATTTTTTTCTCGCCTTTTTATAATTCTATTACATTTCCATGTTATTAAGTGCTGCTATTAAAAAAAAAAAACAAGAAATAGAAAAATCAATCTTATATGATTTTAGATTTTATTTAGAACTTTGTGTAGACACAATTGATAACGCACGTTTACACTTCACTATAAATAGTAGTTGGGTTGTATGGCTTATTAATGACATATTTTTAATGTTTTTTTTAAGAATATTAAAAATAATAAATATCTTAATAAGACTTATTGATTATATTTATGTTAAATATACACAATCATTTAGAAAAACATTTAAAAATTAATTTTATTCTAAAAATAAATATATTCATTTATTTTAAAAGTATGTACTTTAAAATAAGGATTGTTTATGTTGTTTGGTAAGAAAACGATACCAAATAGAATATATAATTTGTGATCACTTATTATGGATCCAAAAATCGATATTTTATATGAACAACTTAAATCATCTGTAGTTTCTCAAATATGTATCCAAATGGAAAAAGAACAATAACACTGATCGAAAAAAAAAAAATCCTCCACCAAAGACGGATAGTTGTACTTAATGCATTTCTGTTTTTTTTTTCCATCAGGTCTTCATTTTTTTATGGGCGTGTCTAACGGTGTGTACGATTGACATAAGTGATACACCAAAAGATGCGTATTAAAAATATCTTCAAATTATATAAACTTAATTTTTTTATGTACTCAATAGTTTCGAAGTTATTTTGAAATAAGTGCCCAAAAAAAAAAATCATTTTCATGCAAAATTTGAGATTTTTTTGTTACAAAAATTTATTTTAATAAATGAAAACATCAAAAATGTTCCAATTTAAGTCGCTATATATTGAATTTGTCTCAATAAGACAAACCGTTCTCGAGTTATACAAGTGTGACTGCCTAAAGACGTGGTCATAGTAGTCATGCCCACAAAAAAAATCAATACGTGATAGAAAATGTGAAAGCTGATTCATGTTTAGCGCGTTAAGTTCCATCTATTTACCCATTTTTTTTTTGACCACTAATGTATGACCACTTAACTATAGCTATTCATGGGTATCTTAACTGTGAATGCAATCAAGATTTGTCCATAAATTTTTATGCCACGGGCTTTATTGACTCGTAATTTTACCAGCTTTGAGATAAAGATGATAAACTGAAACATTTTTAATGTTTTCACATTTAAAAAGAAGTTTTTGTAAAAAAAAAAGAAATCTTGAATGTAGCAAGTAAATTTTTTTTCGGACACTTATTTCGAAATATCTTCAAAACTATTGAGCGAATAAAAATGTAATAGTAGAACGACTTAAAGCCAATTTTATTCCACTTTTTTGGTGTATTATTTATATAAATCGTGCATACCATTCTCGAGTTATAGTGAAATATAGTCGAGTAATCGGCTTACAGAGATCTGCGCTCATGCAGAAAGAAAATTTAATTTTGTATGCAAAATTTGATTTTAAGAATATCTATATATGTCAAGATCATATATTTGTTTTTTTTTTTTTTAATAATTTTAAAAATACATTTTTTTGAGATATACTGATTTCAATTTTATATCTTGAATTTTGACCTTTGATCTTTTGGTGTAATAAATTTTTTTTTTTTTCGATTTTTAAACCGTCATATTTTTGAACCGGAAAGAGACATGGGTCTAAAACCTTATGATTTGAAAAACACTTCCAATGGTCAATACTTGTAGTGAATTTCATTGAAATAGAGATCCGATTGCTGTCCGTTTTGAAATGGAATCACTCACTTCGAAACACTTTAGAAGTACAATAAATACAAAAATTTATGTTATAAATCTTTAAGAAAATACCCTTACATCTAAGGGGACTTGGACCCACATTTGGGAACCAATATGCTCTATAAGACGATGCGAAAACTAGGAAATACAAAGCTATGTTCACCTTTCAGCCGGCTAATAGATAATTTTGAGCCGCCGCCGAAAATTTTTAGAAAGCCGACGTTAAATTTTTTCGGCGCAAGTCTCTGTCGGCATATTTAGGGCGCAATATTAAACACGCCCATGAAAAAAAAACTCGACCTGATGGGAAAATAACTGAAAGCAGTTTTGAGTTTAGCATGCGGAATTCCATTTAGACCAAATATTTTTTTTTTTTTTGAAGGAGCACGAAAAACATTTTTTTTTTTTTTTTTGTTGACCAGTGTAATCTGTGATCACTTATGTTTTTCATCAAAAAACGATATTTTAAATAATAACTTAAATCAGCTGTAGTTTCTTCGGCTATTGTTTGTTAAATATGCATCCAAATTCAAAAGGCAAAAGAATTTTCTTTTACTATTTTAATTTATTAAAATTCAATTTTTTTAGTTTTCAGAAAATTTTGTAAGACCCAGCAAAAACTTTGGTTGTCATGTAATGAGTTAAGAAGCTAATATAAAGGGTCTTCACTACTTGCACATTAGCTTAATAACTCATTATTTTAACACGGTGATGACATTAGAGGCAACTACTTACCCTATACATTACTTAGATGTCATTACAATAACTAATTACTTCGAATCTGTTAATAGCGCATTGATTTTAAAGCATTATTGAAGTCATGATTAGTAATAACAATAGTTACATTTTAGGTTTTAAATAAGTAATGAAATGTCAGGACATAAAGTAACTGCATTATAATCAATAAAAAATTATATTTTTAAAACTCTGACCATAAATAATTATTTACAATCGGGTTACAAATAATTAGTTACTAAACAACTTCTATGTAATGCTGAGAGTATGTTGTTTTCATTACAAATTAACTACATCCGTAACTACATGTCATTACCAAGTTTTTGCTGGGGAATTTTAAAGAACATTTTATGCCTTAAAATTATTAGTAGAAATTTCCTATGCTTTCTCTAGTTCATTTAAAGTTTTTGTTTTTAATTTAACTCTTTTTTTATTCGTTTTGTAGGCGTTTTTAATTTTTTCCTCTTTTTTACAAGAATAAAATGAAAAACTTTTCATTTTAAATTTAAATTCGAATATAAAACCAATTTTTGTTGGTGTGAAATTAATATCCTACAACAGCAGTGGCAGCACCAACTAGCTAACAAACAAAATTGAGTTCAAATGTTTGTTTTTGTTTTAAGAACAAAAACGAAAAAAGTATATATATTTATTTCAAAATGCAAACAACATGGAAACCTAATAAATTCTATGTAAATTCTCTGCTTTGCCGCACTTTCCAACACACAAAAATTATATTTTACACATAAAGAAAAAAATAAAAGAAAAGCATGTACTCTAAATAAAATTTATTAGAAACACACAAAAGTACATAACTTTTTTTTCGTTTGTATTTCATTACATTCTTATTTATTACTACTACTTATATATAGAAACTTATAACAATTGCTCAGAGGGTAGCTAAAAGAAAGGGTTGCCTATTTCTACCACATTTGAGGAAATTTTGTTAAGGTTATTTAAATGTAGTTATTTTTAATAATTTAGTTTGTAAGAAGTTTAAGTTTGAATATACAACTTTTGATTCTATTTTAGAATTAGGAATTTACTAAAATATTTTTGGATTTTATTTTAAGCTAAATTGGTCACCCTTTTTCTTAACTTTTTTTACTGCACTTGTAAGACATTAAATATATATTTTTTTCCCCACTTTTTTAAATATATAAAGAACTAAAAAAAATGCTAAGAGAAGTTCATATTGCAAGAAACTACAAAACAACCATAACTACTATTTTTCTTTCTAATATTCTTTCTTTATTTAGTCGTTTTCTTAAAGCAACTTTTATATATCTAACAAAAAAACTATTATTTACTATTTATTACTAAACATTCAAAAGTATTTGTAATATGTTATATTTAAATAGTAACTCAAATAAATTTAACCTATTTTTTCTATATAAAGCTAAAAATACCCTAACAATACTTCTCCTTAAATATATTTATAACAACTAACTTTATTTACATAAATTGTATTAAAAAGAAAAGAAAATAATAATAAACTATCTTAATTTAAGATTATTTCTTTATAAATTTAAGAAACCAATGTTAGTATTCAATGAAATTTATATTTATATTTTATAATTTCTTTTAAAATTTTTTTTATTTTTTCTCATATTCTGCTAAAAAATTAATATTCATTTTGCTTAACAGTTGTTTAAATTCCCTGAGTAATTGTTATTATTTCCCTTTAAAAAAACTGTTGAAAATGTATTACTTTTTTTTGCATTACTAAACCTTTATTAAATTTACTTTAAATCAAAAAATATTAAAAGCCCCCCAAAAAAATCCTATAAATTGTAAACCACTAACTACTGGAAAATTAGGTAGAATTTTCCCTTATAACGAGTGTTATTTATTTGGTGATGATAGATTTTTTTTTACAAATATTGGCTCCACACTACATAAACTTTGTGCTCCTTAGACTTCCTGTTTCCGTTAAGCTACATAATAAGGGTTACAGTGAAAGGTAAAATTGTCATTAAATTGGAATTTTGTTTGTCAGAAATTGTATAACAAATTCCAAATAATGTCTCTTTTTATTCAACATTTGTGCAAATTTTCTTCATATAAATAACATTCTGCTACAGTTAAAAAAATCAACTAATGATATAGCTTAGGTCTTCTTTTGGATATTGTATATCAGTTTCACTAAATCTTGACTCTAAATGTGGAATTATTCTATTTTATATGAGACTTTCCATAAATTTCTAATATATACCCCAAAAAGTATGCAATATATAAAACATCATCAAAATTCGAGGAGGTGTCATATATTAGTCTTGTGGCCAATTGTTGATCGATACTTTTACTAAAATAAAATATACAAATACAGAATATTACATTAATACTAAAATTTAAATGAATTTATACACTTTAAGGAGATTCTCGAAAGTGGGTTTATATGGGAGCTATTATAAATTATAGACCGAAACTCATAAAATTCGTCTCTGTGAGTACTTTGGCACGAAGATTGACACTTATACAAAACTTCTTAAAGTGTCTGTAATAACGAAAACAATAAATTTCGCTTGCGTTTGATAAAACACAAAAAGAGAATACGTCTCGTATCCATCTCATTTGCGCCAAAAGATTATCAAAATTTTAAGGATCTTAAATGATATTTACCAATCTGAGCTTACATTTTACGATAGGAATGCAAATAAAAAAGCTTTCAGCTTTATCCAAACGTTTTGAACCATTCTTTTCAAAATTTACGTTCAGATTAGTTCTAGCCTAAGGAGCGAAGTATACCGATATAATAGAAATTTGTTCTCTAAAGAAAAGTTTCGAAATATAATTATACCCAATACCCCCGAGAGAACCATAATACAAATATTTCTTTAGTTCTACCTACACAATGAACATTTAGCGTTCTGAGTTAAGAGTCATCGGTTCAATACATTGAGTATGCACTAAAATACTGGACCATTAATATGTAGTCCGTTAAAAATGTATTCCATTCTTCAGAATGTCATGTAATATTTGCAATATATTCTTCATAATAATTTCAATAAAGTTGAGCATAAATTTTCATATAACTATGAAATTCCTCATTAAATAGTCAATTATTATTTTTTTTAATTTGCTAAATTAAAATTTAAATATATTTAAAATTTTGTTTTTCACTGTCTTAGAATGTTTTTTTTAAGCAGTCAATATTTCAATACATTTCTTTTATTTTTGGCAATTTTCTGTTACTTATTCTTTTTTTTTTCCTTTACTTCACTTATCAATACATTTAAGTTTATAAAATGTGTGCAACCATAACCGCTGCCTTATCAACTTTTGACATTTATAATTTCTAAATAAATTTTCCTTTTTTATTTATTATTTATTTATGTATTATCGTACATTTTTAAATAAACATCTAAACATGCAACATTTTTTTTCTGCTTTACGATGCCATCATTACCATTTCAACAAATATTTTGCAATACTTTTGTTGTTTCTTGGGATCCTTTAATATACTCAACTACCAACTGTTGAAATTTTTTAAATTTACTTAAGTTTCTTTTTTATTTGATTGGCGTTGCTTTTATATATTTTGGTGCTGCTACTATTTTTAAGTAGAAATAAATGTGTTGCACGTAAATGCCAGCATTAAATTTTTATTATGCTTTATTTTTATTAAGTTAAGTTTTAGAGGTTCTTTTTTTAATTTAAATGAGACTTTTACTGGTGAAATGAATAAATTTATAAGAGTAATATAATTGAAATTTATTATAATTAAAATAGGTAGTTTAAAAAAAAAATTCATAAAGATTTAAAATAATTTGTTTGTTTAATTGCTTAATATATAATATTTTGCTTTTATTTTTATATTTCCAGATCGCCTATATTTTGTGGCTTTTAAAAAGAATTTCAAACCAAAAAATACTGCAACCAGTCATTATTTTAGCATTGATGATGATTTTATTTATGAAAATTTCTACAATGATTTTGGTCCCTTAAACATTTGCATGCTGTACAGATATTGCCAGAAATTGAATGCCAAATTAAATAATAAAACATTGGCCAATAAGAAAATTGTTCACTATACCTCCATGAATCCAGCAAAACGGGTAAATGCTGCCTATTTAATGGGAGCTTTTGCGGTGAGTAACAAAAATATTGCCGTTATTATCTTTATCTATTAATAAAACTTTTAATTGAACCAGATAATTTACCTCAACAAATCCCCCGAAGAGGCATATCGTCCTTTGGTCATGGGTGAAATACCAGCCTATACCCGTTTTTGTGATGCTTCCTATGGACCAAGTGGCTATAAAATTTCCCTTATCGATTGTTTGAATGCTGTTTATAAATCATTAAAGGCTGGTTTCTTTAATTTTGATGATTTCGATGCTGAGGAATATGAATACTATGAACGTGTTGAAAATGGTGATTTTAATTGGATTGTACCGCAAAAGTTTATTGCTTTCTGTGGACCCCATCAAAAATCCAAAACACTGCCAAATGGTTATCCTTGCCATTCACCTGAAACATATTTTGAATATTTTCGGGCAAATAATGTGACGACTATTATACGTTTGAATGCCAAGGTCTATCATGCTTCCAGTTTTGAGAATGCCGGTTTTGAGCATAAAGATCTATTTTTTATAGATGGTAGTACACCAAGCGATTTAATATTGAAGAAATTCTTAACGATATGTGAGACAACAAAAGGTGCCATAGCAGTGCATTGTAAAGGTGGGTGCGGCGAAGTGATAATTTTGGAATTTTAATATTCAGTACAAGACTTTAGTTGAGACTATAGTTTAGTCTATAGTCCGGGCTATAGTTTAGTCTATAGTCTGAACTATAGTTTAATATATAGTCTGAACTATAGTTTAGTCTATAGTCGATATTCTAGTTTTGTTTATAGTACAGACTATCGTATAGCCTATAATCCAGAATATTAATATATTCTATAGTTCAGACTATAGTATAGTCTATGATCTAGAGTATAGTATAGTCCAGACTAGTTTCAAAAACAACTTTCATAAAGAATTTCCATTGAATCCATTGACTTTAAATACAATTATTATTTATTTTGTTTATAATTTCAGCTGGTCTTGGACGCACTGGTAGTTTAATTGGTGCTTATATAATGAAACACTATAATTTCTCAGCTCTGGAAGCTATAGCTTGGTTACGTTTATGTCGTCCTGGCTCTGTTATTGGTCATCAACAACAATGGATGGAAGAGTATGTCTAAATTCCTTCTCAATATAAAATCCTATTAAAATTTCCTACTCTCACCCGTTTTAGTAAACAATCTTGGCTGTGGTCTGAAGGTGAACGTATGCGCAAGCGCAGTGGTACCTCTTGTCCTGTACACAAATATGGCATTTATAGTTTGCTATATAAAACTTGTTCTGCTGGTCAGTTAATTTCGAATGAAAACAACACCGAAATGCTCATGACTCGAGTCAAAGGTATATCTCAAAAAGTTGATACTATGCATTTGAATGAAGAGGATCAAACCGATTCAAATCAATTAGATTCACTAGAGTCGTATGAGAATGGTAATAAAAATATAACGCCTAGAACACGCCTACTAATGGCAGCTAAAGATGGCAATATAACACCACCTACAAGTGCTAGTGACAATGATAATGATGTCACCGAAACTGAAGAAGATTCTACAACCTCTAATACGAATAGTACATTCATAGTATCACGTAGACGTAAATCGCCTACTACTGTGGGAGGTACTAAGACAAGTAATGTTATTACTACTACAACGTCCATAAGAAGTTCACCGGCTCCTACGGGTGGAGGAGGAGGTGGTGGAGTGGGAGGTACTCCTGCCATAGCAGAAATAACTTTGAGAAGAACACCACCTGTGGTGGGTAATGGTAATACTTTAATAACAAGTACAACAACAACTAGCTCAACGATAACCGGTACCACTAACACAACCGCGTCAGCACCTTTGTATTCTGAAAAGAAATTGAAAAAACCTTCATCTAACTATGAACCGGCAGCTTTACAAAGGCCAACCATAGCCTCGACAGTTAAAATGACTCAAGCGGCTATAGAAAAGGCCAAGGCACAAACTCAGGGTGATAAGTTAAATCAAATTAAGGCTATGAGACGTCAACATAATTCTAGATCTGGTGGTAGTTCAGGGTAAATATTTGATAAATATTTTTATTTATAATATCTGATACAAAATTTTAAAAATTTAATTTACAGAGAAACTGAAAATCCTTTACGTCATACCCGTGCTCGTTCACAACCTTTCCGTAATAATAATAATTTGGTTAATATGTTGGCCACAACACAAACAACTACCATAAGCGGCATTAAAGGCCAAGATTGTTTGGATACGAATGCAGTTGTAACAGCTACAAATAATTTACTAAATAATAATATTAATAACAACAATAATAACAACAACAGTAACAATAACAATTGTAATAATATTAATAATAACAATAATAATAACAACAACAATGGTGGTCCAACTACAACAACATCAGCAACAACAAATCTAACCTCCGCAACCACAACAACTGGTTTAAATAGTGTTAATAGTACAATAACAACACGGGCACGCAGTTTAGCTATTTATAGCAAAAGGTAAGTTTTAACAAACACTCCATCCCACTCCAAACTCTACCTCTAACAATTATAATCCCTTCAAGAATATATCCTTTTCTTTCATTTAATTCCTCATTTGATTTTAAATTAACAAATTCTTTAACTTAAAATTCCTCTAGTTTCATTTATTAACAACAATAATTTAATATATTTTTTACCCTAAAACCATTTTGCCTTAATTTAATATGCGTTTTAGAAAATTAGCTGCTAGCTTAAAGCCATTTTTAAGACATTTGTTGTTGTCTATTTAAATGCTACTTAAATTTTTGAAAAAAAAAAAAAAAAGATAATTTTACAAATTAAAATTTTAATTTTTGTTTATAAATTAATTTGTTCATATTGCCGTTTGTTCTTGCGTTTTTATTTATGTTTTTTAGTAATTTTTTGTATTAATATTTTCTTTAGTAGTTTTTGGTATAGCCTTTGGCTTTTTGAAGGGAAACTTATTAATTTATTGGAATAAAAAAAATAAATAAATAAATAAATAAATAGTTTATGGTAAAAGTTTGAATATAATTGAAGTAAATTTGTGGTATAAAAGTTATAAGGTAACATAGTTACTTAGTTTAAATAATAAATTTGTATAGAAAAGAAAATATATTAATTTATAATTTATACATATTTGGTAAATATTAAGACTTGTGGTTCATTAGATAACTTGTTTAAGGTACTACATAATTGAAGTCTTTAACTGTCGATTTAAAACTTGTCAATTTAAAAAAAAGTGGTTTCTAGAGGAGTAATAGTACTCTGCAAAATTTTGTCAATTAATCCACATCGGTGTAATTCTTCTCCCAACGAAATTGGTTGCGAGAGAAAAAGGAAGCTTTTCTTTTCGCAAAAAAAAAAACTTCCTTCCACAATTTCATACCAATATTTTATGAAAATAGGTTTTGTTAGCCCGAATGATACGTTCAACAGTTAAACTAATTTGAACTACTTATAGTTAAAAAGTGTAACACAAGTATTTTTTATTCCCATTTAATATGTTTCCTATCAAAAGTTCTGTAGAATTGTTAAAAACCAAACACCATTTTATTTAGAAAAATTTTATAAACTAATACATTTATGGTTCATTAATTACAAATTTATTTAAATAATTTTTAGTTAGACATTGTAATAATAACACATTTAACATTATTAATAATATTAATAAGGGAAATATTTTTTGTTTGTTTAAAAAAATAAAAATTTGTAAAAAATTTAAATTTCTTTTTTTAACCTCAAAATAAAACCAAACAACTTTAATCAAGCTTTAAACGAAGTCTAATGCAATACTTTAATCGCCACCGTTGAATGTTGATTTAATATTCCCCACTTCCCTCCTTAAAAAAAAAATAAAAATATATTTTAAATTAATAAAAATTAAAGCAGGAATTTTATTTTTAACAATAAGCTATATTATTTTTTTATAAAAATTATTTTAATAACTATATTTTTCTACAAATTCAAAATTATATCTTATTTTTTTTTGTATATATATTATGCACAGTTTTATTTTTTATAAAGATTTTTAAAGAAATTAAAAAAAAAAAAAAAAATGTAAATTATTTTAGAAATTTAAATAGTGTATTAATAAAATTTCCCTATTGTAATTTATTTTGTTTCCTTTGTAATTATTTTATATATATAAAACTAATTTTTGCTACTACTTAAATATATTAATTGTTGTTCCAATTTCCTTTATTTTATTATTCTAAATTTATTTAACCTTTAATTTTGATTTGATGTTGTAAAATTTTAGTTTAAAAACAAATATTACTGTAGATATCAAAATTTTTAATTTTATGTATAAACAATTTATTAATAATACTATTTTATTAACTTATGTTTACTAAATAACAGTTTTTTTTGTTTATGCATGATAATGATTCAATAAATATTTACAAATTTTTTTAATTCCCCCCAACAAACCAAATTTTGTTTGTATTTTTTTATTTAATAAAATTTTGTTTATTTATTTACTTTTTTCCCCTTTTTCTCTTTTCCTCTTTTTGGCTTCTGTCCCTTGTTGTATAATTTTGTTGTTGTATTTATTTATTTTGTTTTGGCTTTTGGTAATTTTCTTTATTTTTATTATTTTTGTTTATAATTAGTTTTAATGGTTCCCTTTACTTCTGAACTAAAAAAAAAATAATATTTTCCCTGTATTATAATTTAGAGTATGTAAAATGAAAACTATGTTGCAAAAAGATAAATAGAAATTAAGTTCTTTTTAATTAAATCTATAAATTTAATTATTAAGATTGACAAAAGTGTACTTTTACCTAAATTTATACCCAATGATTCAAAAGTTTTAGACGTGCCTGCTTTTCAATTTATTTTTTATCATTATTAAAAGAACTGTAACATCATCCAAATATTATAAACAATCTTAGGATCGTGGTTTAAATACAACTAAATTTTTTATAAAATCGAAGTAACATCATATTGGGACAATTTTTAATTCAATATACAAACCCAATGAAAAAATAAATCCAACACTCCCAGATTTTGAACAATAATCACATCAAATCGGCCTTTACAATTTTTGACTTCATGTTAAATATTACCCTATTTTTAGGCGACCTGTGTCATCTCAAATTATCATTTTAAAGTTGTTTCTTATTTCTCCAAAGAATTTATCAAAGAAATTTGGCAATGAAATGTCCTTCAAATTGATATGTAATGCGAATGAAACTAATTAATCTATTACTAAGCCATTAAATGTCGATCAGTTAAATGATAATCTATAAATATATAGAATTCTCGAGAAACATCTGTTATTCTCCTTTCATATACTCGTTTTTTTGGCGTTCAAAAGGATTTTTAAAAAAAGTTAACTGAGTTTATTGAAAATAGTAATAATATTACCCTGGTACCTACAAATTTATTAAAAATTATTTATTAAAATAAATGTTTCATAAAATATCTACGAATCCTAATAGTTATTAGCTTTGTTCCCGTACTTTAAATTGGGAGCACGTGGGATGCCAATTTTACCGAAAGCATTCCCGTTCTAGAAAATTTGGCAAAATAAAGCTTTTTTGATAGAATCATTTCTTCTCCCGGTAAATTGTTTAATAAATAAAAAATATGCTATAAAAAGTTTAAAAGAAAATTCATAAATTATTTATTTGTTACTAACTTCAAAGTTTCATAAAAAAATAAAAAAAATGCAAATATGCTGAAAAAGATTACATTAATTATTCTATCTGGTCTAGTTGTATCATGCATTAACATATGAAATTTTAAAAGAGTTTGATGTTTTCTTTCTGGGTAGACAATTAGGATTTTTGTGTTCCCGTATTTTTGTGAGAAAAAAAAAATCAGTTTTTTCCCATTTTAGCGCATTGTAACCAAAAAGTGCGGAAACAAACTTTTGTCAGATCGGGACAAATTCACTTCAACTCATGCAACAATTAAGAGCACAATTTGTTTTATTGAACACCCATTCTACTAAAATATCAACCTTAGATTTTTAAAACGTTCTATTGTTTATTGACTCCACTTATTAGAAATTCCTTTAGAATTTAACACCATTTCCGAACAAAACTGTGCTGAAATATAACATTTCCTTTCAACCTTATTTTCTATTAAACAGATTTGTGATGATTGCATCAAAAATGGGACAATATTTTAAATCAAAAAATTTACAAGGTAAAATTGAGATTTCCGTTGAACGTCATACAAACATTGAAAATTTTCACTTTAATGTCATGTTCACTTTAAATGTCATCAATAGATGAAATATTGGATTTGGGAGTCGTTTGTGATACTAAATTAACATTCTGTAGTCATTTAAATTATATCATTCCTAAAGCTTGGTCGGTTTTTGGTTTTATACGTCGTCTGTCAGATAAAAGTTTCGATCATTATACTAGAAAGATACTTTTTGCTTCAGTAATTTGGAATCCTAGTGCTTTGGTTCATAGTAATCGCATTGAAAGAATACAAATCAAATTCATTAAATATGCTCTTGCTTTTTTAAATTTTACAAATTTCCCTGCTGCTACTTATAGCGGTAAGTGTGCTTTACTATCATTGAAAACATTGGAAGCATGGAGAAAAATTGCTTCTTTAAATTTTTTATATAACATCGTTTCTGGTAATATTAATTGTTCTGATTTATTACAGTCAATAAAAATTCTTGTTCCTCAAAGATTTCTTAGATCAAGAAATATATTTTTTTATATTGATCTGCATAGAAATAACTTTGCATTAAATGAACCGCTTACTAGAGCTATGCGTTTATATAATGAAAACTGCATTTATTTAGACATTAGTGTCCCAACTAGGGAATTTAAACTGTTTTTAAATAATTCATTTTAAATTTAATGCTAGTCTGTAAGGATAATATTGTATCTAAAGACTAAATAAATAAATATATATATATATATATATATATATATATATATATATATATATATATATATATATATATATATATATATATATATATAAAATGTTTTTTATCGGATGTTTTTCTGATGCAAAATTTATGGTGTTTCTATCAATACCGTTGAAAGTTTTCATATATGAGCTGCAATTTAGCGGATTTTTCACATGCTTAAGAAGATAGATAATTGAATTTGAATTAAATTTACGTTATGTCATCATTGAAGACATCTCACAAGGAACAACTATAAATAGTGTTTTATTTTATATATTTTTTTTCTTACACTTTGAAGGCCTTGTTTTCACTTCTCAAATTGTGCATTATTGATGTTACAACAGCAACGAAATTAAAGAATCTGTCAAAATAGTCTCAGAAACTTTGAGTAGTTCATGAACGGAAATTTTACTTCTTTGAGCATAACACCAAGTTTAACCTACTTCGCAGAGGTTGTAGAAAATGTTAACAGTGTTATATATAGTCTGTCACCGTAATGTTACAGTAGTCCATTTTAAATATTTATTTCACTCCTTGTGGAGGAGACTTTCTAAACGCATAAACTAAACAGGAATTGTGAGAGAACATCTACTGGTTTTTACAGCTTCATATTACTGTCTGACGAACACCTTAATAGTTAACGATCTTTTATCAAATTACTACCGAGAAAAGCTGTGGTAATACTTTCTATACTGTATAATATTAACTATGTTAGTTAGATGGAAATTTTCTTCGTTTCTAAGTGCATATTCTGCTCTTTTCAAACGGATAAATTGTGTTCGGTACATCTCTCTTTTAACATTTCATAATAGAGGACATACTTCTGATCTTTCCAAATATAGAACATAACCTTAGAGACAGGGATATTCGGCTTTGGTATCGAATTATTTTAGTTGTCCGGGCGTTACATACTTTTTTTTTTTGTGCCTTATATTATCATAGTGAATGCACTTGCCATCGCCCGTAATAATTCGATACAGAATCGTCTGGATTTCTGGAACTTTAAAGAGTTTAATGCGTACATCCCACATTATCTAATCACTTGCTAGGAATATGGTTTGACCACGCTCTTCACTGACACTTTTAAAGTCGCCATTTCATTTCATGTCATTAAAAATATCAGTTCTGAAGTTTTCGATCAACACTTGGTTTCGACAGAATATGTAATAATTTAAGTTGAAAGTTCTTAAATAAAAATGTAGGATAAATTAAGGATATTTGAAAAAGCGTCTATTATCGTTCATAAAGTATCATTAACGAAAACTTTTGTAATGCCGAAATTTTGCCAGTTTTCATTGGCCAAATCTATATACCCACCATCTGCAATTTTTTAAAATTTCATTTTATTTGGGAGGTGGGCGGTAAAGTGTGCGGACCACGCCCATTTTTGGTTCCTGACCTTACATTATTCCTTGAATTATTTTGGTCATACATTTTTTGTTTTTGATTGCCATAGCGATTTTGGGAGAAGAGATTACATTTAGAGGGAAATTTTATTCGGAATTTGAATGAATATTATGATTTATTCCCAAATAATGTGCGACTGTCTTAGGGTTCAAAAATTTTTAAATTTTCATTGTTTATCGATAGTAATATATCTGTAGACTTTTGACAAAACATCTTAAGTCGAAATAAGGCAAATTTCAAATTATTTCATCATTAAATTAACATGTTTAAGACACGTAGTTTTAGGATCAACTTGATATTTTCCTACAACTATTTGTTTTGAAGAAAGACAAAAAATTAACAATACATAGACATTGTTTTTTAAACAATGTGTGTTAAGTAGTTTTATCAAAAATATAATTGCCAGTTTAGGCTTTTTATTTAGCTTTTAACCATAATATAACTACAGAAGGTATAATCATTAGAAATTGTGTTCTCAATTTGATTTACCCTGAAAAGTCATGATATAAGAATAGAAGGTAGAATCATTAGGGAAAGTTGTCAATTTTAATTCTTATTATGTCAAATAGAAAATAAAAAATCAAAAATAAAAATGTAAAAAATAAAAGGAAAAAATTAAAAAAGTCAAATAAAAATCATTAAAATGCTTTTCTTTATATTTATGTATTTGAATTTCAATTTTTTTTAAGAAAAATACTTGTGTTACAATTTTTTGGATAGATTACAAAACTGCCCAAACACCAACATCTTTTCGTGATTCCTGCTATATCTTGCTATTCGCTTTTGTAGAATGTTTCAGAAACAAACACAACACAAAATATCTTAAATTACAACCAATGCTTGCAAGCATTACTTAATCTCCCTTCCAAAGATGGGCCAGAATACATCTTGCACTTGTACTGCTGTGGCGAGTCCAGTAGTTGAACCCCAATGTCGAGGACTATATATTAGTGTCATACTTGTTGGCAGTGGACGTAGAATTGTAGAATATATTTATGAACAAGAATTTTTAACAAATAAGTTGTAATTTTTTTATTTTTTTATATTTTGTTTTGATTTTTCTTTAAATATTTTCTTGTTTGACATTTCAGGGTAAAATAAATTGAGAGCTCTCTCTCTAATGATTCTACCATAGAGTAACATATAGAGACGAAATTCTCGATTGACAATTGAAAAAAATTGTTGCTTTGTAAACAAAAATGTGTTTTTATTTTCTTCTAGCAACAACAAAATGTATTTGATTACATGTATTTTGTTGTTGCATGAGTTAGGTTTTTGACAATTAGTCTCGTCTCTTGTTACTCTTTGGATTCTACCTTCTGTTATTATATTATGCTGAAAAGTCAGTCACATATAAAATAAAACAAAATGTAAAAAATTCAAACAAAACATCAAAAATATAAACAAAATTTTTAAACTAAAAAAAAAAAATATATATATATATATATATATATGTGAATAAATTTTATAAAAATATGTAAATTTTATTTAAAAGCAATAATTTCCAATAATTTATTGAGTGAAAATTACAAAAATGGAATTTTGTTATTGATCTTTGCAAGAAATATTTAGAAAATTCAAGTGCAAACAAAAACATTTAACATTTCTTTTAGTTGTAAGTTTTATTTTGTTGCTTTTAATTTTTTCAATTTTCTGACTTATCAAGCATTACAAATGACAACTCACCCAAATGATTCTACCTTCAGTTTTTATATCATGGCTTTTAGCCACAAAATTTTCGTTTTAGTTAAGGCTAATTTTATTTTTTCAGAATTATAAGTTTACTCATTTTTGTATATTAATTCGCACAAACATCGAAATTACTTATATTCAATGAAAATTTTGGCCTGCGGCTCTTCATTTCATTTTTAAAGTTTAATTAAAAGCTAATATTTCCCATTAGTTTTTATTACTCTTAAAATTCGATTAACTACATTTAACATCAGGCTTTTGCGATTTAATAATTTTATATTGCTGAGCTTCTTATGCTATAGAATCTAAAGAAAATCTCATATTTTTTATATCTTTATTTTTAAGTTTAGTATTTTAAGCATGTTTCTATAATTTCTAATAAAAAATACCTCCCTCCACATTTGCAACATAGTTTTATTTTTTTTAAATCCTTCAAACATACTAAATGTATCTTTTTATTTCCAAAAACGAATAAAAAATATAAAATTTATTTTACTATTATATTTCTTTCCATTATATATTTTCTCTTTCTTCTCTATATATAAAATGCGGTGACTTTTATGGGATTTTATCTGTATAAAAAAAAAAAAACACAACAACACAAATATACAAAAATCTACTAACAATTGTAAATATTTCTTAAACAAAAAACAAACAAAAATAACTGAAGAATGAGTCTAATGCATTTACGTAAAGCTGAACAACAACAACAACAGATTTCAAATAATGTCACTGCCGCCAATAATAACAACAATTCCAATAATGTTAGTTCCACTACAACAACAACACCATCTCTGTTACCACAACATCATGATGTAACTTCTCCTACACTCAGTAGTTTAAATAAACAAACAAAAACCTATAATAATACTTTAATAAGTTCCACCACAAATGAAAGTAAAATTCCCATTGTGAGAGCAACAGCAGCTTTAATTGACTTGAATGTGGCCATTAATCATAGTGGCGGAGTAGTGGGATCATCGGCCACTATACCTCCTTCTAGAAGTTCTAATAGATTGTCGGCAGCGGCAGCAGCTTCAGCTGTTAACGTGCCACATCATCATATGACTTTGAGAGGAAGATCACGTTTAAGATATCATCGTCATCAGGATGGTGGTGGCGGTTTACAACAGGCACCACCTTGTACCATGACTACAGCTAGATATTATCGTGATGTTTCAGCTTTACCCTCAGCCATACAATTTAGTGGTAATGGTGGTGGTATTGGTGGCGGTGGCATTACAACACGTTCATCTTCTGCAACTTTGGATTTAAATTCAAATCCATTACCTACTTCGGGTACATTGCTGGGCAATATGAACAAAACTAATAATAATAACAACAACAGCAACAACAATAGCAATAGTAGTAGTACAACAACATCAAACACAACATGTAGCAATAAAAGTAATAATAGTAGTAATAGTAGAAAATTGGATGAGCGTATACTGCGTACCAATACAAAATCCTCTTGTACCTCTGCCAATCATTCAAATTCCTCTTCTGACGCTGAAACCCTTAAATCCACACATTCAAACAGTAATTTATCCTTAGATAATAATAATTCAATACAGCAAACACATTTAAACATAAATTTCTTATCATCTTCTTCTCCCCCCATTGCCGCCGACATAACAACAACAACTACAACAACGGAATCTCCTAACACCTCATTCCCCCACAACCAACATCCTTCACATCACAATCTCACTACAACAACCACTATGCCAAACCTATTATCCTATTCACCTTCCCTATCCCTTGCTACCACTCCCACACCTTGTTCCTCCTCTGCCTGCTCTACTCCCCAAAATTTAGATACAAATCGTCTTAGTCGTACATCACAACGTTCCTTGCCATCATCGACATCGACGGGTATACCCTGTAGTAGCCAATATGCTGGTGGTGGTGGCGGTTTAAAACGTAACAAAAGATCCTTGAGCAGTACTCGCATAGAGAAGGATAAATGTGATGAATACAACACAAAATTGCTGAGAAAGACTAGCAATCAAATTTCCTCCTCCTCCACCTCCAACAACAACAATAACAACTCTACAACTTCAGGTAATGTTCTTAGTTCCACAACAGGCGGTGGTAGTTTTCGTACTAGACATCGCCAGGCGGTCGCCTTGGAATCTTCAACTGCTTCTTCTACTTCTTCGACCTCTACCTCAGGTATACCAACACCCACGAGTCAGGGTCTCTATTTGCCACGTAGTGCTAAATATGGAGCTGCTGCTGTTATGACTGCAGAGCAACGTGATCATCACCAGTCACAGCACCAGCAACAACGTTTGTCTTTAAAACTGCGTAAGAAAATAAGTTACTAGAATTTGGAGTCCTTACCTACAAGTTGTAGGTACAGCAAAAGGGCCAAAAGATAAATTTAAGGTTATAAGGTGAGAGACACAAAAAGCGAGAGATAGAGACAAAATAATTTTGGATTTAAATATTTTAGAAGCGGAAAGAGAAAGGAGAGAAAAGACTTAAATTTTACAACCAACAAATTTGGTTTAAAAATTCTCTTTAAAAGTGCAATATTTCTTATAAAACCTAGAATCAAGTTTAAAATTTAAGAATTTTAGAAAATTTTATTAAAATTAAATATATTTTTTTGGGTTATAACTCCATTAGCATATATAATAAAAGGAAAGTTGACTAATTGATCTAACCAGAATGTGTTGTATAATTAATTTTATTCGAACAAGTTTTCCATAAGCCACAAAAAGAGTGAAAGATCATTGGACAAATTAAAAGTCTAGACTTAAAAAAATCGAAATTGTCCCCTTATTTGTAAATCCCTGCACTTTGATAAACATTCCATACAAATTCGTTTAAAAACAAAATCAGTTTATATGGAAAAATTTTCAAAATGAGGTGAAGTGTTTTACAAAAAAATTAGGCCCTAAAAAGAAATATTGAAACTTTCAGATTTTAAAAGAGAAAAGGGAATATATAACATTTTTACTTTTCTTACTCCGGTACAAAAAGAGGAGAATTTGGATTTAATTATTTCATTCGGGAGGAATTTCTTAGAACTTCAAATTTAATTTCTTTATAGATGTTCATGTACTGTAAATAATGTCTTAAAAAATATTCGACAGATCCTATATAATATGCAGTCATTGGAAATGTCAAATTTTCAATTAAAGCGCTAAAACAGATATAGAAGAGAGTTTTCATGAATTTCGGGTCCAAGTTATAAACAATTAAGGGAGAGATATTTTAAATTGATTTCTTTTAAGTGCAATATATTTAAAACAAATTAGTTTTATTACTTTAAAAAGTCAAATATTTCAATTTTTAATAATATTTAAAATTTAATATCTTCTACAAGTGCAATAATTAAAATTAGTAAAAAATAACATTTTTAACCCAATCAATGTTTTTAAAATCTATTTTTATTATAAACTTTAGTTATTTTTCCCTGACATCACTATAACTCTTTTGATTTTTGAGTTATAAGTTGATATCTCAACATTTTTGCATGTCTATTAAATACACTAAACGAAAATAGTTTATAATACTTTTAATCTTCTCTTAAAAGTATTTGAATAAACATAAAAATATGACATTTTTGTAAAAAAAATTTTTAAATGATTATTTTTACTAATTTTAAGATTTTGAAATAGAAAAACTTTTATTTTACCTCTACTAATGTTATGTTTGATCTCATTATTTGGCTTATATATAATTTAGAACTCAAAATTAAACTGAATTTTAAAAAGGTGTTGGAATTAAATCCGCCTACATATGATTACAACGAGGAGGGAGTTAATCCTTAACCCCGAGAAAAATAGGATTCTCAAAACAATTGACAGCGGATCACGTCCGAGTTTACATTAATTCCTGAACTATTTTTCGATGGCGTAAATTTAATATTGTTTAAGAGTTATCACAGAAAAAATTAAAATTATAAACAAGAAATGAATATGATTCTGATGAACATTATTGTTAAAGCATAAATATTTGGCCGAGGGCTTATAGCCGAGTAGTTTCCAAAGAAAATAAAACTCTCACCAACTTTATGAACATCTTGCCACCAAACTAATGATTCCCTCCGAGATGTGTTAAAAAAAAAAAAAAACACTCTTATTTAAGCCTTTTTGTATTTTTAAATGATTTTGGGGTTCTATTTCACGTTTAAATCGGAAAATGAGCAATAAAAAATAAATTGGAATTGGGTCTATTTCGTTCGTATTTGGCTCTATTGTGCTTTCAACAGACAGACGGACATAGCTAGATCGTCCTACAATTTCACGAGGACCCCAAATAAATACATATACTTTACAAGATCTTAGATGAATATTTCGTTATGTTATAAAATGAAATGACAAAATCCCATCTTTTTGGCATTTTTGTAATTTTTTTTTTCTTAATAGAATTTTATAAACTCTCGAAACATGGATCTATTTAAATCAGTGAAAAGTATATTTTAAAATGTCCTATCTGACGAGTCTAGGCAAACATTTTTATCCATTTCTGATTTTAAAAAATTTGACACCGGCAGTTAATTCTCGCACTAGTGATCGAAATAAAGTTAGAATCGAAAATAATTTCGATACAACTTATTTTTCTAATGATGTTACTCTATAGCAAACGAATCGAGATGTTTCTTCAGTGTTGTGAAAAATATAAATAAATTTGTTTTACAACACTGAATAAATATAAGAAAATGTAAACAAAAACGAAGCAAAAAATCGGAAATAAAAAAATAAAAATTTAATAAAAGTTAAAATTTTATCCAATTTCTTTTTTTATTGCTCATTTTTTGATAAGCCCTCGGCAAATCTGTATGCTTTAATCTTAATGTGAAAAAATGTGATTCGAAAGCTTGTTTGCTTATGAGTAAAAATTTGCAAGGTTGCGTTCGAATGATCGCTCGTTATCAATGCCACCATTAGAAATTTCGATACGCCTTATTCTATATCGAAAAAGGGAATTCCAAAAGTAAAATAATTCTCACATTCTTATAAAAATTCGTTCGAAATAGGTTTTGAATATAACCAAAATGGATTTATTGGCTATAAATTTTTGATGACATTTTTTAAGAGTAATAACAATAAATGGTTGGTACCATTTATTGGTCAGAGTTATATACGATTGGAATAAAAAATGTGTCTATTTGCCAAGAATATAATATTCGGGGAAAACATTACATTGGTTTGGCAAAAATCTTTAAATTGTCTCATGAACTGCCATATTCTCCAGGTTTAGACCCTTATTATATAAAATTATGAAACAAGGAAATTCACACCTTTGAGAAATCCCATTATTTTAAAGGGATAAAACACTTGATTCTGGTAATTTTTTTTATTATTATTTAAAAAAAGATTTGCCAAAAGTTAAATTTTACATTACAGCCTTAATTGAAAATATTGCCATAATATCTTTCATGAAATACAAACTTTCAATTATTTGTTGATTATTTAAAGGTTTACAAAAAAACTGATATTAAGAAAATATAAATTAAAATTATTATATTTTAGACTAGCTTCAAAAGCCGTTTTATTGATTGTTGATTTCGAATATTGTTTAAAGATTTTTGAAAACCATTAATTCTAAATTTTATGTTCGAAATTCTGAAAAGAAAAATTATTTAAAAAATTTGCAACAAAAAAGTTTTTCAATATTTTAAATTTTAAACATATGTCTCTTTCTCTTGCTTTAAATCTAAAACTTTTATTTAGAAATGTCTAGGAACTCATTTTCAATATTCCTTCCATTTTTTTTGTTGTATTAAGCCTTAAATAAACATTTAAATGTATTATATAAAAAATATATATTCTAAATATAAATTATTAAGTGCAAATATTTATATAAAAAATATTTTTATTAAAAATAATATAAATAAAATTTTTATTAGAAAAAAATATTTAACTAACAATTATATAAATAAAATATTTAACAAAAATAAATACTTATACTAAATATAAATAAACATCTTGTTATATAAACTCATGCATAAAAAAAAAAAAATAATAATAAATGTAAATTTATGTACCTTAAGTAAAAAATGTAATTTTTTATAATTTCAATTATCGTGTGCATTATTATTAACTGTATATTATTATTTTTTATTATTATTTTTTAAAGCCTGATTCTTGTTATTGTTGTCATTTAAGTTTTTTTCTCTTTGTATTAAAAATCTTGTATTTCTTTAAGCAAAAATAAAAAATAAATCCTTTAATCCTCATAAAATATGCCTTAAATTTTGTACAAAATATAAATCATTTTATTATTATGTAAAAACAAAATAATTATTATGTAAAAACAATAATTCTTTATGAAAAAGAAACCAATTTTTTGTTAAAAATTTTTTATAGGTATTTAATTATAAAGAATAAAATAAATTTGTGTAAAATTAGCTAACATTTAACTAAAACATAACAATTTTTTTAACGCTTTAAATCATTTTTATATTTACATCTTTAGGTTGTAAAAAGTATTTTTTTTTTTTTAATTATTACTATTGATTGCAATTTATTGAATGTGTATATAAATATGAATTTAAATATGTATTCTATTGACTTGTTATACATTAATTAAATTTAAGTAAATTATAAATTATATTATAACAATATTATTATATAGATGAAAGGGAAGAAAAAAAAACTATTGATTAAAATTATAGTCAGTCTTATTATGTAAGTCAGTCAAATCATGTGTAATATTTCTTAAAGTCAAACTTAAAAACATTTGAATTTTCATATTATAAACAAGTAAACAAATGTTGAATTAATAATAAAAATATATACTACAAAAACATAATTATTAAAATATCAATGAACGTTTTATTTAAAATAATGGAAACAGCTTTGTAGCTTTGAGTATTTCTTTGTAAAAATAATATTTTATTATTAAATTTGTAAATAAAAATTTTTGTTTAAAATAATTAAATAAGAATATATAAAATATATATACTTATTTACAAAAACCGCAAATTTTATATCCTTTTTTAAGGAAAATTATTTCCAAATATCCGCTACTTAAAGTTCGTGTAAATATTTATTTACTTTAAAAATTTTTTTTTTTTTTAATTATCATAACTTCTTTTTTTTTTAATAATGATTAGATAATTAAAATTGATTATTCTTATTTTTTTTTTTTTAATTTTGTTTACAAATATTTATAAGATTTATAAATAATTTAATATCAAATTGAGAAAACACATTATTTCAAATTTTTGTAAACTTGTCTTAAGATTTATGAATAATTTGATAATAACATTTAATACCAAGTTAAGAGCGTACAATTTTTCAAATATTTTTAGTTATCTTTGATAATGATAATGATTTGATAATAACATTTGGTATCAATTTGAGAAAATATAATTTTTCAATGTTTTTTTTCTCAAATGATTCTCAATTTATATTCAAACACGAAATTCAAACCTCTATCCACATTTGACACATGTTTGAGAAACATATTTGATATCAAATGATAAAGTCATCATATTTCAAACATTTGACATCGTGTTTGCTGGGATGTTACAAATATAGCGACATAAAATTCATTAAAATCGATCCATATGTTGACTTTAATGTCATTTGAAAGAGAAGAGGCTATAGTTTTACAAGACCATTTCATTTATTGCAGAAATTTTCAATCACAACTTAAAAAATGTAAAATAAAAATATACTTAATGTTTTTAGCTTATTTAATGCAGCCACTTCTCTTTGGAACGATACTTCAATGTAGGTTGTCCAGTGGACTTTATTTTTTTATCTACTCCTAGAAAATTAAAATTGAGTGAACAATAAAGGTAGTGAAGCAGCGAATAAACTTTTTAACATTTATGGCTAGTGATATATTTTAAGGAAAATAAAGGCCAAATTAAGATTTTCAGCACCAAAACCGATCTGGAGTTCAAGTTGACATGAGCAAAAAATGTTTATTATAGAAAATTTGTTGTCCAAATTAGAAATAATAAAATATAAATAATGCCCTGAAAATATTACACGAAAACTGCACTCTTCGGTAACAAACCGCCTCAAGTCTGTTACATACAATTAAGTCTACCAATAATTACAATAAAGGTATTATTCATCTCAGAAATTGCAACTTTGCTAGACCCTTGCAAAGTAAGTTGTGCAAAATCTATTCTATGTGGTTTTTGTTGTGTTTTCAGAATTCGATGCAAATTTTCTACTTTACAAGGGTCTTGCAAACTTGCAAATTTCTGAGGTGAAAACCTTTAATAAATACAGTTATTATCGGTGGTAATTTTGAACTTTTTGATGTCATAAAAATGACATAAAATAAACTGTGAGGTACAAATATTTGATTTTTTTGTTTTCTTATTTTTAAGTTACTTTAAGGCAACTTTAACAATAAATAATGGTTCTATGTTAAATTAGAAATCTTTCTATTTCTAATGATACCAAATTTTATTTTTAATTCCTGTCTGTTACTTTAGTAAATAGTATGTCATTTAAAAATTATAAAAATAATAAAACTGACATAAATCTGTATATCGTCACCGAAAATGCAAAACAACGTAACAACAAAATTTTCAAATTTGTGTTTTAGATAAAATATTGTTTATTATTCCAAAATACGTGTGACCACAAATTCTCAGACTTGTAGCTCAAAAAATGACGATTATATTAACGAAAGCAATAATTTTCTTAAGTCAAAATAACGTAACATTACATTTGTTAAAAAAATAAAATTTGTTTTCTTTTTTTTACGAATTTAGATTACAAATGATTACAAATATAATGGCTATTAAAATCTTGGAGTAAAAGTTATCAGAAATCGTTTAAATTACAATTTTTCTAAAATTTGTATTGATGTTACGTTGTTTTGGCTTCCGAAAATTTAAATCTTGAAAAACGTAAACCACATAACTTAAGAAATATTTCATAAAAATAAAAATATTCATCATCAATATATTAGGCAGTAGTTAAGGATGTAATAACCTAAAAATTTGTAGGACAATTCGTTTAGATTTTAGAAAGTTTTTTGTGCCTCCTGTAAAGTTATGAAAAGTGATGTTACGTTGTTTTGCATTTTCGGTGACGATGTCTTACCGAGAACTTTAAGAAGATAAGAAACAAAATTTTGGAAAGCGGTTAACATTTTTGTGTCAGAGGTACCCTGTTTTGAGCCCCAGTATCTCCGCTCCCTAGGGGTGTATAGGGTCTTCTTACAAAATATAAATTTATACATTCCTCTGCTATGTAATCCAATCAGCCAATTAGATGTTACAGATTCATTTCCATATCTTTTCAAGAAAAATTCAAAATCTGCCTAAATCTGGGAATTTCTTGAAATCTCAAGAAAAGTTAAGAACCTTACGCGGAATTTTTGTTTACGATTGGGCTGAACATCTTGGGATTGAATATAAATAAGTATTTCTTCTAAATTTTGAAAAAATTTTTGTAAAAGATTATTTTCAGTTAAAAAAACACCTTGAATGAAAAGTAATAAAGTCCAGAAGATGTATTATTTACCTATATGCCTAATTACCAAATTTATTTTTAAAATAAAACACAAATTTTTTTTTTTTTTTTTAATTTTTTTACAAATTTATTAAAAAGCAAGCACCCGAAAACGTTTTATTTTTATTTTTCAATCAAAATAAATATCTTTAATGTTCAAAATACTTTTTCATTTTTTGAAAAAAATTTGTGAGGGATTTTTATTTTTAAAATAAATATCCATCAATGATGAAAAAAATAAATATCTTTAATGATAAATATCTTTAACGATAAATATCAGTTCGAAAAAAATTTAAAATGATTGTTTTTTTTATTCATACTTTTGTTTTGTTTTCAAAATATTTTTTTATTCAAATGAAATTGTTGTTGTTTAGAATTTTTTCCATACGATGAAAAAAGTTCAAAATAATTTTCAACTTTTGAAATAAATATCACAAAAGATATTTATATTTTTATTTTCATCATGATGAAAAAAATTAAAATATTGATGAAAATAATAAAAATCATGATGGATTTTTATTATTTTTTGAACATTAAAGATTGTTTTTCGATTGAAATAAAAATAAAAAGATTGTTTTTTTAGTATTAAAATCCGGTCTCTGTTAAAAAGTCACTTTTTATTTAAAAAAATAATCAAAGTTTTTCTACCTACTTATCATAAAACAATGAAATGCTTCCATTTAAGGCAATTCCTCTTTTTTTTAACTGTAATTTTTTACATTAAAAAGTCAATAATTTAATTTAGAGATTTAAGAATAAATTTAAGACATACATAATAAAAAGAAAACAAACAACTAAAATAATGACCAAAATTAAGTAAAACGTTTCACAAATAAAATTAAAATAGTTTAAATTAAAAAAATATAATAATTTCGAAAACGAATAATACATGAAAAATTTAAGGCACGCAATTCGTGGCAATTGCTATGGGCCAAGTAATGGGTCCTTTCAATACAACATCTTCCATAAGTTGTTTAATTTTTATAAAACGTCGTTTGAATTCTAAACCACAGCCCTTGGAAAGACGGAAATCGAGTAAGATTTTACCATCCATTTCTATAATGTGTGCCTTAAATACTAAACGTAATTTGCGTCTATCTATCGTAGAGATAGTAACAACTAAATTATCTTCACTGATTTTACAAGTGTAACCGAGTCGTTCGATTGTGGTGACCAAACGTTTGATGGTGTCCTCTTGGCGTAGTGTCACAAAGAAACGTGTCATACGTCTGACCAAACGTTGGAATACATTTTGTGAAGCGGATTGTGTTTGATTCATTTGAGTGCATAGTAATAGATCATCCAACATGGCTGGTTGAGAGAAACAAAAACCAAGACGATGTTCTTGAGCTGCTGGGTGAATATTGGCTGCTTGAGGATTTGAGGGTGCTTCGAAATCATGCTTAACAATAGGTATGGGTTGTGAACAATAATTGCGTGATATGGAATCATCCATATTGTGACTGCTATGATGATTGGACATTTGCCTTTGGCGTTTGGCCTTAGGCGAACGTATTTCTAGGGCAGCGGCCGAATCGACCAAATCACGAGAGCGATCTAGGAAAGAAAAAATTTATAAAATAAAATTATATAAAAATAATTTGATTATTTAAATTTTTAAATAAAAATTGTAATTTAATCTTAATTAAAACAAAATAATAATAAATAAATTTAAATTTTTTTAGTAAGCAACATAAATTTAAATAAACAACTAAAGATGAACATAAAAAGCAAAAATCATTTGGTTTTTGGTAATAAAGCTCTATGGAATTTCATAAATATTTAACCATACAGCTAAAATCACCAAAGATCAAATAAAATGCTAAATTATAAAGTGTTAAAAAATTAAAAAAAAAATAAAATAAAGAAATTATAATATTTATCACTTTTTCGAAGAATTTATTTTGTTTGTAATTTGTTGTTGAAACGCATTTTCAATGCTTTGGTAATCTAGCTTTATGAAGGTATCAAAAGCTATCATACAGCTAAAGCGCCAAAGCTATGATAATATGCGCAATTTATATTAAACACAATTTTTATTAAAAAGAAATATACTAATACTGTTTTAAAAATTTTTTTATACAAATTTCACATTCCATGTATAATTCAGGTTCTTTTGGAAATACTGACTAAGTAACAGAGCGATCAAATATCTTTAATTTGTTATTTCAAGCATGAGTTAGGGTTAATTCCAGAACATTCAGATACAAAAACGTCAAATTTAGCATCTTTTGTTTTGAACATTTATTTTGGGTACTATATTTTCAAAGAAATTTTAAGTAAAAATATTTTCCAAGAAATTTTTTTTCTCTTCACGAATTTGTAAAAAAGCAAAATATATTATTTATTAAAATATATTTTGGAATTAGTGTAAAGCCTTAACGGGACAGAATTGGCAATCTCCAATAGTGCCAAATACCTGGGCATCATTCTAGGTAATAGATTGTTCTGCAAAACTCAAATCTCTTGCTATAATAGCAAAAACTACAATGCCAATATATGGATGCAGAAAAACCATTGGATGCACATGGGAAATAAACACAAAGAATCTAAATTGGATTCACGAAGCTGTGATCAAACCAATTCTTTTTTATGGAGCATCTGTGTTGGCTAATGTATTATTAAATATACGGTAGAGATTTACTAATAGTCAATCTACTATAAAGTTCCTGACAGGTGTGTTTTATAACTCAAATATGGTCCATGAATATCAAACATCTCTAAATGAGATGGCGAAACATTTTAACGTCGCACTACTATGGATGAATGGACACAGGACGAGTCAAGACAATTGCATTGCAGACAAAGAAGGGTGCTCTACTACAGGATGAAAATAAAGATTATTTCTGTGGTATCCCTCTCAACAACTGTAAGCAGCGTATGAACTGGCACAAAGGTGGAAAAATGAACCAATGTGCATGATAACGCGAATGATTCAAGACACTTAGGACAGAGATATTACAACAGCCTCGCTGAACTGGCCAATATCATAATATAGGGCATTAGCGACTTTGTAAGGGAATGTGGATGGTTCTAACCACCTAAATCACTTTTGTACTTTGCTTGTCACTATCTATCTTACTATTCTTCATGCTTGTTTGACAACTCCCTTATAGTATTTCTGCTTTTCTCTTAAATATCTAAAACAATCTCTCATCCTAATCTATGAATGTTTCTCTCCTTCGTCCCCACTTCACATATTATTTACTTCCTCATCTCTATCTATTTTTATCTACTTACAGGTAACATAAAGGGGCCCGATAGACCCAAGTGAACGAAACAAACAATAATGTTGAAGGTCAAGAAGAATGTTTCAAAGTTTAGTGAAAAGCTGTTTTCTTAATTCAAACGATAATACGAAATATGTAAGGCTTTTATAGCTTCAAATGGTTGTAGTTCACTGATAATTTAGGAAATTGTATAAGGTCTATAAAAATCCATCAACAGTTGTTCAGGTTTTAAAACAATCTTTTTAAATACACGACATAAATTTGGATTCAAAATAATTGTCTTCAGTTTTGCCTGTTTTAATTGGAATGAGTAAGACTTTAAATTTTTGCATAGTACGGTCGTGTTTGAGTTCTTAATAATTTTATAATGTTTACAAAACTTAATAGTTAACCAATGAACCAATGAACTTAGTACAATTTTGTTTTCAATGTTAATATGTAGAGATAAATGTCTAGTAAAAAACGTATTATTTAATTAAATTTTATGTATTTAAATTAAATATTCTTTACTTTAAAGCTGTGAGTAGAAAACTTTTGGTCAAGTACAAAGTGAAACTCAAATATCTATAACTATTGAGAGTCACTAAGTACCTGAACGAAAGATTACTGTTTTTCTTATATAAATCAGATATTTATTAATATAATTTTGTTAAAATCACAACACAAAAAATTAGAACACTAAAAGATTTTTGCCAAATGAATAATATTAAATTTAAAAAGCCAAAGACTTTCCCCGTCATATAATGAAATGTCAGCTAGGTATTAATTTACGTAAATTAAGCGAATACCATTAATATCGGCGTTTCTATATCTTATCTTGAAAGATATAGAAACCCCTATACCTACTGTAGATGTGTTGTTAGAAAATATTTTTCAAAAAAGTTATCAAAATTTTAACTCTGCTCTTTTAAGGCTTTGGCTTGTTACTGAACTGAATTTAAAAAAATAAACATATTATTTGTTTGAAACAAGAAAAAAGATCCAATATTTATTGTTCTTAATAATTGTTATTGAATATATTCCACCTGGCAAAAATCTCTTGATTTTCTTAAATAACACTTAAAACACTTCACTCACTTATTTTTACAATAAATTTATTAAAACCTTTCAAATATAAATTTCCAAAACTTACCATTATCAATAAATTGCATATTACACCATTTATGATCTAAAATTTTATCCAATGACAAACGATAAGTAGGATTTGTGGCTAAAACTTTGCGCAGCAGCGATATAGCCAATGTATCCAATTTACTCCAGGGCGTTTGAGTAGACCAACGATCATTATCTTTCCAATTAATAAATTCTTGACACTGTACAGAAGGTTGATCCCAAGGAAGTTCTAAATAAGAAATAAAGAAAACCAAATTAATTAATTTTATAAATATAAATAAATAAAATAAAAATTGATATATAAATTAAACTGTATAATGTTAAACCAAAAATAATATACAAATGTATTCGACAAAACAAATTATATGTATGTATAAAAAAGTGCAGCAAGCAATTTAAGCTGGAGCTTTGGTATAAAAGCTTTAGATGATATATAAATAATTTTCAAATAAATCTACAGCTAGAATACCAAAGAAACAGCAAAAAATGTTAATGGTGAATAAAATGGTGGTTGGTTTGGTGGTGAATATTTAAAAAAGTTTATTTTATTTTTTAATTGAAATTTTTTTATTTATATATTTTTTTATAAATTAGTGGTGATTATTATTATTTTTTACAAATGACACAAATACACACAGACACATAAAGTAAAATAAAAATATAATGATTTTGTTTTAATAATTGAATTGTTTATTTTTTTTCTTTTGGAAAGTCCAGTGCAGTGCTGTTAAAACGATGTTGCTGAGGGTGAGCTTTTAATTTTTTTAATGAATTATTTTCACATTTTATTAACACTTATTTTATCAATATGATATTTGATATATATTTTATGTTTTGAGCAAAATAAAATGCATTTTAACATAAACATTTAAAATCACAACATGCAAAATTAGTAAAACAAAGTAAAATGTATGACCTGTTCCACGAAGTAGAAAGAAAAATTCGTTCGACTATATGGGGAACAGAAGTAAAAATTGAAATTTATTTGTTGTTTTACAAATAAATTGTCTAAACGAATATTTCTTTCGACATCGTGAACAGGCTTTTAAACGGAAATTTTATATTTTACAGAAATTAAAAAAAATGGTATAACCCAACAAACCAAGAAACGATACAGTATCATTTATGATATCGTAATTTTAAAATTATATGATAAAATATCGAAATTATATTTTCCTTAGAAAAAAACTTCAAACATTTTCAGGAAAATTAAATTAAATTGAAAATTTTTGTTTAAAAAAAATATTTTATGTTATGTTTTATATGCGAATTGAATTTTTACAGCTAAAATTAGTGTAATTGCAAAAAATTAACGAGTATAAGATGAAGAAACCAATATCAGCCCGGATTTAAAGGGGGACTTGTATTCGGATTGCAAAAGTTTCGTATTACATGCAAAATGATTTGGAGCTGTATGAACATTGGTTTATTATGGCTATTTTATTAATTTTTGAAAACATATTTATAATATTATATATTGATCCAATCTTAGCATATATTTGTGTATATATTTTGCAATATATTGCTAAACTATCGCGCTGCTTAAATTTAATGATATCATTACTAATATCGTTATTTTCAAAAATTATGATATCATTTTCGAATGTACCTTTTAGAAAGCAACCTATATCATTTTAGAATTATAAATGATATCATTCTCGGGCTTCTATATCACCGAAATGATATCGTAATGATATCATTACGATATCATTTGGTTTGTTGGGAATGAACACTTTTTATATGATAAAAGAACCAGTTAGAGCTAAATATGAGATTTCTACAAAAAGCTACCACAACATTTTTGGTACAAAAAATTCTTCATATTTCATTGTAATATCACGATGATAAAATTTATCAGAAAAAAGTTAAAACCGGCAGCAAATTTAGGATTTAGGAAATTGCATTTTCTCTTGAAAATACAATTGGATATAAATAATGTACCCTTCATTACAAAAGATTTAATATATTTTGTTTACATTGATTACATGGACAAAGAGCTATCCCACTAGATTATGAGTCGTAAGGTATACTATAAAGTGGTGTAAGGTATATAAGGTTTAATGAGCGTTTGACTACACAAGTTTACAAATATGGATGAACATATCGACTTGAACAGATAAGAATTAATTTTAATGTAATTTAGTACTTTGAATTCATATATTTCATTCGTTTCGATTGATTTTAATTTCTATGTGGATAGCAATGCGCTGTCATAATGACGTACAGATGTTAGCGTCACTCAATATCAATAAAATTTTTTTATTTCTGTATGTTAACTACGTTAACAAACTTTGACAGATCTCCTACATAAACAAAATCAGCTGGGCCGACGATTATACCTGTTCAGTGTACCCTGTTGAAAATATCTAAATTAAATATTATATGGCTAAAGCTGAGATATTTTCATGTTGATTTTGAGGAGCACAGATCCCTCCAAAGTTGGTCACCTTTGGAATGTATTTTTTTTTATCGTAAAAATATAAATTATGTTTTTAATGTAAACTAATTTACATGTAAATAGACCTTATAAATGTCTACAAAAATAAGCTTACATGAGTAGATTATCTTTTAGTTTAGTTTAAGACTTTTTAGACTTTGCGGCCTTAATTTGAATACTATTTTTTTAATATTAACCACAAGATTTCTTACAAAATTTTAAATAATACTGCAGCAAGAATTATATAAATATATCGATCCGATAAAATGTTATATTAATCTGAAGTTCACTTTGAAAATTTGTATATGGAGAATCATGAAGATTCTCTAAAGGTTTCTATGTTCATACGATAACAAATACTTTCAATAAACTGTTTATATTTTTGTTGAAAACTAACTGAAACTGTCTCCTTAGGTAATTTTTAGATTTGAATTCAGTACCCTAATAATTGAACATAAATTTGACCGCGGTTTGATTAATAAATGTGTTAAAACAGTAGAACATCGAAAAATCAGAAAACATTTAAAATAATTGAAATTCTGTTTAATATTGTGTATCTCAAAAAATTGTTAAACATATGTAAGAAATTTCCTTATTATTTTATATTTTTTCTTTGTAAAACTTTAATACCTAACAAACTATTCTACTGTTCAATAAAATTTCAAACTTTTTTAAAGGAAACACTAACTTCAACTTGAGCTCTAATAAAAACATTAGAAAATAAAAAAGTAACCCCAAATAAAATTAATAAAATTTTAAGACACATTTCTTCTTCTTAAAAATGAATACAACAGAGAATAACTTTTTTTATTTTTTTGCTTTTAAATAAAAATTGTTAAAGAACTAAAATCATTCATGAAACAAAATAAAACTTTAAGTGATTAAGGGTGAAGTGTAACAGAAAGGTAGTAATTAAACAAATATAATACTTACCACCAGCTAACATTGTCACTAAGATAACACCACATGACCAAATATCAGCAGGTTGTGCATGGTAGGGTTTTAAGAGCACTTCAGGAGCCACATACGGTAATGTACCACAACGTTTATCTAATAAACGTTCTTTGCCTTTGCATCTAAAAGGAAGTTGGAGAGAAAGCAGAGAATTATTAGAAATTTTAGTTTAATGGGGGGGAAATTATTTTGAATAATTTTAAAACTTATTAAGGACAATAGTTTTAAAGAAAGTCAAGTAACTATTCTAAGCTGTGTGCAGTAACTCTAATTTATTGATTTTTTTTAATATTAAATATATTTTTATTTAGAATTTATCCAATTCCTTTTGTTTTCAAATTCATATTCCTTGTTGCTGCCAACACATTATGATAATTGTATGTTTTTTTTTTTTTTTTTTTAATTGGCAACAATTTGAAAACAAAAAGCTTTCTTATTAATGTTTCAAATTATATTTTTTACAAAAATACTAGCGGTACGTGCTAGTTTATTATTGTTTTTTTAGTATTTTTCATTTTGTTTTTGTAATAAGTTGTGTACCTAAATACCTAAACATGGTTGCCATTCCAAAATCGGATATTTTTATATTATCATGTTCATCCAATAGTAAATTTTCTGGCTTCAAGTCACGATGTGCAATGCCACGTTGATGCAAATACTGCAATCCCGATAGTAATTGTGTGAAATAACGTTGTGCTTCATGTTGCGGCATGCCAATATCGGGTTCTGTAAATATAAAAAAATAAAGAAGATATAATATAAAGAATAAATATAATAATATGAACATGTATTAAATGTTATTAGAAAGTACAAATATAAACATACATATATGCAAAAAAAAAAAACTTTAGTTAAATAAAGTTTTATAATAAAATTAAATGTAAACATATGACCACATGCTGGATAATGATAGTTAGTTATAACCGCAAGTGGTAAACGTAATATGGGTGGGTGGTAGGGTCATGGAAATGACCTCATATTAAGAATTATTTTTTGAAAGTGATTCATATTAAATTAGCTAGAATGAACAAAACTTTATCAAATATTGATATTGTTAAATATGTATGTCAGTTTGAATAATCCAGTAAATTTTCAAAATCCCTTGGCTTGTTAGTTTGCAAAAATTATTAAGTCATTTTATTAAGTCAACCGTAAAAGAGTTGCAAGTAACCATGGAAGTTTTTTTATAAAAAAAAACTAACTTCCTAAAATTGATTAAGTCTTAAGAAAAAAATGTGGAGCTTTTCAGATATTTTAACTTGAAACAAGAACTTGAACAAAGAAAACAGTCTGTTATTTTGTATAAAAGAGTGGAAAAAGCTTTAAACATAGCACTAAACTGGTCTTGTACAAGAGGACTTAATCTTAACCTGAATTAAATAGAAATTTGCCTGATCACATAGAAATCGAAGATCGCACATTACGATAACCCTGGATTTTTTAGATTACAAATATAAAATATTTAGGTGTCATCTTAAAACAGAGAATAAAATAAAGATACTACTAAGCGGAAAGAGCAAAAATCTAATGATTGTCAATATGTACAGGATTCATCATAGCCTCTAATGGAACCAGGGCTCAAATTATCATGGGGATTAATTGATGATTGAATGATTCTATATAGACGTAGGCCGTGGAGTGTACAGTTTTAAGTTTGAAAGTGTGGCACCAAGACTCCTCAGGAGCAGAGCTATATGGGCTCAAAATAGGGTAACTCCGAGATAAAAAATTGTTTGTTTATAACCCAATTTCAAAGATTATTTTTATACATCCTTAAAGATCTAGATAAGGTTAATGAAAATATGCTTGCATGTGCAATTTATCTCTTATAGTTTTTGAGTTATTTGCTTTTGAAATTTCAAGTTCTTTCTGTACATAGTCCAACTTTATTTTTTTGTAAAAAAATGTCTATTGAATAAAGTTAAGTTTATATCTTTAGCGAGTCTATAAACAATTTGAATACGAAAATTATAAAAATTAAGATTTTTTGTGTTTTTTGGGCCAAACAAAAGTGTCTAAACACCTTTTTCTTCAAAGTTTGATATTCCTTTACTTTTTACTTTTCTGTAAGGTATTTTCAAAGATGGATTTAAAATAGAAAACGAATCCAATCACCCAATAGGGCTAATTACAGCCCCCTCAATTTTCACATATTTTGTATCAAAAATTTTACTTAAGTCTATGTTCTAGAATTCCAAACCGCAATCAATGTTGATAACATACAATATTTATGGACCATTGGAACAAAAGTGAATATAATCTTATTTTTAAAATTTTCGCAGGTTTTTTTTCTTTTTTTTTTTTGGAGTTTTCAATCTATGATGAAATCTCCAATCACCAAATATTTTGTTAAGATATCTTAACTTACAAAGATTTTTTACTGAAGAAACATTTATAATTTCTTCAAAAACTAAAATTTTAAATAAATTCTCTTGTACAGCTGACGTTTCTTATAGAATCAAAATTATGCTAATATAAAATTTAAATGACAAATTTATTTCTAAACATTTACAATTCTGGCCTAATGTGCATTTGTGCGGAAAAAGAAAATAAATGCCAATGGAAGACATTGAATCGATGGAATACTTTCTATATCACTGCCCGGAGTTCACACTATGCATTTCCGAGAAGAGGAATGAAAAGTTAAGGAATATTTTCTATACATTATACATGGGTCTTTTTTGTTTCATTGATTGGACGGCACAACAAGCCAACGTCCTGGCTAAGCTATATGCCGATATAGCATGAGATTCGTTAATTATCTTTGCTTCTGGCATTTCATGGAATTAATTTTTCTTAGTTAACAAAACATTTAATAAACAAATAATATTGAAAATCATTATTTAATCTTCTTAATACACCCATCAAAACGAAGTCAATTTGCAAATCTAAAATTGCGCACAAAATTTTTAAATATTTCCTTTGAAAATTTCCTTTTTTTCATAAATACTACTAAATACATACATACAGTTTTTTCAGCGTATGCCAAATACAAATAGCTGTTGCATGTTACCATGTTTAACAATTTGAAAAATAAAAAAAGTTTTATGGCCAAAGCCACTACAATTTTAAACAAATACAATTGTACCCAGAGCAACAAATAAATGACATTTTGTTTTAAATTGCCATAGAATGAATTTCTATTCAATTATAAAAGGATTTTCAATAGAAAATCAACATTGAAATAAAATATTGAGACGCATTTGCTTTCTATAGAAAAATATCAAATAGAAAATATTTATTATTTAAAGCTGATTTCGTGGAAAAAACTAACAAACTAAAATGTACAACAAGTTTAATGAAATGCATACATACAATATAAAAAGGCAGTAAAATTTATACAAAAGCATACACAATATTTTTCAGTTATCTTTTTATTATTCCATTGAAAACTACATATTTTATGTTCTTTAAAATTTATTTAAATATTTAATAAAAAAATAACATACCCATCTATAATTTTTATTTTTCAAATAAAATTATTGTCACATGATATAAAAACTTTTTGCAACACTTGCATTTAAATTGCATTTTTAAATCACATTTTTTAAACACTGTTATTTTAGCCATATCCTTTGTTATAATACAATAACAACTTCCGCTGTAGGACGATACACATTGTGTGCAAATTTTAGTTCTTTGATTATTTTATCTATTATTTATGGAATATGCTAGGACAATCTGCATGAGATGAAAGTTAAAAACAAACTAAATTTTGATTATGCCACAAAAATCATTTTAACAGTTGGCCAAAATATACATACGTATGTATGTATGTATATGTATAACAGAATATACAAAAATATATGTAAAAATAGTATAACCAGCAGGTAGTTAATGAAGGAAGGATAATTTTAAGAGAATACAATAAAAATTGCTTAACACAACAACAACAATAGCAGCTAAGGATCAGTGGGTGCTTGTTAAGCCAAAAGGACTTTAAGGATAGATAGGAAGAAGAAACGCATAGTATAAAAGAGGATAAATTGCACATAAAATGTAATCAACAGATTTATGAAAAATGTATTAACTAATGGCTGCTGAAGAAAATTGGACAGAAGCGTATTAGGGAAGGGATAAATGTGAACATTATTTGTTAGACATTAAAATAATTTTATTTTATATATTTTTACGTATCTATGTTAATCTAAAGATGTTTGTCTTAATTTTAGTGAGAATGTTTTTTTTTAGTTTATGCAATAGCATTTGTTCAAATTTGGAAATCCTTTTTATAAATGTCTGATTTTTAAGCTAAGCAGCGTATTTTGTCATATTTCACTTATTTAAGAACATAATACTTAAAAGAAAAGTGTTGCACTTAATTCAATTTTAATTTTTTTCTATCAGATCCTACACAACACAATGGTTTGTTATCAAATTGAAAATGTTTTCGAATTAAGCGTATGATTTAGGGTTAAGAATGATTTGAAAATTACATTAATAATAAAAATATGCACAAGCAAATCCGAAAATCTTAAAATAATATATAAACATTTTGACGCTTTTCCTATCCCTAAAAGAAGTTATAGATCTGAAGCTGTTAGAATCTGATCGGATTTAAACGCTAAGTAAACTTTTTAAAACCAGAAAAATAAAATAGCGACGAAAATGCGCTCCCTGATCGAAATATTAAATTAGCAACTACAGCAAATTTAAATTTCTTATAACCGAAACCGATTTTATCAAGCGAGAATGTTATATTCGACTTGTCGGAAACTATATACCCATCACCAACATCTTAAAATTTTACGTAATATCGGAAGTGGGCGGTAAAGTGGGCGGACCTGGCCCATTTTTAGTTTCCGAGTTTAAATTGGTCTTTGAACTGTTTGTACAAAATTTCGTTGTATGAGATAAATATTTAAACCAAATTTCGTCCCCCTAGGTGGTCCTGTTCGAGCCCTATCCTGTTTTTAACAGGCAGACAGACGGACGGATATAGCAAGATCGACTCAGAATCTAACCAGCACCCAGAAAATATATATTTTATGGGGTCTTAAATGTTTTTTTCTTTTTTTTTTCGAATGACCATCTTTTGGATGGTGAATATAAAAATAAAATAAATTCGCGTATCTCCGCTTAGAAGATCTACCTCCGTTAGGATTTGTAGGATGACCATTTATACAAAATAAACCGAATTTTAATTTCCAAAGTCTTCATTGAGAAAGTTCTGGAAAAAGAAAACACGCCTGGGAAATTAAATATAAAATCGACATATATCCGCTCCCTGACAGAAATTTCAAAATCTGTCTTCGTAGGACGATTAGTTTTATATGTAAACGAATTTTAATTTTTCACATCGCCTGAGAGTTTCATAAAGCTATGAACACAGACAAATATTTGACTAGTCTGAACATACCTTAAGACGAATAGTTTTATAAGTAAACTAAATTTTAATTTTCTACGTCGTCTGGGAGCTTCAGAAAGCTCTGGAAAGAGAAAAAATGCTTAGGACATTATATATTGAAGAAAAATACCATGCAACCTCCTCAAATCCCGCTTCTGACTTTACATATTCCGTAAATAATTTTAAAATACAGCAGCATAATGTAAGTAAAATTTGTATACATGTATGTACATATGTATGTGTGTTTTGTCATTAAAAGGTGCAATCGTAAATTATGCTATTTTTTCTGTTATTTAGTTCCAAAAACAAGTGCGTACTTTTACACTAAATAATGATGCTCTTTATAAATAGTTGTGTAGTTATCTCTTAAGGGATTTAAAGTTCTGATTTTTTTCCTTTATACTTTTCACTTTGTTTTTCTGGCACTTGTTTTTGCATAAAAGACAATAAAACATGTGTTTGCGCAGGTAATTTTCCATGACTTACAATAAGGATATAGATGTGTATAGTGACTATGCAAAAAACTTATACTAAATAAAAAGTATAGAGCAAAAAGTAAAAAGGTTTCTTCTACTAATTAACTAAAAACTTTGTTTTTTAGTTAATTTTATGTTAGTTATGTACCTGTCTGTAGTTTAAAAACAACACAAGAGTTTAAAAGTGGATAAAATATGATGCGGGCAAATGTCTTTAGTAAAAATAAGACAAATTATGATACATGGTTTGTTTTAAAAAGGGAAATGTGTTAAATAAGGAAAGTCAAAAAGTGATGAGTAGGTAAATAATTTGAATATAATTTTTGATATATATTTTAGAGCAATTAAGATTAAAACACTATGTGATGTGATCAATTGTATGTAACACTTTTTTTTTACTATTCTTTAAAAAATTTCATTTATTTTCAATTTCCTTAGATACGATCAAAAGCATTCAAATTTCGTTTCATTTTATAATCCTTTTTTCAATATTTTAAAATAAATCTGACAATTTAATTGGTATTTTTATACAAGCAACATACAAATCTCAATCATAACTGTCTATCATATATGATGGGGTCCGTCCATCTGTCTGTGTCAGTTTTTTTTTTTAACTTAAAAAAAAAAAAAAATTAAAATAGTTTGTGTTACATTTTAATCAAAACATTTCTATCGCATAAAATTTACGATTTTCTTTTTTTTCTTTAGTTAACCTAAAGAAAACCGAAAGAGAGACAAGAGCAATAAATTAAATATACAATTTAAGTAATTTTTCTATTCCAAACTGTCTACACGTAGTTGAATGAAAACGGTTGGATTGTGGGATATCTGCATGTGAAAATGTGAGTTTATATATGTAAATTAATATAGTGGGTAAATACTAAATCATAGAGTAAATCAAACTATGTATGTGCAAAATGTTCATACACACTCATAATAAATGAGTGCGATTGTATGTTCCAAGATTCATTTAATACACCAAAGTGGGTGACAAATAGATGGACGTGAGTAGACATGACATATACAGATATATCTTTTTTTTTTTTAGTTTTATATAAATATTTATATACTTTTTTGTTTGTAGAACATCAGCATGTATTAAATAAATAGATAAAAAAGGGTATTGTTAAAGGAATAGTGATTAATGAAACACAATTGTATTAAGTCAGATTGAAATATGTCAAGCAAATTGATTAATTTCAGTGTAATCGCTTAGATATGTGATTGTATAAATGTCAAAAGTTTAAGTGGCGAAAAAAAGCGACAAATAATGACAGTGACATTTACATATTAATGTTTTTTAGGAGATAAATTATCTAGAAAAATTATCATACTTTTGCAAAAGCAAAATAATCTGCTTAAAATGTATGAGTGACATTTAGCTCCTGCTCAAAAATCTTTATAAACAAAATATAAATCTTAAATTTGATCAAAGCTAAAATAATTTGCACAAAATAATTTCTGACCTTACATTAAAGTTATCGAAAGTAAAAAAGTTCAAAGTATGCTAAAAGGGTTGATTAAAATTAAAATTTTCATTTTGGACTTTAAAAAGTATTTTCAAAAATTTATATTAAAACCTAAACATGTACATATTAGACCAAATGATGTCACTACTAATTAAAGTCTAGTGAAAGTGCTATAATGTGTACAATTTTTAGCAACAATGACTTGTAACAATTGAGGAACTAATACAAAAACTCCTAAATTTTATATAAAAAGAATATTAATATGAAAATAAATTTCACTATGAGACAAATTTTGGGTCATCAAATATTACCTTAATGATTCCAATGCGAAATGAAAGTACACAATAACATTAGTTAAATCTCTAAAGGGTTTTGTAAAGTTAGTTCGAATTTCGATTTTATGGACTCCTAAACTTCGGATATTTTGGAGTAATTTTTTCATTATGTGTGTAAATAAAAAAATTAAACCAGTAAATTTCAAAATATTTATGGGTTCTTATTGTTTAATAGAGTACAAGGCTTCTGTTAAATATTATGTAAGGATTTTGTTAAATGTTTCACCTTTTTAAGCTCACGGTCGTGGCATCCAGTCAGCATTCATTCAAGGAAAAACATACAGTTACGGACAAAGAAGTAGTAGTTATCCTTTTTAATTCAAAATAAAATTATTTAACTATAATTATCGATTACGGTACTTATTTTTTGTTGGAAACTTCGATTTTACCCATATTTTTAATCATTCATATCTATATACCCTTTTTGATACGAATAGTTCTCGGAATTAGAGATAATCGATGATTCTTATCATTTCTCAGTATAATTTCAAACAATTAAAAAAAATAATAAAAATAATAATAATAAAAGTTTTTGACAAATTTTTTTAGACCACATAATGTTATTGGAATAATATTAAAGGATATTAATTTTTATAGATTTATAGCTCAATATATTCTCAACGATTTGGCACCAAAAGTTTTACTGTTTAGCATAAAATTTTGTCGAAAACTCAAAAAATTTCAAATAATAATGTTTGACCCTACTTTTTTTTTTGGTCCGTAACTGTATGAGCAGCTGTATTTTAATCGGTTCAGTGGTTTAGTCAAAACGTCAAGTCAAATCAAGTTAACAATTTTTGGACAAAAATGGGCGTAAAAAAGGATTGACATCCAGCAAAAATCTAGTATAATAATGCAATAGTCTATAAAACAACAAAAACATTTGAATTTAATAATTTAAATTATTTTTATATCTAATTATATTGAAAAAGAGGCTCCGAAAAAAATCGAACATCAAGAATACATTAAACCGAAATTCAAACTGACTACAGAAAACCCTTTGGGGGATTTTCTATACTACTGATACGCTTTATTTTTTATTTTATTATTATTATTATTTTATTTTTTTGTAATTTGATACGATTTTTTTTAAATCAATTCTTTTTTTTTTTTTCAAAAAGTGGAAAGCATAACAAGAAATTAGCTTTTAATTCCACTTTTATACCATTTTGCACTTTTTTTTGATAATGGTAAGTTTATTATTATTTTTTTTCTTTTGGAAAATTTGTAAAATTTTTAGAAAATTTGTACTTTTTAAAATTTTTTACAATTTTAAAATTTAAAGTAATTTTTTTAAATTAGATTTTTTAATTGATCATAATATTTTTAGTAGTATTTTTAAACACTTTTTTGAAAAATTCTTTTTCAAATAAATATTTTCGTTAACTAGCTTTGAATGAATGCAGAAAACTTGCATTTTACCTTGCTCTGACTCATTTTATTCAAACGAGGGAATTCCCCTTTTTTGTTTTATTCACATTGTGTGATTGTTCAAAAGAAATCGAAAAAAATTATGCTTAGAATGCCGTATAATAGAGGTAATCACGGTTAATCGATACAAAAATAAAATTAAATGGATGGAAACAAGAAAACAATTACAAATTTTCTTTCCCGGATAATCGACGTTGCCGATTAATCGAGTATTATTCGAGGCCCTACTGTATTAAAATTTTCGAAATTCGTACTTTTTTTTAAAAAACATAACTTTTTTAAAATTGTTAAAATTTTAAAATTAAGTAGGGTAGACGACGGATGATTCGGTTCATGGTACCAATAAACATTCTTTAGTAATAAGAGCCTTGATATGTTGGCTTATATTAAAGACCTTTTGATCCTGACTATCTCTATGTTAATTTGTATTATGAATTTCTGAAGTGACCAAAAACGTTGAACTACCCTATCTCATGGGGTAAATTCGCCAAGTGATGGAGGTAGTATTGTTTTCCTATATATGATGATTTTTATACCCACCATCAAAAAGATGGGGGGTATATTGAGACGTAGGGAAACGAAATTTGGCACAAATGTTTGTCTTATATAAGGTTTTAATGGACCGATCATAACCAATTTCAATACGCTTCGTCCCTGGACTATAAGAAACCTGTGTACCAAATTTTATTAATTTTGGTTCAAAATTGCGACCTGTAGTTTGATTACAAGGTTTACATGGACAGACGGTCAGACGGACGGACGGACATCGTTAAATAGACTCAGAAAGTGATTCTAAGCCGATTGGTATAAATTAAGGTGGGTCTTAGACCAATATTTTTGGGTGTTACAAATATCAGCACAAACACATAATACCCTCCCCACCTATGGTGGTGTAGGGTATAATAAAATTTGATGTAAAATAAATAAAAATTCAACTAAAAATGGCGACCCAAAATCTATTTTTTCTATTTTAAATTCAATTAACACTATATTCTATGTACAGTTAAAGAACTAGAGACAGTAGGCGCTTCGAATCTTATTACGATGTTGCGGGGAGATGAGTTAAATCGGCCTACCAGCTTGGCAATGTTGCGCACAAGTGATATTTTTTCGTACTTTAAAAGTATTTATTAAAACATATGTTTTGAATTTTTGTTCATTGCTATCATATTATAACATAGAAAAAAATCGTTGATTAATTCCAATAAATATGAAAGTTATCACAGAAATATTTAGATGAGTATTGAAAAAACAATTAAAAGTGCTACGCCCGAACAAATGTATGTTAAAAATATCAAAATTAGATGGATGAAAGATCTGTGGTAGAGGAAAAGTTATATTGGGTTTGTCATTCCGTGTGTAACATGTCGAATATATCATACAATACTCCATAGTATATATTTTGTGAGTCCCGATAAGATTCTGAGTCTATCTAGCATTTCCGTCCAACGGTCCGTCTGTATTGAAAGCAGGTTAAGGCTCAAAGGAGACCACATAGGATGACGAAATCTAATATTTATCTTATATAAGAAAATGGGCAAAATCTGTTAATAAAGTTATATCCCAAATACTAGAAACTCAGTGTGTCCATTGCAACTTCAGTTCATACGACAACGTAATACATATAGTTCAAAAATCAATATAAACACGGAAACAAAAAATAAGCCCTCTTTATCACTCAGCCCCATATAAAACGAAGTGATTTAGAGGTTTATTAATTCACAGAATCATTGTTCAATCATCATATTCATTTAAGTCAATTTAAGACATTTTTTTTTTTTTTTTTAATTTTAAAGCTAATTTGTGTTTATACAAATGCCGCCGATTGTAGCCAATTTGCGACTATATGAAGACCAATGATTCAAGTCAAATTGCTTTTATACAGAGTTTAATTTTTGAAACTAATTTGTAACGTACATTTTTCTTTTAAACAATACATTTAAAATAAAAACCTTCAAATAACACCTCTTGCTGAAATAACCCTTTTTTACACACAAAAACATTGCCAAGATTATTCTATAGCCAACATTGACAGTCAGACTGGCAAAAATACCAGCAGTCATACTTTAGTTTATATGGTCATTTTGTATTCCAATCTATTTTTCTCAATGAGTAGTAAAATATAAATGTATATTAAATGTCTACGACTGATGTCCACATATTGAGCACATTTCGTCCATTCACACAGTTCAACTGCCCAAGAAAACAAAAGATTAACATCTTCATTAGAAATGCAAAAATAAAAATGAATGAATGTAAGAGAATGTTATGGTAGTATCTAAGTAACTTTTGAATTATTTAAAGAAAACAAATCAATTTTGATTAGCAATTAAGTGGAAAAATGGACAAAAGAAAAAGCAAAGGGATATTTTTATCGTATAAGTGCGTTCTTAGGGGAACTAAATAAATGGTTCTTGCTTAGAAAAGCTTTTTAGATAAAATTATAATGAAATTAAAAGGAAGTAAGCTACATATGAAACTAGTAGAGGGTTCAAATATGTTTTATACACATTTATAATATTTTTAATTAAAACTGAAGATTTTTCTTATTTAAGCTTTAAAAAATGCTTATGAAATATATATAAAAAAAATAAATAATAATACTTTATATACACTATAATTCCATAAGACTTTTATGGTTGTTTAAAAAATAAAACAAACTCTTCTATTTTCATTTTATTTCATTTTTAAGCCGCAAATGAAAATCGAAAAAAGTATACAACCTAACAAGTGCTCCTCTGGTGGTGGGTACTTGAAGGCTACGAAAAAAAACGTACCACTTTTCATGTCATTGTTTCAAAATATCAAAGCTCTCAACTTTGATATACCACAAAACAAGAGGAGAAAGGCTCTTTCATACAACAGAAAACACACTCCAAATGAATCGAGAAAATTCACTTAAAAAAAAAAAGAATGTTGTATAGGGATACTATGCATATACTTTTACAAATACATATGTATGTATATAACTATTACTAATACTAGTACGATTACTACCTAGTAAAGTGGTTGGGAGCAACAAATGTCTTGCTTTTTTATATTTTTTGAAATTTACTTTATATGAATGTGAGTAGTATATGTATGTATGTATTGTATACAGGAAATGCATTTTACTTAAAACAATTCACAGTGTTCATACACAGGTTTATGTTTTTTGTATGTATATGAATTCTGTTATGATATGGAATTTTTGTATCGGGGAAATATATGAAAACCATAGAATATTTAATAAAATGGAATATTGTAACCTTTACCAACAAAAAATTTGAAATATACTTGCAAACTCAGGTTAGAGAGAAATGCTGTAGTAAATAGAAATTGGATACACACACAGAGATATTTGCTTTCTAACCAAGAGTCATTGCTGTGAATGTAAATGAAAATTGTCCTGGTTCATAGAACGAGAGAGAGTTTGCAAAAGAGTTAAAAATTTAAACTTTTTTGAATTTAATTTCAGATAAGAGATTTTAAAAACTTTCTTCTGATTAAACCTAGTGTATAAGATTATATAAAATCCTATGGTTTCAAATAATTTACGAGCATATAAAGTTGGTGATTAAAACCAAAGCGCCGCCCTATAAATATGTTTAATTTAGATCAGTTTGAGACCCAATAAAAATGTATGATTGAGGTTAATTTACGATTATATGGTCCAATGATTGAAGGCAGTTTCGACTATCTAAAAACTTATAATTGACGTAAATTTTCAATAGGATTTTAAAAAATAATGTCATATGATTGAAACTTATTTGACTATATATATCTCCATAACTGTTATCCTTTCAGTTAGACCTATTGTTGAAGATAATTTCAAATTATATAAGCTTCTAAGATTCACACCTATTTCCTCTATATAAAAACTATGATTAATGTAACGAACAAACCTAGTTTATGATATAAAATACTAATGATAGAAGATACTTCTCGATATCAAGAACTATAACTAAAATCGTTTTGCGATCATATAAAGTCCTATGATTGAACACACTTTTCATACATATGCGATCATATAAATACCTAAGATTAAGACTGATTTGCTATATAAAAACATATATGATTGACGTCATCTTGTGATCATATAAATCCCTACGTTTGAAGTTTATTTGCGAGCATAGCAAAACTAATGATTGAAGAAAATTTGACAATATTATTTCCCATAATTGATACCGATTTGCAATATATAAACACTTTTGATTGAAGCTAATTTACAAACATATAAAGGACTACAATTGAAGTAAATTTTGACTGTATGTAAATACTGATTGATAATAATTTGTGACCTTATAAATATAACCAATTTGTCACCATATAAATACCAATACCTAAGATTGAGATTTCTTTGCAATATAAAAACAGCTATGATTGAAGCCAATTTGCGAACATATGATAGGAGCTAATTTGCTAGTATATTAAGATAAAATATTGCAGAAATTTAACTCTTGTGATTTAGACCAATGAATAAGGCAAATTTGAGACTGTATATACTATATTTACGACTGATTAATCATATATAAAGACATATGATTAAAGCAAATTTGTGGGTGTATAAAGACAGATTATTGCAGCAAATTTTCGATGATATGAGTCCCTATGTATGAAGTTAATTTGCGTTTATTTGAAGTGTTGTAATTAAAGCTAATTGATAAATACAAAAGAGTCATTCCATTTAAAACCGACCAACTGATTTTCTCACCTCTTCCGAATTTGATAATATTTGGTAAAATTCTTGTGAAAACTAAGACTAATTCAAAATTTCCGATAATTTCATCAAGTGGTTCGCGAAATATCGCGATTTGAAAGTGTAAAATATCTTAAAATATATAAAAAGTTGTGTACACATAACTACAAATATTTATTGAGATTGAGATGTCATATTAAAGGTATCAAAATTACATTTAATATGATGTATAATATGACTTTTATCTCAACATCAAAATGGTCCATATCTCACGATTTTTCGTTCGCGGATAAATATCTCGAAAAATGGTCTTTTTAAAAATTAAAAAAAATATATATGTTAGTGGCATTCTGGGACTCGCAATATTTTACGAATTATTACAACAAATGTCATAATAAATTAGAAATATTTATTTCAATTTATATTGTTTTGTTTATAATAAAATAGAAAAATCGCCCATTTTTTCTAAAAAATCATCCGAATTTAATGAAAATCGGCAAGAATATTAATGTTGACGCTGGTAAGGCAAATGCCGAGTTTAAGATTGATTACCGCAATATTTCGCGATTTATAATATCTCAAAAATGAGAAAAATTGTGTTTTTAAAAATACGAATATCTTCCAAAATATTTACGTTACAACGTTCAAGGCGAATAATTAAAGGTAATGAAATTACCTTTAAAATGATACCTAAAACATGTTTTTGTGTTGAATTTTATTAGCGGTCGCGTATTTCAAAAAAGTGGTATTTTTAAATTCGTGAAAAATATGTATGTAGAGGATGGAGCATTTCTGAATGCTCCCTGTAAGTATCGTGATGGGACTCTATATATTTTTCACGAATTTAAAAATACCACATTTTGAAATACGCGACCGAGAAATTTTATCCAATTTGGGAGAAGTAAAGTCAAAAATTGTAATTTTTCGTGTTTTTAGTGTCCGGCTAAATGTTTGGTTTCGTCTACGATGTACTGTAAAAAGTCAAATTGCGTGGGTATTCAGCGTTCGGCAATTTTTTTGGCCGAACTTTACCGAACACCTAAGTTTTTATTAAATCTGAATTTAAGAGTACAATTGCAATTATAAATAATAAAAAGGATTTTTATAAAGAAAATTAAATTTACTTGAATACATCTTTAACTTCTCAAAATATAAATATCTATAGATTTTAAATTCTATTTCATTTGTATGCTGAAGCTGAGTTTAGAAAGTACTTCCCGTTAATTTTGTTAATAATAAATATTTATTTTTTTTTAATTTTTAGGTCCTTTGACAAAAAAATTCGGGTTCAGTTCAGCTTCGACCGAACTTTTTCGGTTTGAAAAAAGTGCGTTCGGTCAGACTACTAATTTTAGACTAAATAAAGACCTAAGATTGAAGGCAATTTTGGACTAAAAGCCAATTTGAGGAATGAAAAGACCTGTGATTAAAATCAATTTAAGACATGATAATGACATATGATTAAACTCTTCTAAGTCTTCTTAAAAATCAGCTGCAGTTTTTACTGAAAATTTACAAAATAAGGATCTTAAATTCTAGATATCAATTAATAGGGTCCTTTCAGATTTTTTTTTAAAATAACTACATTTTCCAATAACCCTCGTATTTAGCTTTTCATTCTATTAAAGCATTTTCTACTCAAATAAGCAAAAGACATTTCCTTTTTAAACTATATTTTAAAATATATATTTTATTGTTTTTGTTAGTTTTTTTCTAATTCCCTTCTTCTATACAATTTTCATTTCTATTATTTTTTACTAAATTTGTTTGAATTTTATGCAAATTTAAAGATTTTTTTTACTCTTCTTGTTAGATGACATTTTAAACTGTGTTATTACAATATTAAATACAAGATTAACATTGTATTTTATGTTCTGCTACGGTCTCAACCAGGTGGTAGGGGAGAAGAATATTGAAATGGGGTGTTGTGGGCTTGATTATAAATATTTGTTTAAATTTGTGTTATAATAATATTTACCAACATAAATGAATAAATAAAATGTGTTCTTAATATTTATTACAAGTACTTTGTTGTGTCTAAAAATATGCTTATATTTGCACTCTTGATCTATCTAAAAGGAGCAAATAAAAACAGAAAAAATTGCACTCAAAATAGACACAAATAATATGACAAATAGAAAGTTGGTTTTGAAGGATTTTGACACGATTTTGTGGTTTGTATAAAGTTAAATGGCAGAAAAATTGTTTATTTATTTTTTGAAGAGCAATTCAGAATTTTGCAGTTGAGTTTATTTTAAGAATTTATTTTTAAATTATTTGTAATAGAATTTATTACATTCTAGCTACTACTTAATTGAGTATAAAGATTTGTAAATCATAATTAAAGTTATTTATTCTTAACTAATTGAACATAATTTCTTTATAAATATGTATACCAAAATTTCCCTTCTCATCAAGTAAACTCTTAGTAATTTCTTTACCAATCGTAAAATTAATAGAACCTACCTCCAATAAATAAAATTCTTATTATACTTAATTCTTTCTTCCCATTACATTTTTATTCATTTGGCCGACAGGTCATTAAAAGTAAATAGATTTAAATTTTAATTAAATCATTAAATGCAAACAGACACACTCCCTATTAGCGAAGTACTTATTTGATTTTATTTTTATTATTTCAATTTTATTTTACGGCCATTTAAAATAGAAGTTCATTATTTTACAAAATAAACCACCTACTAACCAGAGGGAAAATGGAGAAAACAAAAATATAATAATAAACCAGGAAAAAAATAGGAAACCAAACAAAACAGCACGGTAGCAAACCATAACAAAAAGGACTTAAATTGTATGTATAAATATGCAAAATACTCATAGATGATAAATATCAGAATGAGGGGGGAAACGAATATAAAATTCAAATTACTACAATAATAAAAATTTGTGTTTATATTGTATTTGTTTAAAGTATCTACATAAATGGTATATTTTTACTCTCAAAGAAATTAAGTGGACACATGTTTACATTTGTGAGAGTGTGGGGGTATTAATTTGTCAGAGGTGGGGAATTATGCGTTATTTATGTATTGAATCTTTAACTTTAGAAGATATTTAAGTTAATGTTAAATATTTAAATTATTATCAAGGAAATTTTCTGGTCCTCAAAACGACTAAAAGCGAATAGAAACGTATTTAAAGGTTTCAGAGGAAATTTGTGGCAATTGTTGCACATATACATAATATATTACATCTATAATCCTATCTCTATAACTTAAGCAGTAGTAGTAGGGTGATCGACTCGGTTTTCCAACCGGTTTTAAAACCGGTTTTTTCAGTCAATGTGCTGTCGGTTTTTTCAAAATGTTCATTTTTCGAATGTCGAATAGACCGGTTTTTTTAAAGACAAAAAACCGGTTTTAAAAACAGCATTTTATTTCAAAAAACATGTACTAAATAGTGATAGTGATATATGAAAATTTAGGAATAATTTTTTAAATATCCATAAAGACTGATTTCTTATGTTTTTAAAATATAGTTTAAGTCTAAATTGGAATTTATTCTGTAATATTTTGATCCAATATTTCCTTTATTTTTTAAAGGTGTTGTGTTAAAAAAGTTTCACCTGCAGAATCGTTTCAATTGAAATTTAATTAATATACCATCTCCATATTAAGCCATGGTTTCTGTTTACGCTAACTAAAATTTAGATGATTTTTTCTGCAATTTTGAAACATAATTATCTTCTGGTCATCTAGATATATAATTTGCTTAGCATTTTTTCTCTTTCCAGAGCTTTCTGAAGCTACCAAACGACGTAGAAAATTGAAATTTGGCTTAATTATAAAACTTTTTGTCCAACAAATCCTAATGGAGCCATATTTTGAAATTTTTATCAGGGAGTGGATATAAGAGGATTTATGTGTCTTTTTCTAAGAATTTTTTCTCTTTCCAGAGCTTTCTAAAGCTCCCAGAAGACATAGATAATTAAAATTCAGCTTAATTATAACCCTATTCGTCCTATAAATCCTAACGGACCCAGATTTTGAAATCTCTATCAGGGAGCGAAAATACGTGGATCTATATATATGAATTTAAATATATCTTTCCTAAGCAATGTTTCCTTTCCTGAGCTTTCTAAAGCTCCCATACGATGTAAGAAACTAAAAATCGGCATACTTATAAAACTATTCTTTCAACAAATTCTAACAGTGCCAGATGTTTCTATCAGGGACCAAAAAGTCTGTTTTGGTATTAAGAACCTTAGAGTTGCTATACTTATTGTTTGCTCTCCAAATCCTATAAAAAACTGATTCTGTATTTCGGCCAAGGAGCGCATTTACGTTATGTTGAAAGGTTTTTTGATTTAAAACTTCTGATCAATATTATCCCAATAAATTCTAACAGCATCAAATAATTGACTTCGATTATATATTTTCATTATTATATATAATAATTAATATTTTCATTATTATATTATTTTTCCTGACATTGTTAGGCTTTTACGCTTGTATTTAATAAATTTTAACTTAATTATAAGAATTGATTTTTTAAAGAAATGTAGTCTTTTGATATAAATATTAACTTCTGCAAAAAACCGGTTAAACCGGTTAATTTGATGTGATTTTTGTATAATTTATGCTATTAATCGGCACAAAAAGAGGATGTTTCAATTATGTGTATGTGAAAATATCGAATATTACTCGGCCCCTGCGGTTTATAGGTGCCAACCACTTATTTATATGATAAATTAACTAGAACGTAATTACACATTGGATATAAAAAGTTTATATGTTTAATATAGAGTTTTGATTAAATTGGTTTGTCCAAGTCATGACCGCCTTGATATCATTCTACCATACGTAGTCCAGGTAGATTAATCTTGTGCCAACATATAACTATATTTTTAAATCTATCAATTTCAATTAGAGAGCCAATTGTTATTTATTTCTGAACAGAGAACTCAAAGTTTAACTTTCCAGGCAATACCATGGACATTCAGCAGATTGGTTAGCGCATATAGGTTGAACATATTGCTAGATCATTCCAACAAAAAGATATTTAACTAATAAGTATTAAAAGAATTGATTAATAGCATCTTAAATTATCTTCTAGGCCTTTGCTAAATTGTTCAATGTCCAAACAGTTGAATACTTCGCTGTCTACATCCAGGAAATCATCTTTCAAACCAATATCGGATGACTCGCGCTCGAAATCCAGAAAATAATCAATTTAAGATGGGTTGAAAATATTGGCAGATCATTTGAAAAACTACAAATTGAACATGGAAATCAGCCAATTTTGTTCTTAAAATAGGTCACTCTTCAAGCAAATAAAAAATAAGTTTCTGAATTTATTACAATAAATTCAGCATAAAGAATTTGCTCATGATCAATTCGTTGGATCGATCATCTCAATTATCCTTTTCATTTACTTATATGTAACAAAACCAATCAGAATTGTATGGGATTAAAATGGTTTATCAATTCAACGATACTACATAAGAATTTGGAGAATTTTGTTGTTTAGTAGATTTGTTTAAGGAGATTTATGTTTAAAAGATTGCTAGAGACCATTTATCGCCAACTTGAAATACATGATTGTAAAACTAGCTGACTTCAAACGGTTTGTATGGAAATTTAGCTAGTTTAAATATTCAGAATATTCTGTCAAATATATGAGGATATTAGGGTCCAGACTGTCAGATCATAGATCTTAATACAAACTTCGATAGAGTGAATAAATGATATGATAATAAATGATATATAAAGAAAGGCTATCATTAAAAACAAATCAAGTTAATCTATACCGGAGGACTGGTCTTATTTAATAAAATTACGGTATCGTAGGTCATAATGACTGCGGACTTTACAAAAACATCCTGTTGCAATAAGTTCAGTCACTGATAAATAGGATTCTAAAGTTGGAACAAAAACTCTTATCAACTTTTTTCAATTTGTAAATGATTTATCTATTTTTCTACTTTTAACATTTTTAAATTGACGATTTTTTTAAATTTTGGAATAGTCAATTGTCGAACGGAACTATGAGTTCCCACATAGTAGGGTACGTCTGGTATATACAATTTTTAATCATTAGCCGAACTTACTATTTATTCATTTCAACTATCTTAATTTTACAAGATCTCGGTCAAATTTTGTCAATATGTAGCCCAATATTTTCGACCGATTTTATATATATTTTTTTAAATAGTTGAAGAAGAAAATTATCTGTCGAATAAACGAAATTTGAAGTCTATATCTTTATTAAGTTCAAATATAACAAAAATTTCAAAAATTAACAAACAGAAAGACGGACATCAAAATTAAAAAAAAATCGTTAAATAAAATTTAAACATTAATATATTGATATCATTTTTCCCCCAATTAAGCGCCATTTTCGACCCTCTTTCACCACAATGTGTATTGATTAGAAGGGTTTAAAATTATAAAAAGATCATGTTAAAGGTGAATGTTAATGCTATATTATAAAATTGATACTTACTTAGGGTGTTTTTACTACTAATTTGAAAATCATAATTTGGAACACTTTAAGCATTTTTGGTACTTTTTATAATTGTACATTTTTAAAAAATGTATGTATGCTTTTTTATAAAATTCTTACTTTTTAATGAGGCCTTTTATTTTTTTATATTATAATTCTTTTTTTAATTTAAAACTAACCAAAATAACACTTCTTGTAATTGCTTATTAAAAATAAGTACTTTTTTTTTTTGGGAAAATTGGTACTTTTTGAAAAATGAAAAATGTTTCTACATTTTTAAAATTTGTTTACTGTTTTTCCAATTGTAAAGTACTTTTTTTCTTTCCTTGTTTGTAAAGTGGTATATTCTTTTAAAATGTAATTTTTCTTTACTTTGTACTTTTTTCCATTACATATAGTTTTTTATTTGGTACTTATTTCCTAAAAACTGGTACTTTTAGGTATATTAATACTTTTTTAAATATTGTGTTTTTTTAAGTTTTGTACTTTTTCTTAAAAATTTGAACTTTTGGAAATCCGTCAAAAATATTCTTTTCTTATGGTACTATTTTCAACATTAATTTTTATGATACTATTTTTAAAACTGTCTAAAAATTTTTCTTTGAGTGTATGACAACAATCCAAAAAATAGATACATAAATATAACAATAGACAAATTTTACACAATGAAAAAAATAAAAAATATCAAAGTATGTATATTTCACTTGTTTGCATATATTTATTTGAAAAGCCTGTTAATTGTAATGACGTTGGCTTAAAATATCACAAAAACAATTACACACACATACACAAGAGTAAAAATAAATAAAACTCGAAATAATTGAAAGGATTTCGTTAATGATTCCATTGACATTTAAAGGTTCTAAATAAATATTTAAACAAGACGAACAATTTGCACTCAGTAATTTAAATCAAATAAGTTTACACTTCGTTAACTTTTTTGAAATATTAAAGGTTAATTTCACTAATTAATTAAATGATGATTTAATTAATTTATATTTAAATTTTATTTTTTAAACTTACCAATACGATCGAATAATTCACCACCGGCTGCATATTCCAAAAATATATATTCGATATGACCATGTGAACGATTACCGAAAAATCGTAGTATATGTTGGTCCTGTAGCATTTTCTGTATGCAAATTTCTTTACGTACCGATAGAACAGCATCCGAATGTTTTTTTAAATCGACCATTTTCATAGCAACAGCTTCACCGGTTTGACGATTAATCAACAATTTTACTCTGCAAAAAAACAAAAAAAAAAAAAATAGAAAAAATAAACGTAAATGAGAGAATGTCTATAAGGAGGGGGTAAGAGGGGCCTATAAAGATGAGGAGACTGGATACAATAGAGCAATAAGAGAGTAAATTTGGACGTAGTAAAATAGAGCTAGTTAATATACATACATGTTTTAGCTCTCTTGGTTAGCGTTTTTGTGGGAGAAAAAAAACTTAAAATAATAAAAAAAAAAGTAATTTTTTTGTAATTTTTGAAAACGTGGGTGTCTTTTTTTTTACTATCCTGCCGTAAAAAAGGAAAATTGAGTATTCATGTTTTTAAACACGTTGTTTAATACTATTTTGCAAAACAAAAATAAAAAATGCTATACAGATGCGAATGTTGCTTGCTACTTCACACATCTAAGGTTTCATTGTTGAAAATTACTAAAGACAACAACATAAATGTCAAACATGAATACTAACAAAACAAAAAAACGTAGTATACAATTGGGGATATTGTATTTTAATCATCTTTCTGTCGTCCACTTTTGTTTATTGCTTTTACTCCCCTGACATGCGCAAAATTATGAGCACAACACAATCAGTCAGTCGTATGTGTAAAATGTCAAAAAAGTTTCATGTAGTAGAGAAATATTTAGGAGAATGTTTAACATTAAAATGAAACGTTATACAAAACCAACAAATAATAATAAAAAATGCTGAGAAAAAAACGCCGGAAGGAAGTGTTTGATAGGTTTCCGGTTTATTGACTTGTTTCTTTCATTCATCCATTCGTTAGTTCATTTTGTTTGTTTATTTTGAGTTTAAATAACCATCATTTGTTTTCAATTTAATTTTACTGTTGTTAAAGAATATTTTACTAATTTTGTTTGGTTTTTATATTATACTACATACTTTTTTTTGTTGGCAATAACAATTATTTGATAGCATAAGTTTTTAGCCACAAATTATTTATAAAACAAGAATTTTATATTAAAAGAAAATTCAAAAGGAAATATAAATTGGAGTATTAATAAAAAATACCAATCATAAAGTGTAAACAACATAAGGAAATTGATATTGGTCAAACTGATAGTGTAATAGTAGTATCCTTTATTAGAAAGCAGCAACAATTGTGATAATAGGGATTTAAAATATTGATTAGAAGGTTTATAAATTATAAAGGAGGATAACTTAAAAAGGAACGTGTAAAAAATTTATTAGATTGTATTTTTTTTTTATTTCCTGAAAAATTTATACTTTTTAAACAAATTTATGTTTGGGAAAATTAATAATAAATATTGTAATTTTTTGTTATATTGGGACATAGTACTTTTTCAAAGATCTAAATTTTTTTATTTGGTACTATTTTTATTTAAATAAAATTTACTTTTTTGAAAATTAGTTTTTTGTACAAATTGGTCCTTTTTTGCAAAAAGTGAAATTTTTTTTATTTGTACTTTGAAATTTTTTCTTTTTAGTCACTTACTTACAAAATGGGTATTTCATAATTTCGTACTTTTTTTAAATTGTTGATTTTAAAAATGTGTATTTTTCTAAAAACCTCTTTTTTGTAAAATGTTTTCAAGTATTTTCAAGTTTTTTTTTTTAATTTATATTTTTTAAATTTACTTTTTTAACATTGTGTTTTCTTTTATTCTAAAGTTGAGTACTTTTTTTGTGAATAATTACTTTAGATATATTTTTGTTTAAATGTTAAACATTCAAAATTTTTTATTTCTTTTGTAGTTGGCCCATTTTTGTATAATTTTTGATAACTTTTTTAAAATTATTATATACAGTGGCGTTCATAAAAATAGGAATGATGGAAACCCATACTTTCTCACATAAAAATTGCTAGTATGTAAACTTTAAAAACTTGCGAAACTTTACCGGTAATTAGAACAGAATGTAAGAAGTAAAACACAAATCGATGATCATAGCTATTATGATTACCATTTAATCTTGTTGTTTTTAATTCTTCGATTGAAATGAATTGATCATAAAAATAGGAGTATTTATTGGCTACATTGTAATAATTATCGGTTTAATTTATTTGCTCGAAGCCTAAAAAAGGTACCACTACTCAAAAAAAAAAAAAAAAAAAAAAAAAAAAAAAAAACACAGACAGACAGACAGACGAACGAACGTTTTCGCACAAGAACACATCAGCTGGCCAAAAGAAAAATGGAGGAATATATTGTGGACAGACGAAAGTAAAATCGAACGCTTCTGTACATATTTTTTTATTTTTTTATTTGTAATTAATTCCCATTTTTTTTTTCTTGAGCGAACAAGTAACAATTTGTTGACATTAAAAAATGTAAACCAAGAATCGCCCAGTGTCGATTTTGCTTGTCAGAAATCCTCAAAAAAAATAATTTTTCATTTTAAACTTGATCAAGATATCTCTAAATTGCGAACACACAAGGTTAACATAGACATACAACCAGACGTATGGAACAACGGACGATGTATGTGGTTTATTATCACCTTAAGTAAGTTTCGACTTCATAGTCTTCAAACTAACTTCTTTTCGTTAGGATATGTACATCAAATATTCTTTAGTAATCTGATGACTGTGTAATATTTTTTCAAAAGATATTTTTATAAATAACTTACTTTGCAAGGATCTTGCAAAGTTGCAATTTCTGAGGTGAATACCTTTAATGTTTTTTTTTTTTTAATTATTGCATTAACAAATTTATTTCATAATTAGTCACTTAAATTACAATTAATTTGTGATCAAATAAAAATATTTTTAATAAATATCTCTGACATATTTAGAACTACTAATAGTATAAATGCGAATTAAAATTTAAAGAACTACGATTTAAAACTTACTATAAATAAAACTACTACATATTATAAATTTCATATTACTTACTCCCCATATGCACCTTCACCCAGTGTTTGTGCCAGTGTCCAACCTTCAACAAATTCACGATTATTACCATTTGTGGCAGAAGTATTTGTAGGATTGCCATTATTGGTGGTGATGTTATTGCTGCTGCTGTTATTGCCATTGTTAGTAGTGTTATTTCCGTTACCATTAGAGGACGATAATGCCAATATTGAAGCGGACATTGCAAAAGTATTTTGCAATAAAACTTAAAATGATGATGCCAATATTAAGATGAGGAGAGAGAGAGGCAAGAAATATTGCTGGGTAGCGACCAGATATGTGAATATTTTCTCTATTTGAAAATTAGTTTTTAATGTTACTAATTTTTTTTTTATTTTATTTTTTTTTTTTTTAGATTCTTTTTTTGGTTGAAGCTGTTTTTTCACCGAAGGCAAAAACTAAAACTAGTTTTTCCTTTTTTTTATATATAATTTATTTTTAACTTTTTCTCTGGCAAATGTCCAAAAAAAAAAAAAATAACCAACCAGCCAAAGATGTACCAAAAAAACTTAAAAAGAAAAGCTGTTTACAGATGAATCTGAACTGGACTGGATGGATAGATAGATATATGTATATTTTTCGAGAGATTTAATGCTTGTTTATTTGTTCGTTTAACTGTGTGTAAAGATTTTTAAACGAAAATCACTACAATGACAACAATAAAGAATAATGGTTGCTTGAATAATGTGTCTGGCCTTCAAGTCATAACGTTAATAATAAAAATAAAAAAAAAAACTGAAGGAACAAATTTTAAACTTCCAATGAAGGAAAAACACAAAATTAAACGAAATTTGTATACAGCTGGTTGCTTTTTGGCCGGTTGACTAAATTGTTGACTGGCTGGCTGGCTGGTTGGTTGGTAGTTTGACTTGACTGAATGACTGACTGGCTGGTTATTTGGTTGGATGGTATGAAGTTTGGTTAGTTGTTTGATTGCTTGCTGACTTGTCTGTATGTCTGGTTATTTTGTGAGGTAGGTTTGATTTTGTGATTTTAATAAGGACTCTTCTGCTGGTGCATCTACAAGCAGTACGACGTGTTGCTTTAAACGACGACAATGTCAAATTTGTTGATTTTCTTAATAATTCATTACTTTTAATCAACCAAGCAGCGATTGATTTGACAGGAACTCTTTTTTTTAGATCTCTTTTTTTTATTTTATTTTTTACTTTTGTAATATTTTCTGTAGCAATTGATGATGATGGAATCTAAAATGATAAGGAAAGTATAAAATAAAATGATTATTAATTGGTTGTGGCAATTATGTTATATGTAAGTTTTGTTATTTTTTTAAAGAGATTAAAAATTAAATGTTTACTTTTAAATAAATTTAAGAATGCTTAAAAATATAATAAAATAAATTTTATCTTCAGTTTTATTAATCCGATTTTACGTTTTTAGTAATATAAAATATGTTAAGATAAGATTTAATACTAAATTTGTAAATTGATATATATTTGCTTAAATGTCAGTAATGTGTTGTTAACAGTTTTGCAGAAAATATTTCAAGGTTTATGACCTATTCACACTTAATCATTTCCATTTCTTAAACACTATCATAAAAAAATATAATAAGGAAAGAACAAGCTATGGTAAAAACTCAATTTTGATGAATATTTGGTTTTTAAGTGAAACTGCGATAAAAAAGAACGGTTTTACGTTAAAAATTAAAGTTTTGGGGAATTAATATATATTTTTTTTACTTCATTTTAATAGTGAAAACATTAGACATGCCCATAAAAAAATCAGACCTGATGGAAAAAAACTGAAAGCAGATTCGAGTTTAGCACATCAAAATACATCAAGTCCAACTATTCGTCTATGGTGGAGGATTTTTTTTGTCGACCAGTGTAATTGATTTGATGGCCTAAAAAATCTATTTTATACAGTGTATGGATGTATCACAAATGGATCTCAATTATTGGGAATCTTTAGAACTTTCATTTGAACAGACAGTGCTTCTTCCCTCCGCAATAAAACTGCTACTTAAAAAAATTATAAGAAAAAGTATTCTTTTCGGAGCTTTGATATTTGTGTTTAAGATCCACCCTACGTTCTTTTACTTAAATTTAAGACCACCGATGAATCGAACAATGAACCGGAAAACAGCAGATATCCGCTACCAAAATTCCTTTGTGACCTTGTGACCACTCACTATGTTAGATCTCTTTTTATAGATTTTAGCGCCGCATGGATATTTACGAAGACATAAATTTATACAAAAAGGGAAATCTATAAGTCATCCAAATGTTCTTTTCCTTCATCCTGAAGACGTATAAAGTACAAAAAAAAATCATAATGAAAACGCAAAACCAGAATTTGGAGGTAAAAAAATAATGTGAAAGTTCTTTAGACGAATTTTTTCCGTAATTATGATTAGTGCATAATAGACGATGAATATAGATTTTTTCAACTTCCTGGCCAGGAATTCTATGTTGCATATGCTAGAGGGAATATGGCAGAAAAATATCGTGTATCAAAGAAATCAAAATTCCTAAGAAAGTTTTTGTTTTGGAAAGCCATATGCATATGCGAAAAAGAAGTACTTCATTCATAAAAAATGGTTCAATTAACACAGAAATATACGTGGAAAAGACTTCTCCCTTTTCTTAGAAAATATAGTGTATCCACTTTTTTCTGTCCTGTTCTCGCTTCTTCTCATTACGGCAACAAAACAATGGAGTGGAAAAAAAGAAATTGTTAGTGTTTGTACCGAAAGAGGCTACTACACCAAATTGTTAAAGAATATTAAAAGCTGAGCTTAAAATGAAATGGAGTTTAAAAATAAGTGGACTTATTCGAACAAAAAAGTAACCGTAACACAAAAAACCTTTAATTGGAACAATTCTGGAAAATAATGTATTCTTTTATGTTTAGAATTTGAACATAACAGTCATTAATATAAATTCGCCCATTGGTTTAGTTTCTATAAGCAGATTTGTATGCACGGATTTTTTCGTGCGCAGTCCTGCCTAATTATAACCCGGTATGCAATTAATTATTTATGATCAGATTTTTGAAAATATGTACTACTTTTTATTGATTTTTTTAATTCAGTTACCAATTAATATATTTAAAGAAGAGATAAATATATGAGACAAAATTTGCATATGAATTTATATTTAATCTAAAATGCATTTTTAGATTGTTAAGTTTTTTTAATTAAAATTTGTAATTTTTTTACGTTTACAACAAATTCTAACATTTCACAGTTATTTGTTCCCTAAAATGATACTAGTTCCTATTATTTTTACTTATCATGACATCGGAAGAGCATTAAAATCAAGGCATTATTGATCAGCTTGGAAAAAATGGCATCTAAGTAATTTATAGGGTAAGTAGTTGCCTTTAATGTCATCACCTTGTTAAAATAATGAATTATTCAACTAATGCGTAAGTAGTGAAGAGTCGTTATATTAGCTTTTTAACTTTTTAATTTTTTCTTGGATATTAATCATACATTTTTTTCTGTGTAGTTTTGTTGATACGATTCTTATTGTGCTGGATATACCAACACTATTTCAGAATTCCTTGAAGAGGTTTTATATTAGCTTTCTTCTCTAAGGACACCTACCTTCCTATGGGACGTACGTTAGAACTAGCCACTGTGTCATCCTTGGACTTATGCTCTATTTCACTCTTTTGCAAAAGGACCATATTCTATGAACTTACTCTTTTCTGCTCTTAATGTAGTCCTTCCAGGCTCTTTGACTCTTAATGGTATTTGTTTCGTTTTATTTTGAAATTTTGGGTATCTGTATTGAGATTGGATACCCAAGCATAGTGTGTGTGCATCCGAAATGAGTTGGGGACATTTTTATACACCCTCTTTTAAACATAATTTAGCAAGTCCTGGGACGAAAATCATTCCTGAAGATTAGAATGTAGTTTAGACACATATTCTGTTAATGTTTACTTTACAAATATTCGAATATTTTATGATTTGTATTTAATTTTGCTTAATTCTTTCCTTATTCTAATCAATCTACTCGCTTCTTTTGACCCATTACAATTCTTTTAAACATTAAATTACTACATTGAACTTCTGGAACAAATTGCTAACCATAAATGAAATATTTATTTTTTATATTTTTATAAAATTAATAATGATAATGTTAAAAATGATGGCTCGATGACCGTGGTTGAAAGTTGCCAAAACCACGAAAATATTTCAAGTTTAATAACTATTTTGCAAAAAAAAAAAAAAAGAGAGAGAGAAAAAAAAACATGACAAGTACAAAAATAAACAAATAAAACAACAGTGTTTTATTTTAGATTTCCCTGAATCCATGCGATGACAAGGATAAAATAACAATAAATCGTATAATAATATAACGACGATGACAACGACAACTACAACAAAATTTATATTTCCATTTCAATAAACATGATATCAAATGAACTTTAATAGTGGATAGCTTTTGGTTTGTGTGTTATTTCACTTAACAATTAAGTGAAATTTCCAATTTATACCAATATTTCAAACTTTTGGCATGGTCATGGTTTGTTTTATTCTTCTGCAAAAATGTATTCCTTGTTATTCTTTATTTGCCTTTCATGTATTTTATATTTTATTACCATTTTATACTTTTACAATATTTATCCTACTCATTGAAGTTGTTTTGCAGGATGGCATGCGCAAAACTTCACTAAAAGTGTAAGCACACGCAAATACGCCAGAAAACAAAGAAACAAATAAATAAAAAAGGATAAAAAGTATGGGAAAGTTTTATTACGGGACAAAACAAAAAATGAGAGTTTTTTTTTCATACATATAATAAAACAAGGAATAGGGAATATAAACATGGAGTACTTTCGTATACAATATTAAAATGCACAAGATGAAAAAAATACTGTTAAATGTGTATGTAACATAAAAATTGAAGTTGTATAGTTGGGTAGATAGAAATTTCATCATAATGAATGTTGTGTATAACATATTATGGTTTCCATACACCACAGGAATACTTATGTTTCTATATTTCAGTAGGACTTTGAAACACTGTTTAAGGTAGGAGAGGGTGAGTGTATAGATGAGTATCCGTGAGCATACAACAGTAACAGGTATGAGTGGGTGGTTAATGGAAATTTAAAATTTAATATGTTTTTAAAAATGTTGCAAACAAACCAAAATATGTATCAAGACATTACAACATTATGTTGTTTGTTATAATAAAACTTTGAAAATTATTATAATCATAATAAATATAAAAAAGGATATTAAGGTATTTGTTTGTTTGTTCGTTTCGTTTGTTATTATTTTTTGTTCATCTTATAGGAGAAAAAGTTTATGCCGTTTATTGTAAATGGACCACACCCATTTTTATTCTAAGGATTATTATTATTATTTTTTTTTTTTCTTTCTTGTTATTAAAGAGAGTTGTTGTTAAACTTGGGAGCAGTAACCTTGTACTTTATGTACTTCTGGAGTTTAAGAAAATTTTCGCTTATTTTTAATAAAAGGAAACAGTGATTTTTATGTAATAAGTATAATAAAGTTTTTAGATATTATTTTAAAGATTTTATTAAATTAAAAAAAATGTGTATATTTCACATTTTATCTGTCTATGCTATTATAAAATGTCTAAAATAATGATTTTGTAATATACGATAGAACAAACTGAGTTTAAAAATAAAAAAGGGAGATGGCCTTAAGGTTGATACGTTACAAATAAAATGTGCTATAATATTTCATTAAATTTAAATTATTTTACAGCTCTTTTTTAAATTCCATGTTTTTAAAAGTAGTACCTTTTTAAAGTTTTTATTTTTTTATTCCGTGCTTTTTTAAATTTGCACTTTTTTTTGTAAAAGTGGTAAGTTTTATTACTATTTGTTATTTATAAAATATTGAAATTGTTTGCAATTTTGTTTATGAAAATTTGTATTTTTTAATTATTGAAAAATTATATATTTTTTACAAAAATTTTACACTTCTTTTAAAATATTGATATTTTTTCCAAATTGTTACGTTTTTTATGAACAAATTAAGCTACCTTTAGTACTTGGTACTTTTTTGAAAACTGTACATTTTTAAAAATTGGTACTTTTATTAAAATTTTATTTAAAATGTTGTATTTTTTTTTAATGATACGATTGTGAAAAATTGCGTTTTGTCTTTTTGATTATTGGATTTTTTTTTTAATTAAACTTTATGAAGAAAAAAATAAAAACTTTTTTTAACCAAAAGGTACAATTTGATTAAAAAAAGATTTTTTTAACTCAGTAATTTTGTACAAATTGCACTTCTTTGAAAATAGTATTCTTTTAAAAACTATTTTTTTTTTTTTTTATTTAGTTTTGAAATTTTACAAAATTGGTACTTTTCTAAAAAATAATAACTTGAAGTAAAATTTTTGGAAAATGTTGCATTTTTAAGAAGTTGGTACTTTCTTACTTGATAAATTAAATTCTTTGAAATCATTGGTATTGTTTTATACAAATAGTACTTTTTTTCAAATTGAACCAATTTTCATTAACAATGGTACTTTTTAAGAACTTTATTTTAAATTTTTGTTGAATTCTTTTTTTTTTATTTTTTTTTTTTTTAGAAAATTAAACATTTGCTTTAAAAAAAAGTTGTTTTTTTTTTTAATTTCCATTATTTTAAATGGTTTCATTTTTTAGAAATTGAAAAAATTTATACATCTTTTTTGTAAATAAAAAAATTGTTATGTTTTTAGAATATCAATACATTTTTGAAAATTAATACTTTTTGAAGGGAAAATGGTACTTTTTTTGGAAAATTAGTTCACATTTTTTTTTTTTTTTTTTAAATCAGTACTTTTCTGTAAAAATTTCCTTTTTGTATTATTTTTATTAAAAGTCATCATTGAAATTAGTTACTTTTTGAAAATTAATATGTATTTCAGAACATGTCTCCATTGGATCTTAAAACAATGGTAAAAAATATGGATTACAAATTACTAGAGTCCGACGCACTTTTTCAAACCGAACCCGTACCTAAAGCAGAACTTCGGTCAATTTTGCAAAGTTCGGTCGAGGTCGAATTCGAACTTTTTGTTATAGGATAAAAGAAAAAGTGCAAAAAAAAAAAATAATAATAATACTTTTAACAAAAATATCGGGAAGTACTTCTTAGACGCTGTTTAAAGGCATATAAATGAAATAGAATTTCAAAATGTTTAGATATTTGTATTTTGAGAAGTTAAATTTGTAGTCATATTAATTTCATTTTCTTTATTAAACTCATTTTCATCCTTTTCTTTTTGTTTTTTTTTTTTTTTTTCGTACTTTTTACTAATTACTTTACATGTTAAGTTCAGTTAAGATATTGAATATCCTGACGCCTATTGTTAGTTTCTACAGCAGATTTGTATGATGTTAAATAGCTAAATTAATAGGACAACATAGAGATCGCATAAAAATCTAGGGAAAATTTCAGACATAATATATATATATATGCATAGCAACTAGATCCTAAATAAATTATTTGAAAAAAATTTTTCTTGCCTGCTACTCATTTATACATGGACCAATTTTTGGTCCTAAAAATACCCTATAACTGTTGATATAAAATACTTTACAAAAATCTACTTGTATCATTAATTTGACACTTGAAAGTGTTTACAATAATTTTAAAGATAAAATGAATAAAAAATGTTTTCAAAACCAGTGTGCATTAAACTGCCTTGATTTGTATGGGGACAAAAAAAGTTGCAAATGTATCCCCCTAAAATTAAAGATTGATATGTTTTAAGCTAATTCCCAAAATATTTCTGTTCAATTATTTTATTTACGCGAGCTGAACCATTATTAAAATACCACCAAAAATATGGTTTTTGATCAACAGTATATACAATTTTTAATTTTTTGTCAAAAAAATTACAACATATTATAGAAAAATGACGTCTAATACATATTGAGCAAAACACTTTTTAAAATTTGTTTTCATTCTCGCGAAATTAAAATTTTAGTAAAATTTTCAATGATATAATTTCAAATAGTATTATATTAAATTTTGAATATTTTGGACATTTTCCATCCTAAATTGTATTTTAGTATCATTGGAAAGGTTTCATTAAATGCTATTGATATGTGCATTCATTTAACCCTTTAGTTGCACAAATAATATTTTGGGATATCCGGTCCATAATTGGTTAAGTTAATTTTAACGGCAAATAAATGGTTAGTTAAGGATATAAATGTATCCAAAAGCTTAAATTTATCAAAAAAGCTATAAATTCGTGCTAGGGTCTAACTCGCAGTTTTCAATGAACTTATTATGTTTTTCATAAATTTATCAATATTTAAGTGTAATAAGTACTTCCATGCAACTTATTTGCAAAAACTGCTAATTTAACCTCTTGGGAACTAAATACATAAAACTTACCCTCTTGCTCTTAAAGGGTTAATTGCGTGTAATCTTCAATAGTTCCAGGGTAGACCATTCCAATGGTACTTTAAAATGATGAGATGATGAAAAATATCAGAAATATAAAAAATTACATGTTTCAATAAAGAAAATATGATAAAAAACGTTAGTAAAATCTTAATATTCCGCGAATGAAAAGAGACATAATAATTATTTAAAATAATATTCAAGGTAGTAGTATGTCTTTATTATAATTTGGAGTTAATTTTTATATAACTAAAATTTTTATAATAATATTGAAAGAAATACGTAATTTCAGAGGTATTTTGAAAATGGTCCAGCTCACGTAAATTTAAACATTGAGATGTAATATTTTGGGAATCATATCATTTCCAGAGGGGTACATTTGCAACTCTATTTCGTGAGGCACTTTAGTGTACATATTGATTTCCATAAAATATATTTTTATAACCAATAAATCCTTTTACACTTACAAATATTAATTTTAACTTATTTTCTTTTAGTAATCCCCATAAGTATAACAAACTTTACAAAATAATTCCTTTTCAAAAAAAAAAAAAAAAAAAATAGTTATTTAACTATGAAAAAACACTACATAACATATCATATTTCATGAACTTTAACATTTAGCATTTAATCACTTTTTATTATGTGTAAAATTTAATATCTAAATGACGAAATTAAATACAAACACAAAATGTTTATAAAAACATTTATACATACATACATATTTCTCGAAACTCATTTATATATGTATGTTTTTTTTACATTATATTATTTCTTTCCTTTTTTTCTTTTGCTATTTTTTATATACATATATTTTGCACTGAAATCATGCTGAGATATTTATGATTTTATGCATGTGTATGAGTTAGTTTGTATGTACCATATAAATATATGAATAATACAAACAAAAAAGTATAATAAAACATAAATATGTGGGGAAAATCCCTAAGATTATACAACAGGGAATTTAATATACATACATATATGGATATAAACAGTTTAGGAAAAAATTATAGAAGCAAAAGATTAAATTATAAATTAATATTATAGCGTTATTGTTTAAATGAATAGGGTGTAATTTATATTTAAAAGTTGATTTTTTTTTTAATATAATTACACCCTAAAAGACCCTCAACAATAATAATTAGTTAGAATTGGATGATCGTCACTGGAACTGAGTAGATAGATTTCTTTTTCATATATTCAAATACTTTTACAATTATTTTTCTTTATGTATTTTTTCTGTTGAAATAAGATTTTTATTTAAAATAGTTCTGTTTGTCACTGTATTCATGCATACATATTTAATATGTAAATAAACATAGTATTTATTTCGTTTAGTTTTAAAAGAAATCTGCACAATAATATTAGTAACTAACTGCAAATAATAATGTTTAACAAATAGAGTAAGAGAAAAATTATTAAATTAATCAGGGTAACCAAAAAATATATGTTATATTAAATGAAATTTTTTAATGTGTCGAATTCGTATAGTCGTATTAAAGAGTAAAAAAAAGTTTCGGAAAACATTTTTACATAACATTTTACATTTTCTATGGGAATTTTTATAGTGCACAGTGGTCCCAAAAGGAATTTTTTTTTTAAATAATTCTGTAATTTTCGCATGGACAATCCTGAGGTGTATTCCTTAGGGGGTCTGGGAAACGTCATCTCGAGTATGAAAATTAAAAAAAAAATCAAAATTTCATTTATGATTTGATTGAAAAAAATTTTGAAAATAGATAGTCCTTATAATTCTTTACAAAAAAAAGTCTTACATGTGTGGGATATCTTTTTTACTTTAAATGATATTTGGACCGAAGTCAAATTTTGACCCATTTTAGGACATGTTTTTTTTTAGTTTTTTTTTTAACTTGGCGGGCTCAATTGGAGTCCCAAAATTTTTCTAAAATATTCTCAGGATTCTGTACAAAATTCTAAATAATTTTCGTGCAAGATTTTATTGCAGGTCTTAAAAAATGGAATTGTCAAACTATGAAACACATCAGGGTCTCCGAATCTGCATTCTGTTTGTAAACTAAAGTAAGAATTTTGATAAAAAGGTGTTCAAATTCGGGAGAGTTTGTACTTAGCCTTATTAGGTGATTGATCTCATTCGCTATTTTAGAATCATCACTATGAAGAAATCTTTCTTTAAAGTATAAAATGATTATATTTATGATTTCGGCAAATTTTCGTTTTGGAAAAAAATGGCTAAAAAATTGCAATGTTCAAATTTAAAATAACCTTTAATTTTCTTTACTCGATAATTTTGTTTGACATATATGGAAAACACTGGGCCAAGGTCTTGCTCCGCTACCTGAGATGTCTTCGGTGGAATTGTTTGTAAATCCAATCAGCCAATTAGAAGTTACAGATTTATTTCAAAAAATGTTCAATTCTTCCCTACTGTGCAAGAGTTAGAGTTAGGAAAATGCTGCAGAAACTGTGATTTTAACTCAAACGATCATTGCAGATATTTGATCACTTGCCAAGTTGACAAAAGTTTCTGGTCAGAGCTTAGAGTTCAAAAGGATTTAAAATATTATTGTCCCTTTCTAATAGCGTTTTCTTTTCTGGCTAAAATGTTGCCTTTATTCTGCCATATGCCCTATTTTTGTGTTCTATTCTGAAAAAAGTGTAATACTTTAAACGGGTCGCATGTCTTTTCTAATAGTGTTGCCTTTAAATTTAAAAAAATATGTTACATGTTTTGCCCTCAAAAAAAGTGGAGGGTAAACATGATGCACTCTGAAATTTTTAGCGGGAAGAAATTTATGTTTCACTAAGTTATGGAAATTTCACAAAATTTCCGAATATTCAACAAAAATCTAAAATTTTACCGAAAATACGGAATTTCACCAAAAATTTCAAAAAAATTTAAAATTTCACAAAAAATTCGAAATTTCACAAAAAATTTAAAATTTCACAAAAAATCCAAAATTTCACTAAAAATTCGAAATTTCACCAAAAATTCGAAATTTTACCAAAAATTTAAAATTTCACCAAAAATTCAAAATTTCATCAAAAATCTCCCAATAATTTAAAGTTTAATCAAAAATCCGAAATTTTACCAAAAATTTAAAATCCGATTTCTCTCGGTTGAATTAAAAATTACACAATTACAGAACTGGTCTCAGATTTTTTGTTCTATTGTAATCATAAAAAGGTATTAGGGTGAAGGTAACCATTAAAAAATGTTACACAGTAACAAGGAACATCTTTCTTCAGAGAAGAAAACGCTATAAGGTTAAAGAACTGGATAGTCTGAATTTTAAATGAATCAATGCTTTGGAAGTTATACACTTAAAGTGATTTTTATATAAAGTTTTTTAGAAAGATATTATTATCACTTTACTTTCGGAGTGATAAAAATGGAAATTTTTTAAAAGTAGCTGATTACACTGGTCGGCAAAAATCCTCCCCCCAATAACGAATAGTTTAACTTGATGGATTTTGATGTGCTAAACTCGAATCTGCTTTCAGTTTTTTTCAAACCAGATTTCTTTTTTTATGGGTGTATCTGATATTTCGCCTATAATAAAGTATTACGGATGGAAAATACGGACTAAAAATATCTTCAAGCCACTCAAACCTAATTTTTTATGTGCCTAATAGTTTCGGAGTTATTGAATGAAAGCTTGAAAAATGTTTCAGACTATCATCTTTATCTTAAAGCTGGTAATGCTGCGAATAAAATAAGACAGTGATGAGCACAAAAAGTTTTGTTATATATTCTTTTAACATACACAATGACGGCTACAAACTGTAACTTTTCTGCTCAGAAATCCACTTTACCGGTTACAACGAGTCAGTTAAAAATATTTGATATCTCCTTTTCGTCTTTTTCCCGCTTATAGTTTTAAGATTCCAAGTTCTTTGTCATAATTTTCAGTTTTTATGGTTGACTTATTTTAACATTTTCAAAATTCCAGCATCAAAATGTTAAATATTTATTCCATTTTTATTCCCATTATTATCCATTCTTTTGAATTATTAAAATGTATTTAAGTAATAATTCTCGTATGAACTTTTATTATATGAAATATAATAAATAAAACAATTTCCAAGCATTTCAAAAATGTCGGTGCTCTTATTTGCGACTCTATAAAACCTCACCTGAGGAGTGAGGTTTTATAGAGAATTCAAATAGTCCTCAACTAATTTTGCATTAAAATTTAACCAGACGGTTAAATATTTAAGATTTATTTCCACAAATATTTTAACTCTAATCCACTGTGTTAGTGAACATTTAAGATTTAGTTAAAGAAAATTTCAAGAATTTTGAATAAATTTTTCAACATTTTCTGTCACATTATCGGTTGACCTGATTTACATTACTTTATATTTTATTTTTGTTTTCCTCTGTGCATTTCTTAATGTACACACAAATGTTGAGACAGGAAACTTTAATAACAAAAATTTTATAAAATCCCTTAAAAGTATAATGGGTGTGCTCTTTATAGTCATTTATAGGCCACATCATGCAAAGTAATGGACCTTTTTTATTATTATTATTATTATTTTGTTCGTCTTTATTTGCTTCTTTTAAAATTTTGTATACCTTAAGAATTTTTCTGTATTAGTTTAAATAACAAGTTATTTAATGGAGTTTTTAAATATTAAATAGGAAAGAACAATCTTTAAAATTTTGGGTGCCAAACGGAGAGAATTATAAATTTCTATTCAAATTTAAAGACTGCAATAGAGCTTTTGATTCTTTACACCCAGAGAAAAATCTAAATCATACTCGTTGATAACAATACCAATAATCAGTAAAAATAGTGAATCTCTAACGAAAATTTATACCAATTGTCATCGATTTGACACCACTACAGTATCGAATTATTAAATTAAATTATGTTCATTTAAAATCTGTAAATGAACCGTATGAAAAAGCCGATATGGTAAATTGTAAATGTGACCACAACTGTAGTGGATTTCAAATCAAATTTTTCCCTTAGTGTAGGCCATTCCATCTGCCTATAGATTTCAAAAGTTATAAACGTTAAGATTTATTAATTATGATCTTTGGAGAGTATATATATATATAAATATAATTTTTATATACCTTGAATTATAAATTTTCGTAACTTGAATCAAAGGTTGCCCAGATTGCCCTTTCAGATTTGATTAAATAGACCAGAGTGTTAAGTTTTGTTTTTCCTTGTATCACTGAAATAAGGTGTTTAATTTTTTCTTTGCTACTTTTTACACTTTGGTTAAGTGTTTTTGACAATATAAAGGTATTTGTAACCTCAAAGATAGAAGGCGGCTAGGGGGTGTTATAAGAACAATATGAAATCTATTTTATAATATGAAAAAGAAAATAACTGTTGCTACAAAGAAATAGAAAAAAATCATTTATTTCATCATAACATTAAACTTACACACACAAACACAAATTCAAAGTGTTTTTGTATATTAAATACAAACAAAAATACTTTATTTTCGTATATATAGAGAACTTTTAGTATTTTTTCTTCTAATTTTTTTCTATTGTAATTTTAATGGTGTTTTTCTTAACATGTGTTGTTGCTTTTGTTGTTGCTACTGCTGTTATATTTGGTGTTGATGTTAATGATTATCATCATCTTTATTATCGGCACAAATGGTTATAGATAGTATGATGACGAGGTGTTGCCAAATAATTATTTCTTTTCCTCCCTATATAAAACCACAGCAGCAACAAAAGAAACAACAATCTTAAAGTATTTTTAAAAACAAACACACACATATTTGCTAACTGTAGCAAAAAGACAAGGAGCAATTAACAGGGTTGTTAAATATGATTTTGTTAAATTGTACTAAATGTTAAAGGGAGACATAAAAAAATATGAAATAAAAAAAAGAAGAAAATGAAAAAGTTGTCACAAATTACGAACAAATGAGAAAAGTTTCTTTAGCAAAAAAAAATTAAAGTCTCAAAGGGTCTAACAAATTATTTTGCTTGGAAGATGAAAATATATTTCGAAATTATTTTGGAAAATAAGTAATTTTTGGTCTCGCAATAGGGATTTTAAAAGTTCATACGAGAATTATTACTTAAATACATTTTAATAATTTAAAATAATGGATAATAATGGAAATGAAAATTGCAGTAAATCGTTAACTTGTTGATGCTGGGATTTTGAAAATTTTAAAATAAGTAAATATAAAAAACTGCAAATTATGACAAAGAACTTGGAACCTTAAGACTATTTAAATCCTTCTCTAAAAACAATAAAAGAAAGATAATGCAGAATAATTTTCTATTACAACTTTTCTATGGTCCTTCGAAGTGGATGTTTGTTATTATAACCCAGCAGTTTTTTTAGTGGCTATTAACCCGCTTTTAGACATTAAGATTCATTGGTCACCAATGAACGTATTGGCAATTGCCAATTTAGTGGCTCTAAGATAATAATTTTCTATTACAACTTTTCTATGGTCCTTCGAAGTGGATGTTTGTTATTATAACCCAGCAGTTTTTTTAGTGGCTATTAACCCGCTTTTAGACATTAAGATTCATTGGTCACCAATGAACGTATTGGCAATTGCCAATTTAGTGGCTCTATGTTAAACGAAAAGAAGACGAAAAGGAGATCAACAATTTTTAACTGACTCGTTGTAACCGGTAAAGTGGTTTTGTGCGCACAAAAGTTACAGTTTGTGACCGTTGAGATGTGTTTAAAAAAACAGCCATCTCGCAGTCATGGTAGTGCCTATTGTCACTTTATTGACACTTCGGTAATCGTTAAGGTGATTGTGTGTGCAGAAAAGTGACACCATCTCGTTGTCGAGGTGGCAATAGACCACACAACCCATCAAATGAAAATTTTCAGAACTTAAACCCAATAACCCCAGTCATTTTTTACTGGTTCACTAACCCCTTAAGTAATAAAAATATTACATTAGCCAATAGATGGCACAAGTTTTACCCACTAGTTAGTCTAACACAACTAGTTTTGCTATTAATTTACTCATCCACACGAAACCACTGTTTGAAACTAACTCTAACCCAATTGTGAACACATGAAAATAATTGTCTTTTCTTTCGCAGGTTGCCAAGGCTCGGGAATGGTCCTTCGAACCGGATCCATAGGTCACTGGTTTATATCCGGTTCGAAGGACCATGTTTTTACGGGTTATAAGGTGAGGGTAGGATAACTATAAATAAAACACCTTTATTCATTAAACGTTATAAAATGTATGTAGTATATGTTTATTAATTTAATTTTAAGGGTTTAACCACTGAGTTGCACACACGATCTTCGGGTTAGCTTCGATAAGCAGCTTGGGTACGAGAAAAAGTATGTATGTTGACAACATATTGGGGGTGATGTTGGCTGCAGTTTGGGGTGTTAATGAGCAGCATCAGGGTCGGGGATGTTTGTTCACTGATGAGAACACACTAATTTTGAATTGAATGAACTTAAAAATTTTAAAAGTTGTTTGTTCTGATATTTTTCTAAAACGTTTTTAATATTCTGAGAAAAAAAAAAAAAAAGATCATGCGCATATATTGACCGATTTTAGAAATTAAAATTTTAAGAAAAAACTCCAGTTGCTCTCAAACAAAAAACGCCTTAAGTGCAGACTTTTTTATATCCACCATTAAAAAGCTGTCCATTTTTCTGTTGAAAGTATGATAGAGATCGGTTGGACCCACCTAGGAGCACGAAATTTGTATCAAATATTTATCTTATATAAGGTTTGTTTGGTATTGAAAATGGGCAAAACACAGGATATCCGTTGCAGCTTCATTTCATACTTTTCAGCCGATATCTCTTAAACAAAAGCATGTTCGACAAAGACATTTTGCACAAATAGTTCGAGGATCGATATAAACTCTGAAACACCTGATTAATTTAAAATTTCTTGAATCTAAAACTATAGAAGTAATACGGAACTTGTTATGAATCACTAATTTTAAAAACATAATTTTGAATAAAAAAAGTTGTACCAAATTCTTTTTTGAAACTTTCGTTTCTCAATTTCTCAAGGCTTATTAATTAACTTATTACGAAAAAAAAAAAAAAATATGTATATATTAAAGGGAAGCGTGCGGTTGACTCTCTTCAAGTAAAATAAACACATATACACACACTCTCAATTCCGAGCATTACAACTTTTTCTACAAATTTTTGTTTGAAAAGTTAATTAAAAATGTAAAGAAATCAAAAACAGTTTGTGTGCGAATAGAAAGGAAACGGGGCAACAACAAAACTTATAGAAAAAGTTTAAAAACAAACAAACAAAAAATCCTTTAAATAAATTTACATAGAGTCAGATTTAATACAGTAATAAATCTTTTTAAAAGCTGACATATCAATTGCAAAAGAAAAATAACAAACAAATAAACAGACAGACAGAAAAAAAACTTTCACAAAATAAAGCAACAAATATTAAATTACAAAACACTGAATGCCAAAAAAGAATAAAATTTCTATGTTTTAGACTAGAGAAGTGAGTTCATTTTTATCTATTGTTTAAAATTATTGTTACCAAGCGCTATAATACATAGAAAGTATTTATGCCTACACATTCAAACCAAATAAGCATACATTTTTATTTTAAGGCTTATTCTTTTATTTTTTATGTAAGCCTGGTTTTAACTACAAATTATTGCAATAATTCCTTTTGGTCTATTACTTTATCAGTTAATATTTCTATTTTTGTTGTTGACTTTACGCCAACTATTTTATTTGTATATTTCTATTTTTAAAGACAGGTTAAGGCTAAAAATACATTTTAAGCCTGTTGCCAATTTGCTATTTTTAGAATTTAAGCCACAAAATACATGCCATTCCTTTTTGATTGCTTTTTCTGTAATATTATTACTTTAAGCTGGTTTTCTATATATGTAACCTTTTTTTTTCTCCTTTTGGCTTAGATTGTTTATAAGAGATTGCAATATATTTTAAAATTTTAGACAGAAATTGTGTTAAGTCTAACAGAAAACAACATACAATAGATACAGTCAGAGCAAAGCTTCAAATGATTTCAAATTTATAACGTATTTCTTGGTGCTTTTTTACTTTGCAATTTCTTAAGACTAATCCTTAAATGATTTTGTAGCAGAAATGAAAAAGAGAAAATGTAAAAAAACAAATAAATGCTAAGATGTACAGCAAACGAACATGACATTTATCAACGTTTAAGAGTAAAATAAAGAAAATAGACAGGGCTGAAAATAATAAAAAAAAAGTTAAAAAAATAATCAATTTAAAGTTAAAAATTGTGTATAGAAAATTTAAAAGCTAGAAAATCTATAGCTTTTTAAGCTAAAAATTTTGTATAGAAAATCTATAGCTTTTTAAGCTAAACATTTTCTAGAGAAAATCTAAACTTTTTAAGCTTAAAATTTTCTATAGAAAATCTATAGCTTTTAAAGCTAAAATTTTTGTATAGAAAATCTATAGCTTTTTAAGCTAAAAATTTTCTATAAAAAATCTATAGCTTTTTAAGAAAAATTTTCTATAGAAAATCTGTAACTTTTTTAAACTAAAAATTTTCTATAAAAATTGGGCTTTTAATATTTTCTATAGAAAATTAATAAATTTTAAGCTCAATACTTTTTTTAAGCTAACATTTTTACTAAACAAGCTCATATCACCATTTTAAAAATTTTATTTATTGCTTAAAACCCAAACTCTGTTCCCTGACTGCAGTCTATGACAGAGCAAGTTTATGTGAGAGCAGCATTATAGCAATGCAATTCTTCCTTTATTTGTGATATAGTATATAAGTATTATACCCTGGGGACTAGTTTAAGTCAAGTGTTGCGCCCATTTTCACGGATTAACAAAAATGAATAAAAAAAACTCTACGATAAACTTCAAAAACTTGCAAACATAACCCGTTTTGGCAAAAAAAAAAAAAAAAAAGGAACGTGAATCATAGACAAAAAACATATTATCATCATTATTATCATCAAAAGAACACAACAGAGTGGTAAAGAGTAGAACACTATAGAATGTGTGGATGATACATGCGTTGGTAGGGTTGATTTGTTGGATGCTCTAGGAATTGTAGCAATAATAACAATAAAAATGGGAGCCTTTAATGAACATGCAACAAAAACAACAAAATTTAGCAGTAAATTCAGTTCTAACTGCAACAAAAATAAAAACAGTATAGAAGCAAATAATATAAAACACAACACTGGGTAATAATAATAATGATGATGATGATGATGATGATGGTGGCTGACTGGAGGAAGGCTGTTTTGGCTGACTGTAGCTTAGACGTAAATAGTTAAAATTAAGAAACGTAGACGTAATTTTTAATTTACACCATTTCTAAAGAATTCTTATAATTGTTATCATAACATTACAGATTTTGGTATGCCTTTAGTTATCATTAATTTGATATTTGATCGAATTATTTGTTGGCCAGTCCAGACATAGGCTAGAGGCGGTATAGTATACACAGGACTTAAAGGCAGTAAGTTCTATTACTTCACACCGGCTTTAGCTGTGCCAAAACGATACTAATATGCACAGCAGGTTCTTCTTTTCTTCTGTGAATTTCGGATAAGAATCCAACAATGTAATGTTGAATTTAGGATGCCTCCTCCGATGACATCCCAGTATTCAGCATTACTTTATGTTTCTTGACTTACATCGCTAAATCGTCAGTTATTTTGAAACAATCTGAGATTTATTATCTCTTTATTATCTCAGATGAGAAGTCTTAGCATCTTATAGTTGTCATTTCGACAATATTATCACCGCTGTAGACATTTTTAAGATAAACAGTAAGATAAGGGCTTCATAATATCTGCGTTGTGGCTCTAGAACCTTCAATATGAATAGATTACGTTTCACGCTGTTTAACATTTCCGTTAGTCTCTGCAACTTATTTTAAAGAAAAACTTCAAGATACTGAACCACTTCAGAAGATCTCAAAGAGTTCATTCGACAAAAGTTTCCAATGATATATACATTTTGACGGAAAAAGCTTAGGAAAGGAATTCAAAATTTACTAAACTAAGAAATATGGCTTTAAAATGTATATTTCTCTAGCTGTATCAACCATTTAGAGCTTAAAAGCTATTAATTTGTTCTTTACAAAGACGTATAATTCTTGCCATAAAACTTTTAAGAAAGGAACTCACAAACTATAGAAGCCATTTAAGACATTTCTGGGATTTTTCAAAGACAAGATCAATTGTTGACCTGTTCACCAAAAATGTTCTCCATGTCAACTGAAAATAAAAAAAAATAATAAAAAACCACAGAAGATTTCAAAGAGTTTATCCGACAAAAGTACTTTTCACCCGAATATCAAGAGTCACAAACTCTAGAAGCTCTTAAAGACAAATGTGCAAATAAATAAAAAGATCGCCCAAAATGTTCACCAAATCAATCGAAAATGGCGTCATCAACTAAAATAACCTTAAAACTAAAAAAAAAAAAAAAAAATGATTTGCTTCAGACTTCCGTCTTTGGGGGTTTTTGAAGTCACTACTCATGGATAAGCAAGCTAAATATTTTAAAAGATTTCAAATAGTATATCCAATACAATTGCAAGAATTTAACGGCCGAAAAATTATTTAAAATTTATTAAAAACAACTTAAAGGTTCAAATAAAAAGTAAACATATGAAATTCGATATTAAACCGAAACAATAGGCGATTTTTAAACTATATCTTTATTAATGACTGTTATATTCAAATTCTAAACTTAAAAGAAATAATTATTTTCGATTGGTTTTTAGTAAATTATCTGATATTTTCCGGAATTCTGTCGATTGAAGCATTTATTGTGTTTTCAGTTATATATTTGCTGGAATAAGTCCAGTTTATTTAACTCCGTTTAATTTTTCGTTAAGCTTTTAGTACCCTTTAAATATTATTCAAGAGAGTCTAATACCTTTCAAATAAGCGGAGTTCTGCTCAATTTGGTGGATTACCCTTTTACCCAGGTTTAAAAAATACGGATATACTTTTTTTTATTTTTCCACCACATTACATCTAGCATCTGTAATATTGGAGTTGCAAAGAGTCTGCCAGTACGTACGTTTTTCGTTCATTATGCAAGAATTATAATTCTGGAAAAAATTCATATGAAGTATTTTCGTCCTTTATTTTGCCACCAAATTCTTTCTTGTTTTCCTATCAGGAATTTATTATAGTTTGTATGTCTTCAGGCTAAATTTCTTTAAAATTTTTTAAAAAAAAAATATATCCAAAGCAATCAACTTTTTGTGATGCTTTTCTTCCAGATATGCGGGGATAGATTTTCTCTTAAAATTCTTTTTATTTTGTGGGCTATCCTACAGTCTGAAAATCTAATTTTTCTTCCTCTAACAGATTTCCTTTTAGTAGTCCTGATTTCTTTATATATTCTTATGACCCGAGAAACTGTATTTTCGTGTTTTTTATTTAATTTCCAATGTAAGAAAATCTAATTTTGCTATTAAAGTTTTATTCCAAGTATTTAGGGGTTTAACTTCGAGCTCAACATTCTTCTACTTTTAACATTTCAACTTCATTTAAGGAGTGAGATCGAAAAATTCTTAACATACATAATATTCAATAACTTGGAAACTGTTGATCTTAGAGTTTTCATTATTTTTTTAATCTTTTGATAATTTATCACAGATCACAGAAATATATAATTTTTATGGTTCTAACCACTAATTATAAAATTGTGGACCATTTTTGAAAACTCTTTCTTTGGAGATTTGATAGTTGCTTCAGTCACTTTTTTGGAACAGTGAGCACATCTTCTATTAAAATCTTCGGTGTTTTGGGACACCTTTTTTGTGCTCTTGAATTCACTTTTCAAAAGAGCTCAATATCTCTCCACTGGTCTAAGCTATGGACAATTTTGAAAATTGACTTCTCTTGGTACTAAAACTATGTTATTGATTTGGTACCACTCCAGAGCTTTCTTACCGTAGTGACATGATACCAAATGGGTCCAAAAATATGTGGACACGTTGTGCATTCTTAAGAAAAGAAGAAGTCTTCTTTGCAAATATTCCTTTATGCATATTTTGATATTTATAGATCCGAATGTATCAAATGACTTTCCTGTTTTGCCGCAACTGTAAAAAGCTTTTCATACCATGAATTTTGTAAGAAATTTTTGCAGCTTTTGGGTCTTAAACTTATCTCCAACTTTGCTTCGAGCATTAGCAATAAAAATTTTTGAGACACAAGCTGCGAAGATTCTGCCAGCACCTACGCTTCTTCGTCAATTATACAGCTTGAGTATTTTTGTATGAAATTTGGTTTTAAATTCCGAGTCCTATTTTTGGCTTGTAATTTTTTTTTTTTTGCAGAATTCCAGTTTGGAATTTTTTGAACTTTATATGTTATCGACTTTCCCATTAGCTTTAAATTTTCGCACCAAATAGTCGAAGCACTGAGAAAACTGAGCTGATTTTCTACCAGATGTGTTTGGAGTTCCTTTCAATATGCCTTAAATTGTCTGGCCTTCCCAATATCATGTGGTACTTTTTTCTTACCGAACTAGGTTTCACATCAATAGTCAAATTCTCCTGATACTGTTTAATAACATTAGAAACGGTTTTACGGACGACATTTAATTCAGTGGCCAATTATTTGTAAGACCTATTTGGATTTTTTGAAATTTTTTAATAACTTGTAGGACGTAAATCTTTTTCGTCACTTATTTTGATGAAAATAAGAACAAATTAACATGGTTGTTATTAAAAATAATAACTGAAGTATTTTTCCATGATAACTAGATCAAAAAAAATTTTTGAATATTGATTCCGAAAAAAGTTATGATGCAAAATGTGTGTTAAGAATTTTTCGATCTCACTCCTTATATAAATTTCTGAAATATATTTTATTTTGTAAACTTTAGGGAAATGGTGTAAATAGTACCAATTTTAGTGCAGTGACTAAAAATAATGCCAGTTAAAATGAGAAAATAACACAAAGATAAAAAAGAGGATTTACAGCATGAGTTTTAACTTGAAAACAAAAAATAAAAAGCGATGGGTGCGAATGTATTTGGTATAGAATTTCTTTCTGGCCAAAAACAAGATTGAGATGGGGTGTTAGTAAGACAACTAAAGCATCTAGTAGCTACAAAAAATCTTGCTGTCAAGTTTAAAAAAAACTAAAAGAAACAAAAAAAAAAAAAAAAAAAAATCTGTGATTATTTTAATTTTAACAATTCTTTTTTTTCATAACCCTAACTATATTTTCAATAATCTGAACAAAAGAAAAAAGTTAAAAAAAAAAAAACATAAAAAAATATTGTATGTAATAAAACTTAAACCCCAGAAAAGTTATATATGGAGTGTTGCAGTAACTACAGCAACGATAACAACATGCTTGATTGTTGGCTTAAATTTTTTTTTTTTTTTTTTTTTAATTATTATTTGTTGTTGTTGCTACAATAGTCAGGAGGCCGGCAACAGCACCCAGAATCAGCAACATTCCAAATTATACCCGTATACATATAAAAACCATAGCACCACATTCAGGCAACTGCAACAACAGCAGCACTAAAAAAACAAAAATATTACGACAAGTGGTAATTCCAGCTATTCTGGTTTAATTCCTTCTGTATATATTTTTTTCGCTTTTTGGTGTGTCCATAATTTATTTCTTTAGTTTTTTTTTTCCTGGTAAGTTATATATCCAAACAAAAAAAATGTTATAAGCAACTTATAAATTTTTTTTTATTTTTTTTTTTTTTGGAATAAAAATTTTTTATTAATTTTATATATAAGTAATTTTTGTAGCCTTTATTTTGCATTTAACTATAGCTCTTATGGAACAACCCCTTACACGATTTAAAATCACTCAAAATAATATTGAAAACTTAACATGTTAAATAATAATTTAATTTTTTAACATTTAAATAAGGGTTATATTAAAACAACACTGTGTATATTAAGAAGACTGCATTTAATAGGCAAACATGTTTCTTAATTTTAATGAAAGGTTTCTTAATGATATTAAATTATGAGAATTTTAAATATAATAAAAAGGGATTAAATTAAAAGGATATGGTTATTGCTCTCAATTAGGGTTAATATATAATTTTATCTTTTTGCATATTAAGTATAACATTTTTATATAAACTAGTTAAAAACAAATGTGACTGACTGACTACTTCTTTTATGTATAAGTAGAGCTTTGAGACTCCATCAGAGAACATACCACTTTACTATCACTAAAGCCATAAATTAATCTTTGTAAGCTCTACATGGCAGCTTTAAAAGTTTTGGGAATAAAACACCATAGAACAGTGTTTTCTAAATGATGTTTCGCGGATGAGTAACTTTTAAAAGCTAAAAGTTTTTACTGTGCTAAAATTCGCCCAATGCTCAGAACTATGAGCTATTAAAATATATTGCAAGGTTTAATTTTTCTACTATAATAGCTCTCATTTATTATGAATATCAACTACTAACAAATGCCATACTAAAAAATATATTCACTGTTTAACATTTTGTGTTCCATTCTACTACAAACTGCAGCATTATTTTCATGTGGTATACTAAAAATTGCAGCGTTTGTTTACAATTTAAAGCGACATACTTAAACGGTATTCAACTTGTATGTCAAATATATAAACTACAACCTCGTGCTGCTGTGTGCTCGTAGAATTTTGCCGAAAACCAGTCAGTGTTTTCTTTGTTATGCTGGATATTTTTCTCTATTTGAAAATTTGATTTTTCTGCTATAGTAGGTAATTTAGCAGTCTTGTTTTTGCACTTTCGATGCTTTGTGTGTAAAATGAAACACATAAGGGTTGAAATGTAACCTAATGTACATATTGTATCTTGGTATGTACGTTTGTATATATGCAGTGTTACCGTTGTGCGACTTTAGTCGCAAATTGACCCTTTTTTAACTCCCTTGCCACTTTTTGTGCCCCTTTTTTAAAATGAACTATTTTTGCAACCTTTTCATGTTTAGTGCGACTATTTCCCCTTTTTTAAAACGAACTAAAAATTTTTGCCCCATTTTTTAACGCTGACACTTTTTCCCTTGCGAAAAATTGGGATCGAATCTAAATTATTTCTCCATATATTGAATGAAAATATATTTTGTTCGAGTTTATTACAAAGAAATGCTATTTAATATTGTGATCCTTTTTTAACACAAGTAAATATTTTTTGGTCCATAAAATGTTTATCTTTCGAAATTTTTTGATGAGCCTCCGTATTTTTATTAAGCATAGCAAAGACCTACAAATTATGCCAATTACAGTTAATTTCATGCTGTCCACACGATGTGCCTTAGCGAAATGTGTTTTTGCAAAAGTGTCCCGTTTTCAACTATCAATTATTATACTCAATTATATTTATCGCCGTTCTTATATCTATATATCCAATATTTGTTTAAATTGCAATATTCTATATAAAGATACAAAAACAAAAAGTGCAATTTTTGCTTAATTTTCAAAAAGTCCATAAAATTCTTGTGTTAAATTTATTTTTAATAACAAAAAACTAAGTTCACGGAGTAATCCATGCCATTGCATATAAAACTGTGAATGTGCCTCGCGAAAAACTGACTTATTGAAACATTTTCGTTCTTGTTTTCCAAACTTTGAGTCTATCCACTACGTTGACTAAAAACTGAAAAATTTAAAAAACTAAAAAATTTTGTCATCAAAACTTGACTATCCTGTAATTATCTTTTGAAAGTGTGCACAACAACAAAGATAGAGCAGGATTTATCTGCTAAGTGGAATTAGTTTATTTATGATAGAATAAGATCAAAAAGGTATAAACGCGAGAACAAAAATTGTAGAAGAAAAAAAAGAAACATATGGTGCAAAAATTTTGTACTCTATTAGTTTAAAGTCTTGTGAGTTCAGATCTCTAATCAATTTGTTTAAAATATCATTATCACAAAACTTATTAGGGATTTAAGTCAGTTTCAGCCAAGTTAAACATTTTTGATAACGGCCCATATATATAATATATTTATTAAATCTTTTCTCATCTTGTAAACAATTGATTCATATGTTCTGTAATAATTAAAGATTTTTTAATAAAAGAACAAAATGTTGTATATAAAAATATTTATATTTATTTTTTGTTAAAAAATAGTTGGCCCCCTTTTTATGCGACTTTTTTAGTAAAAATCCCCTTTTTGTGACACTTTTTGAAAATTCTCAACGGTAACGCTGTATATATATAGTGTGTATGTTCGTAAGTATGTTTATGTTTTTTATCTTTCACACAAGAATGTCTAGCAGCAATGAAATTGTCAACAAAAAGGCTGCTAAACATTGTACTATAGCAGTAAAATCAAAACGAAAATAAATAATACTGCGCAATATGGGTTCAAGAAAATTGTGTGTGCGCAACTCTACAGAAATATATTTTACTTCGTGTGCAATGGTTTGCTTTTGCTGCTGCAAATTGCAGAGACGAGTCACAAATTTAGTAGTATAACGATGTTATAGTGTGGATATTTCTAGTTGTTGTGTATTGTATAAATGAAACATTTGTATATTTATTGAACAGTCGTAAGTGAAAATTTTTTAGCTAGAACTGCATATTTAAACCTTGATATATTGAACATGAATAATACTACGAAAAAATTGATACACTATAGAAAAGTAAGAAATGTATTATTGAGCATCGATTATATGAGATAAACGAAAGTATTCTGGGAAAAAGATTTTTATAGAAAAAGTGCATCATTATCAATGCCAAATAATTGATATTCCACGATAACTAAATCACGTATAATCGAAGTTCAACTAATCTAGATGTTTCCTAACCAATGTTGTTACTATTTCCCAAAGGGTAGTGACTTCCAAATAAGATCTATAATTGCAGATGTAATTGTTTTTAATATATTATATATACATTTATTTTATTTTAAATTGTCCTTCGTTGTAGGGCAAAAATTGGGAATTGATAGAAATCATTTCATAGTAATTTTGAATCAGGGGCCGTAACAGTTATGAATTTTATCATATAAGTCCGAGAATAACAATTTTTTTTTTTTTTTAGCAGAAATGAAAGTTATTTTGTAATTTTTTTGTATTGAAAAACAAATTATATTTTTACACAGAAAAAAGTCACCAATTAACAAATATATATGAAAATAATTCATTCAATTATAAACTTGTTTAAATTTGCACCTCTCACCAAAGTGATTATATCAATTACTAAAAACTATAAAAAATACAAAACAGAAAAAAATTCCCAATTAATAATTTAATTAAATCAATCAATTAGATGATTGAATGAATTAAAAATGTGTATAGGAAAAAAATCATATCAAAATTTATTTTTTATTTTATTTTTTCTTGAACATATTTATTAAATTTTGATGCAAAATTAAACAACTGAGTTAATTGTAAAAAAGTCGGTAATAATTTTTTCTGTGTATGATTTTTTTTTTTATGTTTTTATAAATTTATCAAAATATTTAATTATAACTGCCTTTTTTGTTTAAAACAATAAAAATAACTGTTATTTACAGCTCCTGTTTTAAATCATTTGTTTTTTACTACAATAGTAGTAAAAACATTAGGAACTGGTATTCAGTTTCATATTTACATTTTTTGTTTCAAAAATCTATTTTTTAATATTTTCTAAAATTTATTAAATACTTTTGGTTAGTAGACTATAAAATTTATAATTCCATTAACTTATACAACCAAAAACAATTTCTAATAGTATAGTGTTCAAAACATTTGCAACTGTTTCTTATATTTTTCTAATTGAAGAAATATTCGCTAACAAATGAATAGAAATAATTGTACTGATACTCTACTTAATATATTTCGTAATAGTCAAACCCCACAATTTAATACCCTACACCAATGTGTTTGTGCACTGTGTACAACATCGGACCTACAGCAATTTATGCACCAATTCTTATGAAATTAGTTAATATGATTTCAGCTTATATTAAACTTATTCGTAAGCTAATTGTGGACCGATCTTCCCGAAATTTTATTGAAATAGTGCCGTAAATAATGCATTAAGTAATTAAATTCTAACACTATTCCTTGGAGTATTTGTATGGGGCCATGGTGAAATTATGGACCGACCATGACCAATTTCAATAGCCAAAATAGACATATGTGCAGATACATGGACAGACAACCAGACGGACATCGTTAAATCAACCTAGAAAGTTATTCTAAATCGATTGGTACACTCTGTGCGTTGCAAACATCAGCACAAATGCAGCCACCTTTCGTGGTGTAGGGTATTAATACAAATTCTATACCACATAACATGAAGACTCTTTCCAGACAAACTAAGACTGAAATTCTATTAGATGAAAGTAATTTAACCAGGACCATAATTGTTATTACTTTTAATATAAAAATTCGAACATTTTTTTTTAGAAAATAAAAAGTATTTAGAAATTTTTATTATATTCGATACAGTAGACAACAAGAATGAATAAATATTTTTTATTTCAAAATGCATAAAAGTATCCTAATTTTTTTTCCTTAAATTGGAAAATATTGAAAAGTTGTATATTTACTACAATACAAAAAATACTAAGGTCATACTGTTTTTATCGTATTATTATTTTTGACCTATAAGTTATGTGGTTATAATTATTGCATTATTCCCTGTTAAAAAAATAACTAACAGGGAATAAAATTTGAAAAGTAGTCTACATCTTTTATTTATTTAATAAAAGCTCTGAAACTATTTTTGTAAAATTTATAAAAAAAAAAAAAAATTAACCCATTAGTGGACGAAGTTCCTTGGGCACTTTCTTTGAATAATTTTCACCAACTATTAATAAAAATGATCTGATTTGTTAATTTTAAAAACATTTTATTAAAAAAATCTTATAGTTTTGAAGTTATGGACCGTCCTTTATAACGGACAATGAGATCATTGGGATGTAAATTCTTCAGCTGCAACCATACATTAACATCTGAGGCATCAAGGAGATATGCAAATATTTGCCATGTGGAATTGTGTAAATTGCAACGTCATTGAACTCATTTTCATCAGAGGCATCCAATATATCAGAAACTGTCTTATCACAATCGTACTTAGGACGCGGTGTCCCTTTTATAGGACGTTGCATTGAAAGTCACTATATGCATGTCGCATAACATTTTTTCATAATTTTTTTACATCAATTGAATCGTTACACCTATTTACAAATAACAACACACAAAAAATTGCAAATATTTAATATATTCCAAATTTTCTTATCCAGCCCGAGATTTTTGTATTTTCACAAATTAGTTTTCAATATTTTGCATAAAACACAACACATAAATCCCAAAAACTGAAACAAATGAATTTAAAATTATTTAAAAAATTTATTTATTTAAACATTTTAATTTTTGAAAGAGCTGCAGTAGAAAATTATTGCGTCCCTTATAACGGACTCTGCGCACTAATGAGTTAACTCATGTAAATATTAAACTAAATAGAGAACTTGAAAGAAAATATACCATTTTACAAAACAAATATTGTTCTTATATTTTTAACGATAAAATGAAATAAGTCTTCAATAATTCACGCGCTTTCCTTGAAAGATATTTGATATACTTCGAGGTGGTAAAATTTGACACCCTGTATTATTACAGAATAACTAAAAGCTTGGGTCCTCTTCAACAAATTTGCCATACATATTATTCGATTCGACCAGTAGTTTAGGAGATACAGATTTTTTACCAAAATGTTTTGCGAATGGCCCCACTGTGGAACGTTGAGCTTATTTTGTACCACTGTAAAAAGGTTAAGCTTATTCTGTTCCAAATTGTGGCCAAATAATTTTCATCTTATATATCAATAAAAACATTTATAACAATATGCAACAGTATTTTTGGGAGCGGAATCATTCCGATTGCAATTTTTTACATTTTATTTTCTCTTTTATGCGAATAAAAAAGTTCTTAAAGCATATTTTTGTTTACTCGGTTTGTTTCTAACGGTAAGAGCAACTATTTTTGTTTGTATTCTTTTAAGAAAAAATTTTAATATAATTTACATTATAACTTCTTTTCACATCTAATCATTTGGTCTAAATGATAGACCACAATAAGATTAATATCTTAAGACTCACACTAACTATAATTTTAAATGTATTAAAACCTATAAATTGATTTCGTAAAATTGTCTTTGACCGTTAGAGGGTTAATATTGCAACCATCTTTTATTTATTATCTTTTTTATAAATTTTAATTCTTTTATGATCATTGGCTAAAATTTTGATATTAAAAATAAAATTTAATTTTCGAAATTAAAAATGCCTTATTTAATTTGTCAAAAAATTAATAAATAATAAATTAATACTTTAAATAATGATTAATCAAAGTTTACATCTGTTATAAATTGATAATATGATTATAATAGATTTTTTATTTAGTGGAGACTTTTCTTTATATTTCGTTTAATGGAAAATGCCTAATTAAAATCAAATTTCTACAATATTAAAATTGAGGTTATGGGGAAAATTAAACTTTTTTATTTATTATTTAAAATACAGACATATCATTTTTATTATAAGTAAATTCCAAATTAAAATTTCAACCGCAATAAACATTTTAAATAAAAAATATTGATATTACCCTTCTTTAGCTTTCAATAAGAATTTAAATTTTTAATTTCATTATTAAAATTTCTTGAACTAAAAAAGTGTTGTTATTTATTTTAATTTTCAATTTTGTATTCCAATTACATGTATATACATTTGTTTCTCTAATTTTAGGTTAAATTTTTTTTTTTTTTTTTTACATTTTTAATTTTTAACAACAACAAATTTCTTACATTTTTTCCAGAGCATCCATTTTATAAAATTCCGTTATAAGGTAGAAATCTTCAATAATTGTAGATCATGTTGTTACACGACGATCATCTTCAATTAGCGTTTAAATTTAGCACCACGTTTTAACAAATAAAACCATAAATTTAATTCAATCATCACAAAAATTCCAAGCAAAGTTTTTAACATTATAATTATTATTACACTTTAGTTTTAAAGAATTAATTCCAGTATTAAATATATGAGATGCTTTTGTCTGAGACAAGAAATTTCAATTAATCAAAAACAAATTAAATGGAACACAGACATAGAAAAAAATGCCAGACATAGGCTGGTATCTATAAATAAGTTTTATAATATTTTTTCTTTTTTTATCAAATTAAGCACTTTTAAATTTTCAAGTTTTTATATAAAATTAAAGGTTTTTAATTTTTTCTCTCTTTTTTTTAAATTTCATATTTAAGTTAAATAAATTTTGTTTTAAAATGAAGTCTTTTTTAGAAGCTGAGTGTTTTATGTTGTTTGGTTAGAGTCTCCCAAAAATAAATTAAAACTTTAATATTCCTTTTGCAACGTAAGCAACTGAAAAGCTGAAATTAAACTGCAAAACCGCCACATTAACGAACGGCAAATAACCGAATCAGACAACCAGACCGATACAACATTTTAGTGAGTGGAAGAAGTAGTAGACAGTAAGTACAACAACAATAAAAATAAATAATGTACCTTAATTTTTGTTGTTACAATTCCTCTATATACTCTCCTGTTTATGAAAGCACACTTTATTTTTTTTTTTTTTTATTATTATTTTTTTTTTTTTTTTTCTTTTTTTGCAATTTTCAAACTTGTTCTCTCAGGAGAGTAAATGTTGAAAAAGTTGAAAAAGGAATAGAAGTATCAGAAAAAATAAACTTTAAAAAAATCGTCATATGAATACGAAAATATTTGGTTAAAATCTTTTCGTTGGGGGTTTGTTTCAGTGATGACAACTTTATGTTGGCTGGATTTTTGCGTTAATACTAACAAGATTATCCTGAATGAAATTTTAGTTAGACTTTTTGGTTTTATTTATAATTTTTTGGTTTCTAGGGAATCATGGTTTTATTTTTAATTATGATACAAAAAGTAAACTTACCTTATCAAAAAAGTTATTATATCTATATATTATTTTTATTTCGAGATGTTCAAGTATTTTCTGAAATAAAAGAAAATAGAAATATTTTTATTAATATAAAGATATCTTTATAAAGTTGAGGAAAATTATCATTTATTTGTTTAAAAAAATCGCTGCAAATATCGCTAAGGGTGCATCAATAATTTTAAAAACCGAGATCTCATTTTTACATTTTCCGTAAAATTTAGTAGTTTTAATGCGATTAAATTGTTAATTGATTTCTCTGGAATGATTTCCATTTGATTTTGTTGACTAAACAACTCTTTGCACTGCACTAATCTTGAAGCTGCATAAACAATTTTCCACAGATTTTGCATCTAAGAATTAGACCACATGGTTAAAAAATGTTAAGCAATGACGTTTAATCCTATCCTTCAAAAGTTTTAAAATATATTTCGCGTTTTTTTTCCATGCAAAAACGTTGAATTAAATAAGATATTTCTCTATGTATAACGAAATTTCTGTGCCTTTTAATAACCTAAAAATATCAAAATTTAATTAGATTTCTAAGAAAAGGACATAGTTTTTTCGCTAAAATTCAAGTAGAGTCATTATTACATATTTTCTTTGCCCAAAATTATTTTTTTAACCGTGCAGTTTAAGTTGTATACCTTGACATTATACCGGGTTGCGCGACGTTGCGTGTCCGGTCATGGTGGATACATATAAATATTGTTTTATATTATATAAAGTACTTTTCTTTTTTAATATGATTAATTTTGTTGATTTTATGAAGAAAGCAATCTATTTGTATGAAATTATAAATTGTTTCTTTTATAAAAACAGAAATAAAAAAATGTACATTTACTAAGTAAGCTTTTCAGTGAACAGTGCTATTTTGCTTAGCCTGTCAATTCTTTAAATATATTCAACTGACTTTGAGCAGAGTATATATTAAATCTTAGATACTATATAATCTAAGTGGACAAATCCGTGTTTATATCGTGTTACCTTTTTATTTTTAATAATAACTGAACGAAGTTTTTGGCGGAAGTGCTTTTTCACGCATGAAAAGCCAAATTTTTTTAAATTGCGCTTCCAAAATAAGTTTGTTTACCTTAATTAAGCAGTATTCTATAATTTGTATTATAAAACAAAGTTACTTTCCACTTTTCTTATTCCAAATAAACTAAAAATTCTGTGCATCAGTCTATATTGTAACAAATCATAATTCTTATTAAAAAAAAAAAAAAAAAACTATAGGTAAAAGAAATAATAACAAAAATATGTGTAAATAATGCTGTATTCAGATATTTTTACTATAAAACTGCCATTTACTTAAAAGAAATAGCAATCAATTTTAAAATTTTGTGTAAATTTTTTCAATTGGAAATTTTCTTGCATTTTCTTGATATGCGCACTTTCAATACAATATTTTTCTCGTTTTTGCGAAAAGAAAGAAAATCACATCTTCTAAGGTACAAATGTGTTAACAATGTTATGAAATTAATTTTGTTCTAAATATAATACTTTAAAAAATAATTAAATATTTATGATAACTTTAATTTTGTTGCTTATGTTCTGGATAGAACTGTATATTAGGACTCCGCACGAAAATATCCGTGCTCGCTTAATTTTGCTGTAATATCATAATTAGCAAATCATTGGTCCCCTTTCCCTTCATACACAATGGTGTAGGGTATCACATTGTCGGCCTTGACTATAGTTTCTCGTTTATTTTTAACGGCTGTAGGAGCTCAAGCTAAACCGCTAAATAATACATTGAGTGCTACTGATAAAACCAGTGTTGCCGTTTTGGTTATTTTTAACCAAAATTTGTTATTATTATTTTCTAATGTGATGTTGACTTTTTTCCATTTTGGTTATTTTTTCTTTAATCTAAATATAATTTTTATGAACTAAAGTACTGTTTTTATAGCCAAAGTCGCTATAAAAAAATTCTTTAACTTCGACACTTGTAAAGAGCGATCCATTTAAAAGTTTTTTTTTTTTTACTTCTATTGGGGTTATACGTAAGTCGTCTTTTTCGATAAGCAGACACGATTCGACTTTGAAGACAACATTATAGCGCTATTCGCGAAATAAGATTAGACCTGTCGAATGTAAATATAAGAAATTTGTTCTAAACAGTTCAATTTTAAATATTTTTATCTTTTGAAGATTTTCGACAAATCTAAAAACAAATTATTATACATTCCATTCCTTTTTCTAAACTATAATGACGATGTACCATTTTAAACCTTTAAACCATTTAAATATCATCTTGGCTCTTAATGATTTTTTCATCATTTCTACCACTATTTTCAGATTTTTGCAACTTATTAAAGTTGAATTTGTATCAAAAGATTTTACAGTATCTTATAGATCAGATTTGGGACCATCTTTAGAAAAGCTAAGCGTAAATAATTGACTTTTAAAACTGTGTAAATAATTATGAAGTATAAAAAATGTGTGTAAATACTTTTAAATTAAAAAATGCGTATGAATTTTTCTTTCAATTTCAGAAATAAATACCGCGACTTTTTCAGAAATTAGCACAATCTACTCTACACATTTCAGGCTTTACAACAACAAAAGAATTTTTTCAAAATATTTTATAACAACAAAAATATTTGACTTCTTTTCCAAATTTTCGAAAATTTTGAAAATATGTAAATATATATGACTATGACTGTATTACTGAATATATAAAAATCTCAACTTTTACATAAATAATTTCAAAATTTCAATTTTTTTTTTTTTATTTTGGATACTTTTTTAAAAATTTTTTTTAGAAAAATGTTTATCCGTAGCAAAACTATCTACTTTTCTTCTGCTAAAAATCGCTAAATTATCGCCATTAAATTTCGATGAATGTTTTAAGTCATTATTGCTCTCTTTGCCTTTAAGAATGTGTGCATGTGCAGACATTACAAACAGTGGGAGCTAATATATTCTCCATTAGCACAAAACAAAATTAAAAAAAAAAAGAGTAAAACGAGCAACAACTTCATTTAAAAAGAGAGTACCTTGTAATGCCTTAAGCTCTTCCTGCAGCTTTAAATAAATGAGTATGTATGTAAAAAATAAATAAGGAACAAATAATGAGAAAAGTACATTAAAAAAGCACACGCAACACCTCGTACATCATTATCACACAGAGACAGATTGTTAAGGAAAAAAGTAGACGTAAGAAAAAGCATCATCATCATCGTTTTAGGAATAGGAGTATATTCATGCTGTAAATGTGGTAGTAAGTTATAGGCAGTCAGACTAAGGCAGCAACAGAGTTGTGTAAAAAGCAACAGCATCCATCTCCAACCCTGAATCTTAAATTATTTCTTTTTCATAAAGAAGTTGTCTATTCATCTATCCGTCCGTCCATCCCTCCTCCTATACACAACACACGTCTGTCCTTCGTTTGTTCGTTTTTCTTTTTATCACCATCATCATCAATAGCGTAGTCGTCGTCATCAGCACGGAGACTGTTCAATGTTGTGTGATGTGTGTCCCCATCATTTATATTTCATATACATACAATTGTTTTTTAGATTCCTTGTTAATATATACAATATATGTACGAGGGTCGTAGCAAAATTCACTAATAGCCGGTATTTTAAATTGTTTAATAAGAAATACCAAAAATAAATCAAAAATGGTTTTGTACAGTGAAATATAGCTGATTATAAAATAAACGAAATTAGTTTTCAATATATCTATACCTTATAACAATTAATCGAATATTTGGATTTTTAGTTCACAATGGTAAAACTAAATTTGCAATGAAATGGTATGAAATAAAAAAAGGTAAATGCGGGACGAATTGATAAAAGAATTCTTACCGAAAAAAAATATACTCAATCGTACACTAAGTGAAATATCGACCACACACGTGTACAAAATTATACCATTAGGAGTTAAAAGCAACAATAGTGTCAATTGTCTGCAGACTCTTTACAGTTTCCAGGCGAAATATGTTACAAATCAAATCAAAATTTATATTATTTATGTATATCAAGGACATCTTGTAAAAATGTCCTAATTTTCCTAAAGACTAGCCTCGACTCATAAGAAATGTCCTGATTATTTCAGCAATGAAAGAATATTGGCTACATATTAATGGAGGGTCAAAAGAATATTAAAAAAAAACACCTTTTCGAATAACCCTCGTTACTATATTCAATAATACATACATACATATTGGTTGTTTGTTTATTTTTTTTTTATCTTAGTACAAGTCGTTTTTTTAACTTGAGGTTGGGTTGATTTCGTTCTTGTTGGTTTTAACATTTTGTCGCTTGAGTTGCGCGGCAAATGTGTTAAATTTGTGCGCGCGCCATTTTTTTCCTTACATAATTTAGTTGTTGTTGCTTTTATTTTTATTGTAGTACATACATATGTATATGCTGTTGCTATTTCGCATATAATTCTTAAAGTTGTTGTATATTTTATTTGCCTTGTTGCTTTGTGTTGTAGAGTCTGTAAGTGGTGTGTGTTTGTGTGTATGTACCCTTCCTTAACAACTTCTCATTTGTGCTACATGCAGCAATATCCACTATAGTCAGCATCCCAATATTTATTAAATACACTTACAAATCACACGTTTAATATTTTTTGCTCTATTGATATATTGAGCATAGAAACATTCTGACGGTGTTCAAAATTGAAAGACAGGGTTTGAAATTTTGAGAGGAATATTGGACGAATTTTTAGAATGCATATTATTTTTAAGAATATGAGTTAAAGATAATTAGGAGAAAATGTCAAAAAGGTCTTAAACAACTCTCGATATTTTTTTTTTTAATTTGAAATAATTGTCTTCGACTTTTTTAAATTTATAATAATTGATTTTCGACTATTATCGATTTTTTCCGACTATTTTCGATTTTATACGTTTTTTTTTTTTTTTTTTGCCTTTTTGCCACCTTTTACTATTTTTGGCTATTTGTCTAAAAAAAATTAAAGAATATACAGTTACGGACAAAAAAAAATAGGGTCATGTATATTCATTTGACATTTTTTGAGTTTTCGACAAAATTTTATGCAAAACAATAAAACTTTTAATTGAAAATCATTGCGAATATATTAATTTATAAAACTATACAAAAATAATATCCTTTAACATTATCCCAAAAACGGTACATGGTCTCAAGCGCAAATAGTCCTTATTCAGTGCGGTCAACTATAATTTTTTTAAATTGTTTCAAACTTTTTTTAATTTTTTATAACGATATTAAAAATAAAAAATTGACAAAAGGTAAAAATCATGAAAAATCATTCTAAAATCATCTCTGTGAATATACCTTTCAAAAAAGTGTTAAGTTATTAATGTTCTTTAACCCTTTGACGGACACCAAAATTTTAGGAGGTCTTCCCGTGGGACACTTGCTGTATCTCCGTTATTTGGCAAGATACGAAAATTTCGACAACACCAAACTGCTGGAAATTGAAAATATAATCTATCTAAAACATAAAAATGGGTTTTAATATTTGACGTTTATTGACGTCATGAGTCTCCTTATATATTTTATTTGATACAAAACGTCATGACGTTTATAGACGTCATGACGTATATACATGTCATGGTACATGTAGACCATTTCAAACATTATTTGAAATGTTTTGTTTTTCGTATGACATAGTAAAAGCTTAAAATATTGAATAATATATAAGTTTATATGTGATATATGCCTAACACATGAATAATTTTCACTTGTAATGAAAATAATCACCTTTAAATTTAAAGAAAACATCACTCTTAAAAATTAATAAATACACTTATCTTTCTTTTTTAATGTGTCTATTCAGAAACACACACTTTACACGACTGATTAAGTTCTAATACAAGTATGACGTCTATACACGTCATGTTACCAGGGGAAGTTCCAAATTAAAAATTTTGGCATGTTGCAATATTTGTAAGCTTTGTATCCGTATTTTGTCCGCAACAATGTTTATATACATATCGTTATAAAGAAAACAGATATATTATTGATTTTAACCAATTTTTAAGGGTATTAGCTTCTTTATAATGATTTTATGAAGAAAACAATTTATGACGTGTATACACGTCATGTCCCCCCAGAAACCCTTGTTATGACGTCTATAGACGTCAGTGTCCGTCAAAGGGTTAATACAACTTTCTACAGACTGTAGACACTTTTTCGGCCAAAAAAAAAAAAATCATAATTTTTGTATTTTTTAAATAATTTAAATCAGAAAAGAGATCGTTTTTTAATTCAATTGGGTTCAATACAAAATTAAATATTGGAATATAAATTGAAAAAGCTGGACAAAAATTTTTCAAAATTAATATTGTTGAAAACTCAAATGCAAATAGCTTGAAATAAATATGTTTTTCATGGTTTGGCATTAAGTAGATGTAAAAGTAAAAAGAATCCTTCCAAACTTACAATTAAACACTCATCTGCTACGCCTACGTAAAATTATATGTAAATCCAACTTGTGGATTAGAAGTTTTTGAAGATTTATTTGGATAAAATTTCGATTCTGCACCACTGCGCCATGAACCATAAACTCTGGCATTGCTGACCTAAAATACAAAGAGTCAATAGAAAATTTGGATTTTGAATAAGAATTTTTAGGATTTTGGTGGCCCATATTCAGTTATGAATACATATCTGGGGATAATGGACATGAACATCTTACTGGATAAATTTCGAGTATCTCGAAAATTTTTCATTCCTTTTTCAAAACAACTTAAAAATGCAGTCAACGTTAATTACAATATGTCCGATTATCAAAATTATCACCAGGGAAACCACAATATGCTCTAAAAAAATGGGTTTTATACGCATTAAATATGCAGTAAAAAACGAAAAATATGCTTAAAAAAGGGAAAATATGCACTAAAAAACAAAGATTTTGTAAAATTTTTTAACAAAATTATTAAAACAAATGGTTTTATTAATATTTCAACGTTATAAAATAAGGTAAAACTGAAAGTTATCAACCGCGTCAAAATTTGATTCCCCATTTTTTACTGTATCCCATAAAAACGTTATCGATTTTCTACTTTCTTACCCATCTCATTCTAGACACTATTATTAGTTCAAAAATTATCATATCGATCACTGACTTTCCAAATTCGTGTTTTGATGAAAATCTATAATTTTGAACCATTTAGATCATTTGCCAAAATTTCATAGACGTATCAGGTCATTTCAGATTTATAGCGTAAAGTAATTTTATCGTGCCATTTTTCAATAACAAAATGTTAATAAAAAATGTGTAAACAATAACAAAAATGCTTCTCCGCGGTTAGGGCTCGATATGCTCTCATAAAAAAATTGGTTTTACAACGACGATAAAATGGTATCCATTAAAGTTAATTTTAAAAATTATTTCTTTTTTTTTGTTTTCTAATTTTTTATAAATCAATGATTTCAAATGATTTTATAAATCAAATTTGAAAAACATTTTATGAGCTATAAAAAAATATCCTTAAAATGTCAAAATATGCTCTAAAAGGGTTAAATATGACCTAAAAATAACAAGATATGCTATAAATATGCACTAAAAATCGCCAAATGCAAAAAATATGCCGTTAAGAGTAAAATATGCAAAAATATGAACTAATAAATCGATGCCAAAATGATTTATTTGTTCTGAAACGGATAAATATTTAATCGATGGCTTCATTCAACGTCCAGGAAAAAACATGCAATTGCATATTTTGGTTTCCCTGATTATCACAATTGAAAATAAGAACATTACTGATTTGAATTATAAATTTGTAAACAAATACTTTTATATGTAATCCGAAGATCGCTTAAAAATAAAGAAAATAATTATAATTCTATTCCAAACTCTGTAAAATGTTGTTCCTTAACAACTAACAATATGAAAGAAAAAAAACCTGCTGCTGTTACTGCTTTTTATGACAATGAAATCCACATACATACATATATGTACATATACATAAACCAGAATAATGAGAAACGGGCGTACTTGTCGTAGTATTTAACCTTACCAGCGTCATCATCATCAGCATCACCAACAACTAACTACAACAGCAATAGGAGCTGCAACATCATCATCCTCACCATCGACCTCGTCGCACCAACAACAAACTTGTCTATACTCGTTATAATTTTTGCAAATATTTAAAGGTTGCCGGTTTTTTTTTTTTTTTTTTTCCTGTTCACTTATTTTTCCACCTTTTCTTTTAATGCCAAATTCATTCATTATTTTAACGTGTTTTTTGTCGTCGTCGTTATTGTCTTTTTCAACTTCTTGTCCATGAAAGGCAGTTGCCAAGCAAAAAAAAAAATTTGCTTGTTTTTTTTTTACTTCTTTTGCGAAATCAAAGCAAAATCCTATCAAGAAGGAAACTTTTGCATGAAGGAATCATCATAAGTAAAGTAGTTAAAATATGCAAAAAGATCTAAAAAAAAAACAAAAGAAGTTAAAATAATGAATTGTTCGAGATTTTCTTTTTTACAAGAACAAAAAAAATATTGCATTAAATGTGGATGGAATGTTTAAGACAGCCAAATGAAAAAAGAGAGTAATTTTCAAAGAGCATTTATTTGCACACTCTCTCGTCTAATAAAAGTTTAGAGTAGAAATTTTCGATTGTTGCTTTAATTTTAATGAATTCCACCCCAAAAAAAATATATATTTTATAAAAAAGAATTTACGGGTTAATGTTCGATTTACTTGGAATTCTTGTATTTTTAATTTTATTTTATTTTTTTTTTTCATTTATTTCGTTTATTTCGTTTCTTTAGTTTTACAACCAAAACGACCATTTAGAGACAAATTAGAGAAGAGTACATTTAACGACGGCTGTTGGTTGATACAAGTTTATGGAAATAAATTATGATTTCTTTTGAAACAAATATGTATGTACTTTAGAAACTTAATTACAGATAACAAAATATTCAATGAAATCTTCAGAAAGATAAGATAACAAAAAAATAACAATCAGCAAAAAAAAAAAAACGAGAGAAAGGGAAATGCATTTTTATATACATAGGAATATACATATGTAAACTATTTAGAAATATGTAACTCGAATTTAGGGGAATTATTTATTAGATGAATGAAAGTTGGTTTGAATACTTCAATATATATCTTTTTAAATACTTATTATAGTGATAAAGGGTAAATAATAATAAAAACTATGAGGCGGTATACATTGGACAATAAGAAATTTTTATAACCTTGACAGTGTTTTATAAAGTGTAAAAAAATATTAAAGGTATTCACCTCAAAATGATACAACCCTTGAATTTGATTTTTCCGTGGTGTTTTTTAGTTCAGAGTTGATTTTTTAGTACTTCAAAAATATAAAAAAGGTAACGATGATATTTTTAATTATTTCGGTAAGGATATTTTAGCGGTAACGGTGATTTCAATAATTTCGGCATCGGTATTTTAGCGTAATCGGTAATTTTTCTCTCCTATTTGATGTACTGATTTGATTTTCTGTGTCAAAATACTATTTCTTTATAATATTATCAACCTAAATGAAACATTTCTTATTCTATTATGTAAAAATAATCAAAAAAGTACAATAGAATTCGATTTAATATAAAAAAATAGAAATAAATTAACTGTATCTATTATTATGAGCAACAATTTTTGGTATTTAAATAGAAAACGTATGTGTAAATTAATTATAATGCACATACTTGCCATATTTTTCATTAAAGCGGCATTGCCAGATCAAATTGTTTTCAAAAAAAAAAAAAAAATTTCAATATTTCTGAAGAATTTTCCAAAGTTATCATATTAAATATCATCCCACTAGGTGTATCTATTATTTTGAGCAGATGTGTAAACGAAATAGAATTTGAAAATATAAAAAAAAATAATTTTCTTTATTAAACTCACTAGCTGAATGTCCCTGCGTTGCAAAGGATCTAAGGGGGTAATAATCCCCCTAGTTAAAATTTGAAGTGCAAAAAACTGCAATATTTTCATCAATTTAATTTAAATTTTTCAATGGCTTAATGAGGTTAATAGAAAATTTCTTTATTTTTACAACTTTAAAGACTTCTAGAGGCTATGTGTGACAAGTTAGAGAATTGACTAGTACCACCCACATTTTTAAAGCCCCATGTCTTGGCTATAAAACGTGAGTGAATAATCTGCTCTATCTATTACTTGGAAAATTATATAACCAATAACACATCATGGAACCATATTTTTATGGTCCTCATTGGATTAAATATGTGACGTGATGGAAAACAACCGAAATGTTCATGGTTATTTGGATGACTATACCTACATATCTGCAACATGATTTTCCAGATACTTTTTTAGTGTTGACCTGGGTAATTAGTTACTATTCCAAAAAACAATCAGCAAAATGGAGTCCGCGTGTGCTCACAATTTTCTACAAAGTCTGACGAAGTTCAGCCACAACACGGATGATTTTATGTGCCATTTTACTACTGTAAATGAAATATGTTTTCATTGCAACACATTAAAGACCAAGTAACAGTTCAAACATTGACTTTCTTTGACCGAACCGACATCAAATACATATTGTCAAAGTAAGCTTTTCGGCCAACAACGTTAAGCGGCCAATTTCCTAAAATATAATTTTTCGAAGAACGTTAGGTCCTTCAAACAAAACGTAGATATTTTTACCATAATCCACAATTTTCTTCCAAATTAATTAAATGTTTTAAACTATATTTATAAATATTCACTTTACATACAATACAATATACAATAAAATTTGATTGAACTTATTTTTTCCTAAAATTGCTGTTAATCCAATAATAATAAAACAAAATTCAAATACAAATATTAAATAAAACCTCAACATGTTTAGAATTTTTATAATCAAATTTTCTTTTTTTATTTATAAAATAAACATATACAACACAAATACAAACAAACATATAACTTAAACACATGCAGGCAAAGCAAAATAAAAAAATATTAGAAAATTAAAATTTATTTAATACAAACGTACACAAAGAAAGGAACAAATATTAAATTCATGGATTTTTTTAAATTTCAATTCATGTTTATATTTAAAAAGAAATTAAATTAATACATATTTCAATATAAAAAAATATATAAAAAAAAAATAATTTTAAAAGAAAATTTTTAACATTGGGTTTTTTGTCATTTAATAAAATTTATTTTCTTCATAAATTAACTTAAAAATTTCCTATCAAATTTATAAATCAAAAATTTCTGTAATTTGGTTTTGTTTAAATCTCTCACAAGTGTTTTGAATTCACTCAACTTATCTTATTAAGCTATGTTTAGTACTATTTTTAAGACTAAATTGAATAAAAAATATTACAATTTTTATTTATAAAAAAAAAAAAAAGAAAAAGATTTCATACGATTTTTATTATATTTAATATTTAATTTTAAAAGAAATATATTACTATAATTCGTTGAAAAAATTATTAAACCTTGGCAGTGAAAAAAGCTTGGCACAAAGATTCTTCAAGTTTAAATGAAATGATTTTCCTAACTTGAATGCAAAGTCAATAATTCAATAAATTTTTTGTTAGTTCAAATCTTCTCTTAAATTTCACATTCTATATGCTCTTGTTTCCGTGCTCTTATATTTTGCACGGAAACAATTTTTAAACTTATAATTTAATAATATCTTTTGCTTTTAAACAATTTATGGTCTGTAATAAAAACTATAATTGAATATAAAAACAATTTGCTTAAAAAAGTATTAAAAATATATAAAATTAATAAATAATTATTCTCTCTTCACATGTAAGAGCATATAGATGTGACAAAATTAAGAGATAATTTGCCCGTGTGCACTATTTTGCGGGTGGTTGCATTAAATTTATATTTCGTTTTTTAATCTTTTACAAAATGAATTTAAAATATTTTCGAAAGCTAATTTGCAATAGACTTGAAGAAAATTTAAATGATTCAATAAAGGCATTCTCCTCAAAACTCTTAATTTGATGTGAGCAACCAATTTTATAGATTAGATAAAGTAAAAAAAATTAAAATAAATGTTCAACACGCTGAAAAAAGGGGATAATTTTTTCAAATATATTTTTTATTTATATAATTAATTAATCAGATTATCTATTGATATTAATCTTTTTATATTAATTAATTTTAACTTTTTGTTAAATTCCAAACACTATTTTTTATTTTGAATTTAATTTTTCAGTGGTGTTTTTTCAGTTTAGAGTTGATTTTTTAGTACTATTTACACATTTTTACAGAATGGCAACATTACAAAAATTGTTGCAACTTTACTACTTTATTATTCTATGTTGTTGAATTGTTTACAGAATTTGAAGCAACTTTGAAAAGGTCTAGCAAAGTTGTAATTTCTGAGGTGAATACTTTTAATATATATTTTTCAAGCTTGAACTGTATAATTGACGAAGAATTCTATACAGAATTAATTCAATTCATATGAAGTACAAAGAATTGAAGTATATGAATTAAATATAAATATTTTAAGATAATGACTACGATAATAAATTTAATTAGATTTAAAAAAAATTAATTTAACTATTAAGCCTTTCGTACCTTTGATTGTGTGAATACATTTTAAATATATTCTTTATTTAATGAAATTGTTATTTAAAGTATTTTCATCCGAAATGATATTTTTTCATAATAAATTAATATTAAATTATTGAAAAAAAAAAAAAATATGAGAAATTTTAAATATTTTTTGAACCCCAAAGATTGTTTTTCGATTGAAATAAAAATAAAATGTTTTTGTATTAAAGTTCAGTATCTGCATTATATTACATTTGTATAAAACTTTACTTCTATTAATATTATATTTTGCTTGAAAAAAAACTTTAAATTATTGTATTTTTATAGTACTTTACTTTGATATTAGTAAAATTGAAATTTAAATTCAAATCAATTTTATTTTATTAGAAAATTTTCAATTTTTCCAATTCTGTTTCGAATTTAAAATAATTCTAATACATATAATAATTCCTTAATCCATTTAAATTCAATAATTCAAAATAAATTCTAGTGAAATTTATCAATACTTTTATTGTTATAGCCAATTTGTATTTTTGCAGAATTCAGAATGAAAGCAAAAGATTTTATTACAGAAAAACGTTGAATTGCACTTGTACTACACTTTAATTCAATAACGTTTTCCAGTAAAGACGAAAATTAAATTCAATTTAAATTTGTTTTACTTAAACTATCTTTTCAATCATATATGATTAAAATAATTTTATATTTAAATTCAAGTCGTATTCCGGCAAAAATTATATTTTAAATGAGAATGAGATAATAACCCTACAAATTTTTTCTAAAAAGAACTACAGTTGGTCCAAACGAAAAGATCTTTGAAAATGAAAATAAATATCCACAGTTAAAAGCTCAATCTGAATTACTGGTTAGGGGAATAAGTTAATATGTTCTGCCAGGCTAAAATTCTGTCACAAAAGTTGAAAAGTTAACCATTAATATGGATAATCGAGCGGATCAAAAGCCTCTTAAGTAACTTAACATTAAAGTAATGAGTTAATAGGAGGCTTTTATAGGATTAGCACCTCCACGACTACAATATATATCTATGTTTGAGACACACAATCACCTCCACGGCTGTGAAGTAGCACTTTTGTGCACATTCACTTTACTGGTTACAATGAGTCGGTAAAAATTAGTTTCGTCTTCTTTCCATAACGATAGTAATGTGGCTACTGCCATCTTGCTCAATGGTGGCAAATGGGAGATTCGATCAAAAACATGAATTTGAAAATGATGTTATGTTGTTTTACATTTTCCAAAATAAGAAATACACAAGACGGCAATTTTCAAGAATATAACAAATATATCGTCCCTGCGCTGAATGAAACTTGGGCTACATATAATGAGAAACATTATGTTCAATTGTAGCCAGAAAGACATTTCAAAACCTTAAAAAAATTTATGAAGAGAAACAAGTAAATTTGGTCCACTTAAAAAGATTTAAACCGTAGCCGAAAAGACTTCAATACTGATTGTCTTAAAGGTCTGCCTGAAAAAAAGCAAGTGAGCTCGATCTTTCTCTTAATGGATACAGTAATAGCCGCGAAAACTCCGAAAAGAGAAAACAGTATTTTGTAAAGAAATAAAAAGATCGAAACACAATGAGATACACTCTTCTTAATACAACCATTGGAAAATAAAACAGGACTGCAATTTTCAAAAATAAATCGAATGTATACAGGGGCACATATAACAAGAAACAAAATTTGAACTGTAACCAGAAAAATTTTAAGAGCGAAAAAAAAAAAATTATTCGGTATAATATACTCGTGGACTCGGACTGCATCCCAATGGACACAGTAAAATCCGCGAAGACACAGAAAAGAGAACACTTTATTTTTTTAATAAAATGGTTTGAAGAAAAACTTTCGCTTCGTAATTATTTCTTAAGTTCAGTCAGTCTTGAACGCACAACAGCAGCGTATTATTAATTGTATATGTTTATATTGAACCACAAGAACTAATATCTATTCACCCTTATCACGAATTAAATTTTGGGCGAAATGTGTTCTCTTCAAATTGGACGTATGTTTCGAAGTAAATAATTCATGAATCATTTGTTGAATTTCCTAGGAAGTAACAAACATAGAAAACAACTAGAACTCTTTTCATTCGCTCAGCAACAAAAAATTTCTCTCTTCACACGTATACATTTGTTCTGTAGAAAATTCTTCTAACACATACAAAGTGACAGTTGAGTTAGATTTTTTGTGAGCAAGTTGGAGTTCTAGTTGTTTTCTATGGTAAAAAATTCATTTAAATTAAGAACGAACAAAAATACATAATTAACCACCCAGCAAAAAAGGAACTAAAAAAAAGAGCTAAAAAAGTCATGAATTTAACATTGTGTTGTCTGTCAATGGAAGGAAGTGCTTAGTGGTGAAAAAGAGCTGGTGAAGTTCCTTTTTTTAACACATGGTTGTCATTGGTAGGTTGTTCTCTTTTATACTTCTTGTTCATTTCTTTTGAAGTACTTCCCTTAAAACTATGATTATACAATTTAAAAAAAAAAAGTTTTATTCTTTTTAAAATATAATAGAATTGCTTAAAATTTTTTTAAATTTTAATTTTCTTAGAAATAAACTTTTTTCATTTATTTTCATTTTTTTGAAAGTAATTATTAAAAACTTCCAAAAAAGTTTAAAATATGCACTTTGTTCTACTTTTGAAGTGGTGAAAATTTTCTTTTTTGGAAGCTCTTGATCGTTTTTTTGCTGGTCTCCTTAATACAATATTATATTAAAATGTATTAAGGAAACTATTAATAAATATCATATTTTTTATTTTCTTTATTAAAATATTTTTTAAAAAATTAAAAACGAAAAATTGAGAACATCAAAGTTTTCAAATTTGTGTTTTTGATGAAATATAGATTACTTTTTCAAAATACGTGTGATCACAATATTCAGACTTATAGCTCAAAAAATAACGATTATATTAACGAATGCAATGATTTTCAGAAGTCAAAATAACGTAACATCATATTTGTAAAAAAATATAAAAACTATTTTCTTTTTTTTACGAATTTAGATTGCAAATTATTAAAAACATAATAGCTATTAAATGTTGGAGTAAAAGTTATTAGAAATCTTTTTAATTATGTTATGTTTTAATTATTATTATGTTGATGTTACGTTCTTTTGGCTTCAAAAAATTGAAATCTTGAAAGACGTAAACTACATAACTTACAAAATATTTAATAAAAATAAAAATATTGATCACGAATATATTATATTGTTTGTAGGACAATTTGTTTAAATTTTAGAAAGTTCTTTAAACAAATAAAATATTTATTGATTTAATGATTCCCATATCTAATAACACCTTAATTTAACCTTTACCTTGCCGGACACTTTTTCAATTCTGGTTTCGTTTGGAGCAACTTTAAAACAGGACATCGAAATAATTAATTAAATCTTAGCATAATTTCCTTAAATCTTAATTCTGAATAAAGAAATGAACTTTGTGACAATGACAAAACTAATTTTTTGAGGTTCATTCGAAGTTCAGAAGTGTATGAATAAGACCATTATGAATGCCTTTAAGAAATGACTAGGATATCAAATTTCATTTGAGGTTCATTCGAAGTATTTGGAAGCTTGGCTTGGAAATTATATTTTCATCAATAATTTAAATTCTTCACTTAAAAAAAAAATGAATTATTTTCTTAGCTCATTTAAAATACTTAATTATTTTGATGACTTAAGATTAAAAAAGAGGAGAAAATGTAACAATATTTAAAATTAATTAACTAAGTAAACATAATGCACTAGTGATAAAATTCTTTCTTATACTCAACTTTAGTAACAGTATAAACTCGATAAATTAAATTCCAACTTTAGTTACAATATATCGATAATATAGAATACATCACTCTATCAGGATAATATAATATTCCGAACTATATAACTTTCTCTTGCTAATCTTATTTTGTTAAACAAAAATAGAATTAAATGTAAGGAGTACGCACCAAAAAATGAGTACACGCTTTAAGGCATATAACTTTTACTATACTTGAAAAATTCGTGCCGTTATTTTTTTTTTCCTTAAAATGTAAATTGAATAAATTTCAAAATTTTTAATTCAAATTTATAATATCCATTTGGTAATATAAAACAATGGCTAGGAATACAGATATGTTGCGGTATAAAGACTCTTGGCTCAGGAAAAAAATCAAGAATTTACAACAATTGAAAAGAAAACTTGTTACCAAAGAAAAAATAAATATCAGACAGTAGGACCGCAGACAAAATTATAAGAATTTTAAGAGGAAAACCGACCATTATTTAATATTTTGCATCTGTATCTTTTATCTGGAAAATTAAAAAATACTGAATTGGATATCCACAAAGTAAAAAAAGTTCTTAATAAAATAAATGTGGCAAGTATGTGAATGAAGCAGTCGTAAATAGATTTATGTTGGGGAACAGCTCTCGTGTCGCTGTAATTATTTCTTAAGTACAGTCAGGCGGCTTTTTTAGCCTTCTTCGACAGTTTTTCGTCTCGCTCGCACCGGTTCCAGCTTCCTATATGGAGATCGACTAAGAATACACTTGGTTATGTACCTCCACCAACAACATTTTTGAAGAAAACAGCATATTTTGGTAGATGTTTGTGGGGATAATGCTTTAGAAGAGGCAACTTCTCGTGAGTGGTTTTAAAACTGGTGATTTCAATGAGCATGATAAGTAGCATTCCTGCTACTCGGAAAACGATCTCATGTCTACATCGAATTGATACGTACGATGGACAGTAGATTCATTACGATAATTCAAAGCGCAAAGAATCGAAAGTGAAGCCCGAACAAAAAGGAAAATTAACCGAGTCGCCAAGGTTATATCTGTATTTGGACCTGTTAAAAGGGTATTATTTATAAGCTGTTAAAACTGGATGAATCGATCATAATAGACATATAGCGAACACAATTAATCCGTTCGAAGAGAACATTGAACGAAAAACGGGCCACCATATACGTCCTACATCTTCTCTATCATGATAGTACTTGGCTTTTGTTACGCAACCAGTTAAAAATTAAGTCTTCGATAATATCTGATTCATAGTCCAGACATTGCCCTTTCTAACCACTCTTTGTTTCGTAGGATTCGGAGTGACCTAGTTGGGATACGCTTCACTTCAGTACAAGGTATAAAAAATTGGCTGGATTCGTTTAAGGTCTCAAAAAATGAGATATGCTTTGGAAAAAAAGTTTATAAATTGCCAGTAAATTAAAAAGAAATCGTATCTTTCGATGAATAATATTTTGAATTAAATACGTTATACCTTTATCTTGAAAATAACAATAATTTTTCATCAAAAATACGATGAAAATTAATGTATACATCCAATAAAACATGAATATAATCGTCCTTAAGAAAACAAAATTTCAAAAACGATTCATCCATTGGCTTAATTTTTATAAACAGAATTGCATACTCTAATTTTTTTAGTTATTTAATATTTTAAGTATTAAAAGTATCAAACTCCTATTTTTAAGCTATTTTATCTTAATCTACAAAAATATTGTAAAGTGTACAATATTTTTACTGGGAAAATCTCGAACAATATTTGATTTCATTAATTCATCAACAATCGACTCTCATGAAATATAATTCTAATGACTTTTTTCATGCAATATTTTTTTTAATCCAGATTTCAAACTATACTGACTACTATAGCGTATGAAATGAGTTTGAAAATGGTTTTCGGATTATCGAGTTTATACTGTATTTGTTACTTTTGCTTAAATATTTGTTAAAAATGAAAAAAGAACTTAAATTAACTATTAAACATGACGTTTAAGAGCATACATTTTGCGTGCTGTATAAAATGGTTGAAAATCTCTTATCAAATCAGAAGAATTATTTTTATTTTTCTGCTTAGACAACGATGATGAGGTATGTGTTGTTTTAGCAATGTTAGCATATGTTTTTTGTTCCATATCAGATGTTTTAGAGGAATCAGAAGATGAGGTAGATGTATTTAGAGTATCACAATTTTCAGGTTTAATAAAACGATCTAAAAAGTTAATTCTTTTAGATTGATTACTACTACTGTTGCTGCTACTGGACGTGGTAATTTCACTGGAGACTTCATCTGAGGAATCACTTGAAGTTTTATAATATCCTGGCTTATTTGTTTTGGAATATTGAGTTGTATTAGTTACACCAATTTTATTTTTGTTATTATTACATAAAACTGGCCAATTTTCTTGTTTTCCTAATATATTCTCATCCTCAAAGGAAATTGGTGTCCAAGAAGAATATTCTTCAGCAGTTTGAAATGATTCCAAATTTGGTCTAGAACTACTATTACAACTACGACTGCTAATGTTACTACTATTACTCAAGGATAAGGCAGCTGTATCCTCCAATAACTTATCATAGTGTTGTAAACGTTGAGCTTTTAACTGAGTAGAGGGTGTAGAATTGTAAGCTGATATAGATGATAAAGTATCACTATTTTCTCCGGCCGTACTAAAAGAATTTACCGATAAAGACGAAGAGCTTACAAAAGAATTATTAAAACTAGTTTCTGTATTACTATCGCCTTCCTGCTCTGAAATCATAGAATCATTTTGATTATTATCATATGATCGACTATTATTGCAACTTTCAAAGCCTGATGATGTATCTGAAACTTTTTCCTTTAATTTAAAAACATTATCATCAAAGTACAAAGCTACTTTTCTACGTCCATTTTGTACCACTTTAATGGTATTTTCTACTGGATATGTAGCTATGGTTACTTTTTGATTAAGAGGCTGTTCAACACTAACTCCCATACCACAATAGCGCATCATACCAATTGTTTCCTGTTCAATTTTCTTATTATTTTCCCAATCATCAACGGTGGGTTGTTCACCGACTGGCTTAGTACTAGCCATACGCTGAACTTGTTGTATTACATGCAACTTTCCATTTATTCTTCCCGTTGTCGTCGATGTATTTTGTTTTTGTTGGCCCTTACTTTGTGTTGTCTTCTTACTGGCAGCATATTCAGTATGGGATTTTGGTCGTGGATAAGTGTATTGTGGTTCCGATAAAACACCATAGATAAAATCATGATCTGGTTGCAAATTAACAACTTCTTCTTCAAAATCGGTTGTAGGCACCCAAGGCATTGTGAAATTTATATGTTAAATATATTTAATGTGATGTCTGTAAAATAATGATTTAGTTATTTTCATTCTTTGGTATAAATTGGAAACAGAGCAAATCAATTTTTTAAGATAATTTTTTTATGATATAATAATTTTAAAATTATATGATAAAATGTCTTCTAGCAATCTTCATAAACCAATAATTATTTGATGTGAAATATAATTAAAAAAAACTTCATAATCATAAGAACATTAAAATTTATGTACAAAAAAATATTTATAATAAAATATTAGCTACTACTTTAAACAATATCTATTGTTATTAATAACATTCTGGCATCTGCTTCATCTGTTCATGCTTTCTACTGATGCTTTGGGTATTGTATGCCGCGTTTTCTGTCCAAGACCATAACATTTTCTTTTAAAGAGAAATCCTTCACAATTTTTGCTGAGTGTGTTCGATCTTCATTATTCTGTTCTATTTACAGTGGCTAGCAAAAATGAATACCAACCACATTTTTACAAAAAATGCTACAAAATCCTAAATAAAAACTCTAACGAAATAAAACTTTAGGTTTCTCTTAATATAGGTTTAGGTTTCTCTTATTTGTGAGCGTCTAACAAATTAGAGCTTTCAGTAATTCGAACGTCCAGAAATTACAATCAGTGTATGCAATACATTAAACGCTCTAAAATTCGAATTTAAAATTCAAATTTCCGAGCGTTTTTTTTTGTTATTTGACACAAGAAATCTCCAATTTATTTTTATTCTGTTTCAACATAGTAAAACTAAAAAGGGGAATCACCAAATAATATATATTTACTCCCTATTTGTTGTTTTTTTTTTGTCGCATTTATGTATATTTGTGGCTAGTTTATTTGCAAAATTTGATACGCGTGTACATATTTTGGCAGTCTCTATTAAAAAGTGAAAGTGTATCATTAGAAATGTCAAAAAAAAAAAAAAAAAAAACACTTTATCATTGGAAACTAAAGTCAAAATATTAGAAAAAGCTTGACAAATGAGTTCAAGGGAAGCGGTTAGCCCTAGATTTTAATGTGACAACATCTTCCATCAGCTACATCAAATCACATAGAACAGCAATATTAAATGCTGTTTCCAACACATATCAGGAGGCAAGCAATAAATCTTTGCACAGCGCTGAATATCCTAAAATGGAAAGTCAACGAGAAAAAAGTGTACACTGACTGGGCACATACTTAAACAGAAATCTAAACAAATATTTAAAGAGGAATATCCCGATAAAGATGAAAATGCATTCCGTGCAAGTGATGGATGGTTTACCAAATTTAAGAAACGACACGGTATCCCTTTTTTTTACATTTGTGGCGAGATTCTTTCCAGTGATGTTGCTTCAGTCACTCCTTTTATTCATCGATATCGTGCAAAGGTCGCTGAGATGGGGTTAATGGAATCACAAATATATAATGTCGATGAAACCGGATTATTTTTTCGTTGCCTACCAGAAAGAACATATGTCTCTGCTTTTGAAAAAAAAACGCCCCTGGACATAAAATTCAAAAAGACAGAATTTCAGTCCTACTTGGTGCAAACTCTGATGGATCACACAAATTAGTTCCATTAGTAATTGGAAAAGCAAAAAACCCTAGGTGTTTTAAAAGTTTCAATAATCCTCTCCATTACAATTTTTCAAAAAATGCTTGGATGACTTCTCGGATTTTTCACGAATGGTTTCACCGAATATTTGTTAAAGAGGTAAGAACAAATATAGATTTCAGGTTCAGTAATTTTAAAACATTTAAAATTTACATGGGATAGCTCCAAACGATTGCATTGGTATAGAAGACATCGACAGATGGAATGAAGATGTGTTTGATGACGGATCTGTATATGTTCTCAGTAGCTATGGTGAGTCTTCAGATAGCAGCGAAGACGATGTTGTTGAAGTCTCACCAGTTGTCTCTAATACTACAGCCATTGAAAGCGTAAATAATTTAATAAAATGGTGCAATAACAGTGAATTGTTTTCCACTAAGCACATAAGCAATCTATTGGCTCTCCGTATTGATATTTCAGATTCGATGAAACCAAAAATACAAACAAATATAACTGATTATATGTCAAACAAAGATTAGTTGTAAATTTGGCCATTGTGCAGTCTATCCCTCCAATAACTTTTAACTTTATTTTTTATTTAATTTTTTTTTTTAAATACATATGTAAGATATTTTAGTTTTTTTGGACTGAATTGTTATGTTTTTTAATTTATAAATATACATTTAATGTATATTGGACTGAATTGTTACGTTTTGTTTTCTTGTTTTTATAAAATAAAATTGAATTAAAAAAATCAAAAGTGTTTTATTTTAGTTTTTGGAAGTAAATTTACTCAATTTTTTATTCGAAAAAAATAAACGTCCAGAAATTAGAATAATTCAGAAATTAGAATAATTCAGAAATTAGAATAATTCAGAAATTAGAATTGCCTCAAAAACAAAGCGGTTCTAATTTGTGAGCGTCTACTGTATTGATGTATTTTATGGGGATATTACAAAAATTACATAAAAAAAAAAAAACATAAAAGAATTCAATTCTTCCACTTTTGCACGTATGTTATTTTTTTAAATATTTATTAATTTTTAGTATTACCCTTTTAATTTTTTACACTTTTTATACTCATGAACATACTTTTCACTATGTTTTCTTTAGTTTTTGTCCATTACTCTTAAACTCTAGCAGCACAAAATTCTTTTAAGTTGGTACTCATTCATATATTATCAGTATTATTTTTAGGAGTTAGGAATTTTTTAACTGGTTTTAAATCAAGACTTTGTGATGGCCACTTATTCAATTGAAAATTTTAAATAGGAAACCAGTTTTGTATAATTTTAGCAGTATATTTCTGATCTCCATCTTCCTGAACAAGCACTTCCTATTCCAGGTACGCGCACGTTTCAATGAATTATGATAATTTGGTTTTAAAAATATTAGGATAATACTCCTTTTTCATAATGTCATCTATTTTTACTAATACATTCCACTAAGTAAAACATCCATAAACCATGAAATCATATTTCACTGTTTATTTGACCTGATACCTGTGAGGCTCCACATTTGGGCGATGCCAATAATATTAACTCCCATCTTCAGCCAGATGGGAATTAATATTATTGGCAACGGTTCATTTTTATTTTGTCTGACCAAATTACGCGTTTCCATTCGTCAGATGTTCATTTTCTATTGTTTTTCCAAAATTCTCAACGGTATAGCCGACTATTGTTGCTCAATTATGTTTAAGTTTAAATTTTTGTTCATTATCGATGTTCTTTGTTTTTAACGTTATATTTCTATATAACATAATTTGCAAAATTGGACAAATTGACATTAACCATGTTTATGCGGAGTTCGTAAAAGCATAAATAATTACAGTCGTATTCAAAATAAATAATGTATGTTTGATGACGAGTTACTTTTTTGTAAGTAAATTTCCATAAGAAAAAGATAGTAACTTGTTAGCAAACATACATTATTTATTTTAAATACGGCTGTTAAACTTTAAGGTATTATTTCTTTATTTCAAACAATTTTTTCGAATTTAATGAACCGAAATTTTGGAGTGATTCAGTTGGAATATGTTTATTTCAAACTTTGACTGGAAGATTATGAAGTTTGCGAATAACACTTTTTTTCCTTTTGTTAGTGTTGTATTTTTCGGTACAATAATCATAATAGAATCGTTTTATTAAAAACATTAAGCATTTCTTTCGCATTTATATATTTTCTCTTGTACATAATAAATAGCGGTTCGATTCTACAGTTATTGCTTTACACAATTTTAGCAAGTGTCATTGCCCTCAAATAAACTTTAAAAACTAAATTTTCTAGCCTCAACTGTACATTTAAGAAATTTAGTCGAATTGTGGTTTATATCCTCGCTTTTGATATTGGTAAATCGTTTTTCTAGAAAAATTACCCATTCCTGCAATTTGTTCGTAATAGCCATACTTCAATGTACTAGTACCCCTACACTTATATCTTATACTTTTAACATTAAAAATAATATATTAAAAGAAATTTTAACTAATCTTAAAAAAAATGATTCGTTTTGTTTCCTTTACAAAATTGTACAATTAAATTTTTATGTTTTCACAAAATAACTGTAAAACTTACGTTACTTGTTTAATTTTGTCTTGTAATGTTTTTTTTCTTCTTGTTGGCACTTTTCGTATTTCACAATCTACAAAACAAAGAAATTTCTTTGATGCAATCAATTTTAAGAAAAATTGCTTAGGTTTGCACTTACATTTTTTTTATTTACGATATTTCAGCCGTATTAAATTGATTATAATTTGTTCTTTTTGTAAATTTAACATAAAATAATGCGCCTTCTGCGATCACTGGCAAAAAAGAAAACAAAACTATTCCTGCTGTTTTGCTATTTTCATTTTGCCATTTTTACAGTGATGTATGTTTTAGTATGTTTTGTTATTAAAACAGGGATGCCAATATTTATTTTATTAAATAACAGTTAAAAGATAAGTTTTTTTAGAACACGTTTTCTGTATGTATTTTGTAAAGTAATTATTTTTTTTTTTTATATTATATTCACATACATTAGTTTTTTAACACAAAGATTTTAAACATCACTGTTCACATATTATTTTATTGTGTTTTTCCTTTTGATCTGTTTTTCTTTGGCCAAAATATTTTCACAAATTTTAAATTTAAAGTTCACACACAGACACTTTCTTATTAAAATTATTATTAAGAAAAATAATTTCCACAAACAAAACTTTGTGGAACTTTTATATTTGTAAATGCAACCTTAAGAGCTTTTAATTGACACCTTAATCTTTGCAATCGGATAAATAGTATAGGAAATATAGGGAGGTAAATGAGTACAAAATAAAATGTTTAAACAAATAAAATTTATAAACAAAGATAAATTTCATTCATAATTTTTAATGGTACTCATTTACCTCCCTAATTCAATTAAAATCGTAAATATTTACTATACTATTTATCCGATTGAAAAGATTAAGGTGTAAATTAAAAGCTCTTAAGTTTGCATTTACAAATATTAAATAAAAATAATATAAAAGTTTCATAAACACAACTTTTTTAGTATTTTGTAATTTCTTGTGCAAAAAAAATTTTTTTTTTTGTGGAAATAATTTTTCTTAATAGCCGTCCTTCGGCCGGCCGGAAGGGTTTCCAACTCTGTGGTATGTCCAAAAGCGGCTTCGCTGACGTAATTCTTCCTTTTTAACCAACTTTTTTATAACAAAAAATTTTTTATATTAGTTTCTTAGGGAAATTCGATTTTCAATTCCAAAATATTTAACATTCCCAAAAATGTAGTTTTTATTGTGTTAAATAATTAATCAACTCGAAACGAGATGTTTTCTGGCTTTCAAATATATGAAAAAACAAGTCAATTTGTTTGTGTTTTTTGAGAAAGCGACTCTTTTCAAAAAAACCTTTATATGTGAACATAGTATCAAATTATATTTTTAAATATTAAAAAATAATCTAATACATTTACTGTCTTATTCCTGAAAATTTGTCTATAAAACTTTGATATTTAAATATTTTATTATGAGTTATATATTAAAAAATAACGACTGTGAAGTTATCCATAAAAAGTTATCCATAGATTTTTATGTGGAACGTATTTTTCATATGTGTGGAACGCAAGTAAAAACTGACAAAACAGAAAAATAATGCAAAAAAGAAAAGTTTCACACAATTTTAAATAAAAATGTGTAAAATTATAATAAAAAATATTATTTTTGAAAGTTTTTTAACACAAAAATCTTCTTAAAAAACATTATGCATATATGTAAGTTATCGAAAAAAAAAGGATTATATACGTTTCGTCCGATCACTTCAGATACACTATATATATAATATTAATCTACACTTATCCTGGAATCATCCTACATAAGTCATATTCTGGGCATATTCAACAGCGTCCAGTATTTGGCCCCCAAAATTCATCCATAGATCTTTTTCGCAAATTTTCAAAGAAAATATTTGTTAAAAATGTTTGTCCGATCATTTCAGATATATGATATATATCATAGTAATCTACACTTATTCTGGAATCATTCTACATAAGTCTTACCCTGGGCATATTCAACAATGTCGAGTATTTGGCCCCCAAAGTTCATCCATAGATTTTTTTCCGCAAATTTTCAAAGAAAATATTTTTTAAAAATGTTTGTCCGATCATTTCAGATATATGATATATATCATAGTAATCTACACTTATCCTGGAATCATCCTACATAAGTCATATCCTGGGCATATTCAACAATGTCCAGTATTTGGCCCCCAAATTTCATCCATAGATATTTTTCGCAAATTTTCAAAGAAAATATTTTTCAAAAATTTTTGTCCGATCATTTCAGATATATGATATATATCATAGTAATCTACACTTATTCTGGAATCATTCTACATAAGTCTTATCCTGGGCATATTCAACAATGTCGAGTATTTGGCCCCCAAAGTTCATCCATAGATTTTTTTTCGCAAATTTTCAAAGAAAATATTTTTAAAAAATTTTTGTCCGATCATTTCAGATATATAATATATATCATAGTAATCTACACTTATCCTGGAATCATCCTACATAAGTCATATCCTGGGCATATTCAACAATGTCCAGTATTTGGCCCCCAAATTTCATCCATAGATATTTTTCGCAAATTTTCAAAGAAAATATTTTTTAAAAATTTTTGTCCGATCATTTCAGATATATGATATATATCATAGTAATCTACACTTATTCTGGAATCATCCTACATAAGTCATATCCTGGGCGTATTCAACAATGTCCGGTATTTGGCCCCCAAAATTTCATCCATAGATCTTTTTCGCAAATTTTCAAGGAAAATATTTTTTAAAAATTTTTGTCCGATCATTTCATCATAGTAATCTACACTTATTCTGGAATCATCCCACATAAGTCATATTTTGGACATATTCAACAATGTCGAGTATTTAGGATTTTGGAAATATTCATTCGTAGATTTTTGCGCAGGCTAAGAAAATCACACTCCTTGGGTTATTCTGTAACTTTTTATTCCATATTGGCGGAAAATTTTTAATTTGAATATAGATTCCACAAAATGTATAAATAGTACATACCAAAACCTGTTAATTGTAAAGAGGGTTTTACTCTGAACTATTTATATTGATATTAATGTTCTTTTTGGCTATTATGAAATCGTTGGCATATTTTTTGGCGAACAGGTAATTAATATGAATATGGAATTTTTATGATGATTTTCAATGACTTATCTCGTAAAATTTTATTTTTAAGAAAAGGCCAATTTTGGGTTTTTTGTTTAATTTCGTAGTAATTCTTTTTTGTTGCGAATAGGTAAATTTAGTTTTATGAATGAAATCGCCTTTTTATGATTCCTAATAAGCAAACTTTTGGTGAATGAAAATTTTTTATTACCTGATTTTACACAAGTAAGTATTTGACCGCAACCCTTTTATTTGCGATCTGATTTAAATGCCATAAAGTTTGCGAGGAATTTTCAATACCTGTCACAAGGAAAAACCTTAATAAAGGTTAAATTATGTTTGTTCATTTTCACATATCATTCTAAATATTTTCTTATTACAAATTCAGTTAATCCTTAATATTGAAAGTGAAAAGTCAAGTTAATATTTTAAATTCTTAAAAATGAGTACAAAAATTATTCAAAACAGTTTATTCGCGTTATTGTTTTATACTGATAAATCTGTGAATTCAATAAGTTTAATTAAGAAATTAAATAACATTGTAAATAATTTTAGTGAAAAGTTGAAAATAAGTGTGAAAAACAAAAATAAGTTAAGAATGGTGACTCATTTAATTTCGAAATTTAAGAACGAAGAAATAAATTGTAATGAGCATTTAGAAGTTATAATGAGAGAGTTAAATAATTGTTATGGAATAAGTGTAACAGAAGATTATTTAAAATCGGTTCTTAATTTAAATGAAAATGCTAAAAGTACTAAAATATATATTATTAATCCAATTGTGCAAGATAATATTGAAACTCTTAATTACGAAAGCAAAAATATGGAAAGTGATGTGTTAAACTATATGTATAAAATACCAAAACATGAAGAAAGTGATACCAATAATTTGAATACCACAAAACCTAACTGTGGTACCAAAATGTGTTATTCCATAAATAATATCTCTAAAAGAAATTTCGAAGGCGACGGAAATGGTTCGTTTGGAACGAAAAGTGAAAATGATACTGAAAGCTCTAATACTATTAAAACCATCTCTGATTCAAATTCTATAAACTCAAAAATTGAATTGCCGAACATTTCAGATAAATCCATTTCTTTCGATTTAAAAAATGTAGATATAAAAAACAATGAAATTAAAGTGAAAAAATTCACGCATTACCGATATAGTTATGAAGTGCCTCTTAATCCCAATCGAGAAATAATAAAGTCTCCGCTTAAAAACAAAACATTTAAAAATTTCTCAATAGAAGATGCAAATTTTAAGCTCAACCAAAGTGAATTCGAAAATGCAACTGAACCAAACGCTACGTATTCTGTTAATGTAAGATTATATGATGTTGTTCGCGAAAAATATAAACAATATAATAACGTTTGTGTTATAAACTTTAAGTCTATGAATAAAACCAAAAAGTGCTATATATTTTACGAGTTTTGTGCTTTTAAACAATGTTGCAAATTTAAATTTATTTTAAATAAATCTGACAATATTGTGCAAGTGTTCAGAAATAAAGTTCACCTATGCCATCCTGATGACGAGCAGTGCAAAGTGCAGCAGAGAGGCATAAAAAGGGTTGTGAAACAAGCCGAACTACTATATAAACCTGCAATAAAGTGCTATAACGAACAGTTTTTAAAAAAACCAGTGGAATTAACGAAAGTTGGAAATCCAGCCGAGTACATCACTAAATGCTCATCACGAAAAATCCGAAGCCAAGCACTGTCCAGAGAAGACAATAAAGATCCAATTATAGATCTGTATTATATGAAACAGGACGAGTACAAAGACTACATTCAAAAAATTGCTCATCCATTGGAGGTATATATGTGGTCTCAAGATGCAATATGTGCTTTATTAACAGAAAAAGCTAAAATGTTAAAACTAAGCCGAAACACCCTTTTTTGGATGCCACCGGATCACTAGTAAGGAAAATGGAAAAAACGTCCAAAAGAGTCTTTTATTACGCTTTAATTGCTAATGCTTTTGAATACCAAATTGCATTGCCAATCGCAGAAGCTGTTTTGTCATCTCACTATATATATGATATAAGAATGTGGCTGACTAAACTTCGTCAATTTTGCGTTAATATTAAACTCTGGCCAATTACAAAAAGGATATGCACAGATGCCTCACATGCTATGACAAATGCTGCAATTGGTTCATTCAATATAGATCGAAATATTAATGACTTGGAACAATATCTATGTGTGTGCAGCGAATTCTTAACTGAAAATAAGTCAAAACCCAATTTTATTATTATCCAATGGTGCTCATCACATTTTGCTAAAATTGTAATTAAGGATGTAAAAAAATTTGTGGATCCTGACCTACAATCGTTTGTTTTGAAGGCAATTGGAGTTGCATTTAACCTAAATAGACTTCAACAATGCGATGAATGGTTTGAAATCTTATGCATCATATTCTTATCTACAAATGATTCTAACCTAGTAAAGGACGCCTGCGAAAAATTAAAACTATTGTATGAAGGAGAGCCTATTTTATTGGAACAACTTGAGAAGCCTAACAATAACTACGGAGAATACGTTTCAAAGACGTTGTACTCAAAGAGTCCTTTCTGGAAAAGGTATAATTTGATAAAAGATGGAGTGCTTTCAAGACTTGATGACAAAGATAAAAGCGATAACAACACAATGTATAACCCAAGTATTATTGATGTGATCCTTAAGAGATACTGTGCTTTCTTACCACTTTGGACGAATGTTATGGGAGTATTTGTTGAAACTACTTCGAAATCTCGAATCAGTAATGCAGCTATAGAATCATATTTCAAAAATATCAAATATTACAATGTCGGAGCAAAAAATATCAAAGCAAACAGATTTGCGAAGTTAACTCATGGAAATATGCAGTCACAAATATCGCAAGTTTATTTTAACATTTTAAATATCCAGAAGAATGCGTCATATAAAAGACAGAAATATTCCCATCTGTTGCAAAAAAACGTAAACAAAACAGCCACAGACGATGATAAAATAGAGGACTTGTTTAAAAAACACACTTTGGATTCGAAGGAAACATGGAAGAAAAAGAACAAGAACATCAAAATATTTTCTGGAAAACCGTTATTTCCTCAACAACGAAGTACTGATGCAGTTTTAACAACAAGAGATTTCCAACAACCACTTCCATATTACATGGCTTGTATGAAAGATCTGTATGAGGAAATTACTCCAGAAACCAGTAACATGTTTGAAATGTTTTTAACGGAAGATGACTTCAATTCATTAAGAAAGGATGAAGAAGCAACAAATTTTATTATTGATGCAGCATGCGCTGCAATTATTAAAAATACAAAAATCCCGAACATCCATTTAATAAGTTGCACTCGGTCATACTTTATGCTGGATTCTGAAAAAAATGATGAAGCGTTTATTCAAAATCTTATCCCATTTAGACCTGACATTCTCATAATACCAATCCTTAAAAATCACCATTACACCGTTATTATTATAAATTTCATAAGAAAAATATTTTATTATATTGATCCTCAAGGACGCGAATGTAATAAAGCTAATGGAAAAACTTCGGAAGTGGATATAAATTTCGAGAAGTTCAAAGATATTTTAAAAACTTTGAATATGGAAATTGATGACTTTGTCAAAATAGTTCCTCCTCACGACAATCAAACCGACGCCTTTAACTGTGGTCCTTTCATTGTTGAATTTATTGAACGCATACTCTTGGAGCAACCTCTAGAAAATCTTCAAAGTCGTCGAAGCTACCGAAAGTATTTGATTGATGAAATTATGAAAAACAACAGTTCGAATATACACGACATCTGTATACATTGTGCCAGATTCTATCCTCAATCACATATTCCTTAGGTTCAGTGCGAAAAATGTTTACGATGGCTTTGTGAATTGTGCTTATGATTAATATTTCAAATAGATATTAATGCTGTAAAAAAACTTAAATTTATATGTTACAAATGCAAATAATATAAGAAAAATATTTATGTATCTACTTAAATCCTAATTTAAAAATTTATTTTTAAGTAACTTTAGATTATAAGAATATATATAAGTATTTATTTATATCATTTATAAAACTTTATTTAATAATATTAGTTTAAGAATATAGAAAAAAACTTTGTAATATTCTTAGTTTTTCTATGTTACTTTTTTCATAATACTTTGGAAATTAGCGCAGAAGTTATAAAAACTCCGTTGTAAATTTTATGCTACCTCAACCGTGAGGTCAAATACCTTTTTTTTGTAAAAAAAAACACAGGTATAAAAATAAGGATTCATAAAAAGCTGTTTTTATTCATTAAAAGATATTTACCTAATTGCCACAAAACATATTTACTACGAAATTGAAAAATCCAAAATTGTTCATTAAAAAATTACAGGAAATAAGCTTTTGAAAATATCATTTGTCAATTCATACAAATTTACCTAAGTATTCGCCAGAAAATATGCCATATATGAAAAATCCAATGTTGAAACAACTATTGTAGCATAGAACCCTTTTTAAAATGCAAATTAGTTTTTGTCTATGCTATTTATACATTTTGTGGATTTCAATTTCCAATTATTCAAAATAAAAAATTTCTCTTAATATGGATTAAAAGGTTACAGCAAACAGTCTAAGGAGTTTGATTTTCTTGAATATGCCCAGGATACGACTTATGTAGGATGATTCCAAGATAAGTGTAGATTACTGTGATATATATTATATATCTGAAATGATCGGACAAAAATTTTTTAAAAATATTTTCTTTGAAAATTTGCGAAAAAAAATCTATGAATGAAATTTGGGGGCCAAATACTGGACATTGTTGAATATGCCCAGGATATGACTTATGTAGGATGATTCCAGGATAAGTGTAGATTACTATGATATATATTATATATCTGAAATGATCGGACAAAAATTTTTTAAAAATATTTTCTTTGAAAATTTGCGAAAAAAATCTATGGATGAAATTTGGGGGACAAATACTGGACATTGTTGAATATGCCCAGGATATGACTTATGTAGGATGATTCCAGGATAAGTGTAGATTACTGTGATATATTATATATCTGAAATGATCGGACAAACATTTTTAGCAAATATTTTCTTTGAAAAATTGCGAAAAAATCTATGGATGAACTTTGGGGGCCAAATACTCGACATTGTTGAATATGCCCAGGATAGGACTTATGTAGGCTGATTCCAAGATAAGTGTAGATTACTATGATATATATAGTATATCTGAAATGATCGGACAAAAATTTTTAAAAAATATTTTCCTTGAAAATTTGCGAAAAAGATCTATGGATGAAATTTTGGGGGCCAAATACCGGACATTGTTGAATACGCCCAGGATATGACTTATGTAGGATGATTCCAGAATAAGTGTAGATTACTATGATATATATAGTATATCTGAAATGATCGGACAAAAATTTTTAAAAAATATTTTCTTTGAAAATTTGCGAAAAATATCTATGGATGAAATTTGGGGGCCAAATACTGGACATTGTTGAATATGCCCAGGATAAGACTTATGTAGAATGATTCCAGAATAAGTGTAGATTACTATGATATATATAGTATATCTGAAATGATCGGACAAAAATTTTTAAAAAATATTTTCTTTGAAAATTTGCGAAAAAAATCTATGGATGAAATTTGGGGGCCAAATACTGGACATTGTTGAATATGCCCAGGATATGACTTATGTAGGATGATTCCAGGATAAGTGTAGATTACTGTGATATATTATATATCTGAAATGATCGGACAAACATTTTTAACAAATATTTTCTTTGAAAAATTGCGAAAAAATCTATGGATGAACTTTGGGGGCCAAATACTCGACATTGTTGAATATGCCCAGTATAGGACTTATGTAGGATGATTCCAAGATAAGTGTAGATTACTATGATATATATAGTATATATGAAATGATCGGACAAAATTTTTTAAAAAATATTTTCCTTGAAAATTTGCGAAAAAGATCTATGGATGAAATTTTTGGGGGCCAAATACCGGACATTGTTGAATACGCCCAGGATATGACTTATGTAGGATGATTCCAGAATAAGTGTAGATTACTATGATATATATCATATATCTGAAATGATCGGACAAAAATTTTTAAAAAATATTTTCTTTGAAAATTTGCGAAAAATATCTATGGATGAAATTTGGGGGCCAAATACTGGACATTGTTGAATATGCCCAGGATGAGACTTATGTAGAATGATTCCAGAATAAGTGTAGATTACTATGATATATATCATATATCTGAAATGATCGGACAAAAATTTTTAAAAAATATTTTCTTTGAAAATTTGCGAAAAATATCTATGGATGAAATTTGGGGGCCAAATACTGGACATTGTTGAATATGCCCAGGATATGACTTATGTAGGATGATTCCAGGATAAGTGTAGATTACTATGATATATATCATATATCTGAAATGATCGGACAAAAATTTTGTAAAAAATATTTTCCTTGAAAATTTGCGAAAAATATCTATGGATGAAATTTGAGGGCCAAATACTGAACATTGTTGAATATGCCCAGGATATGACTTATGTAGGATGATTCCAGGATAAGTGTAGATTACTATGATATATATCATATATCTGAAATGATCGGACAAACATTTTTAACAAATATTTTCTTTGAAAATTTGCGAAAAAGATCTATGGATGAATTTTGGGGGCCAAATACTGGACGCTGTTGAATATGCCCAGGATATGACTTATGCAGAATGATTCCAGGATAAGTGTAGATTACTATGATATATATAGTGTATCTGAAATGATCGGACGAAACGTATATAATCCTTTTTTTCCGATAACTTACATATATGCATAATGTTTTTTAAGAAGATTTTTGTGTTAAAAACTTTCAAAAATAATATTTTTTATTATAATTTTACACATTTTTATTTAAAATTGTGTGAAACTTTTCTTTTTTGCATTATTTTTCTGTTTTGTCAGTTTTTACTTGCGTTCCACACATATGAAAAATACGTTCCACATAAAAATCTATGGATAGCTTTTTATGGATAACTTCACACACATAAAAAATAAGGTGTAACTTTGTTTATTTGTGTACCATTTTGAACCGATTTTCACGAAATTCGACACACAAAAACTTCTCATTTTGAAATTTTTAATAATTTAACGTACAAAAAATACGTTTATTTCCATACAGGGAACAAATATTGCGCCATATAAAATTCATTTTCGCATATCTAAAGGTTTAGTTTAGTGAAAATGTTAAAAAGTTGTAAAAATAATTTGTTATAGTAAAGCGCACCTGGAAAAGATAGTTGTTAAATAAATTCATAGTGTGCAATCTTTTTACAACAATAAAGATAATCCAAAAAATAATAAGTGAGAATGCATTGTTTTATGTTTAACTTTGGAAGTGGTGAAAGTGTAAATTGCAATTACTTTCCTATTCAGTTTTGTTATAATTTCATACATTTCTGTATACCCGTCTTTTAAGGCACAATTGCAAATTGGCAACCCTTTCAATAATATTTCGCTATATTTTATAAAATAATTTAAACCTATTTTAACAATATTAGAATTTTTAAAATTATCTTTGAAAATATATAATTTCCGAGTTAAAGCCCATTAAAAAAAATTTAACTTCATTAACTCAAAATTGTAGATACCGGCAAACAAAATGATAAAGCATACAATGCAATAAATGTACACAACAAAAGAGAATCTACAAAAAATTGTTGCACATACAGAAATTTGCACAACACACAATCCGAAAAAGGGGTACTAAAGTATTGCCATTTCATTTACGCCTACAGCAGCAAACGTATACACAAATAAAACTTTCTCTTTCTATCACACATGAAAATCAAAGTAAATTGCGCCAAAAAATTAAACAAAAAAACTTTCAAAGAAATTAAGATAAAGCCAAAGATGAAGATAGAAATGGACAATTTTTTTGCTTAAATTTAATTAAATTCTTTTAATAACAATTAGCTAAGAAAAAAAAAGGTTAAAGATTAGGAACATTTAAGATAGAAGAATAATTCGCGATTTAAAGCATTTGCCTCCTTTAAAGTTTTATTTTATAGATCGGCCAACTTACCTTTAAGGGCTGCTGGAGCTATGGATTTACTTGGTTTAAATCAAGATTTTAAAATTTTTAACACTTTTAAGTATACTAAAAGAATTGCCTTTTCTTTTTAATTATGCTTTAAATTGTTATTAAAAGTTTTGCTTACACTTTTAATTTTAAATAATAGTTTTCTCTTAAGCAAAAGTTGACAGCGCAGCAATCAGCCGCTTTTTATTTTAGCACTTTATTCACGAAAATAAATGTATCTTCTATATTTCTTTCATTCTTCTACTTCCCCCAATTTTCTTTTTCTGTAAGAAGGCAATTGGCAAAGAAGAAGATAAACAATTGGGATTTTTTATAACAGAGTTGTATTTCGCAAACATCAAACGTTTTCGTACTAAAAGTTAGAGATGAGAGAAATGCGATAGCAATTATAACTATTTTATTGCAATAGTTTATTATTTTATTTTGTGTTTAATTTTGAATTTATGTTAATTGTGTGGAAAATACATATTTTGCTTAATATCATTACATAGTAATTAGAATAAGAGTATATAGCTCTAAAAATATTATTGTTCTCATCGTATGTAATATTATGTTCACATACACTAGTTTTCGACTTGTTTTTTAAAAAACACAAAGAGTTTAAACATCACTGTTCACACATTATTTTATTGTGTTTCTCTTTTGGCCTGTTTTTCTTTTGTGAAAATATTTTCACAAATTTTAAATTAAAATTGCACACACAGACACTTTCTAATTAACAAAATAAAATTTTCTAACAAATAAAATTTATGAAAAAATTTATTTTTCATTCATAATTTTTAATTTTTTGTTTTTAAACTGTTTGACAATTTTTACAAATTCTTTTTTTAAATTTTTTCTATGTACTAAAAATACAAAAAATTTCTTCCCTGTGTGAAAATTTAGTATGTTTTTATTGTGTTAAATAATTAAACAACTCGAATCGAGATGTTTTCTGGCTTTAAAATATATGAAAAAACAAGTTAATTTCTTTGTGTTTTTTAAGAAAACGACTCGTTTTTCAAAAAACCTTTATATGTGAACATAGTATAAGACAACAACAATTGTTACCGAAAAGGATGAAGACTTAATAAAGAAATTACAATTGCAATGGCTTAAAATGATATTCTATTACAATGAATGTGAATTTTAACTATTTAATTAAAAATGGACATTCAAGCAAGATTAGTTATTTTTATTACTTAATAATAATTAATAAAAATTTTGTTTTTAAACTTAATATTACAGATTTTTTTAAATGCAATTTAATTTTGTTTTAATTCAAATTATAAACATTAAATATATTACAATTCAATGCAAAATTCAAATATTATTTTAGTATTTCTAATAAGTAGACAATCCGAAGTAGTTCTTAAGAAATTTGTTTTATCTAGAAAAATAAATAGAAATGATGAAAAGTGGAAAAAATAATATCGCTGTTTTATATTAAAGATTTTAAAGAGAAATGTTTTTGAAATTCTTAATCAAAATAAGACCCAAATAGATTTAAAACTCTACGCAATTTTTCGTAGTTTTAAAATTTTTGTACATTTCTATTAAAAAGTATTCACTTTTTATATAAAAGTTAAAATATATTGCTTTGTAATGTACATTTTAAAGCTGCAAAATTTTATTTACAGCTTTGTCCGAATTTATTTTGTCCGAATTTTATTAATTAATTAAAAAAGAAACTATCATTTCTATAAAAACTACAAGTAGGTACTTCTCCGACTCTTTAATAATTAATTTTTCAATTTAAAATTTGTGAATAAAATGATTTTTTTAAATAACAATTTTTCTGGAGATATTTCATTTTGAATGAGGAAAACAAATCTAATTTGCAAATTCAAAATGCAAATTAAACTATTAATTTATATAAATTTGATTTCTTTTTTAAAAAATTGATAAAAAAAAATATGTATCATAGTCAATATTTACTTAGACCCAAATACGTTTCAACTAAAAAAAAAAAAATGTAATTTTAATACCATGTTATAAATGCAATTTAATTAAATATTATATTTAACGAGTGATTTATTAATGGAATATTTAATTAAAAAAATGTTAAAAAATAAATACCAATGTACTTACGTCCACAGCATATTTTAATTTGTATTAGAAACATAATCATTTATGTATAAATTTGATCTTATAACTTCGTCATTAATAATATACTATGTGTTCATCAAAATCTTTAATAATGTTTTTTAATTATCTTGTTATTTCTAATTTAGATTAGATATTTATATGTTCCTTTTTAACACTTAAAAATTTATTTAATTTATCCCATTTTCAATTTAAATTTGACTTTTTTCACTTAGTTCTGCATCGACAATTATTTTATTAAATTAATAATTTTTTTTTTATCAATTCAAGTTGTAGAATTTTGAGCAATTTCTCTTTCAGTGTAATTGAAACTAATGAAAATGAAACACAGTTTATTAAGCTAGGGATGACACTACAATCAACAGCTGATTGCTAATGACAAGAAGTTATCGCTATAATAACATCACAATAAAAGAAAACAGAGTTGACATTTGACACATTATTTTCGCTACAAATTGGTATTTTTTTTTGTTGAAAATTTATAATTTTCATGTAAAAATCAAATAAATAACAAGAAAATAGTGAAAATAAATCAACAGCATCATGGGGCGAAGATCCATAAATACCACTAAAAGTGGTAAATACATGAATCCCACAGATCAAGCGAGTAAGTGAAAAATTTTCATCCATCAGGGAGTAGTATCTAAAAATATACATCATGTTTCTACCATGCAGGAAAGGAGGCTCGCAAAAAGGAACTGAAAAAGAATAAAAAACAGCGTCAAATGGTAAGAGCTGCTGTACTCAAAAATAAAGATCCCAGTCAGATATTAGAGGAAATGGAAAAAATCGATGAAATGGGTAAGATAGACAAAAAAATGCAAGGAGTTTATTAAAGTTTTGATAATGGTTTGTTTATAGAGTACAATGTTTTGCAGCCTTCACCTTTAAATGAAAAGGTTTTAAGAGATAAACGTAAGAAATTAAAGGAAACATTTGATCGTGTTATGAGGTTATATGTAAGTGTGGAATTTTTTAATTTTTTAGACGGTTTTATTTGATTTTATTTGTTTTCTTTGTAGCACAATGATGATCCCGAACATTGGTCTGAGCTAAAGCGCAAAGAAGTGGAATATGAAAAGAAACGTCTGAAAAAACAACAATATTATGAAAGTGTTAAACATGCTCAAAGTGTACAGATTGATGAGATTCCTTTACCCTCTAGTACCCAAACACCAGCACCTACTACAACATCTACTACTGCAGCGTTTCCTCCCAAACGTTTACCACCTCCCCCAACAGCATTGTCGTTGCCTCCATTCGCACCGGGAGCACCACCGGGTACTTTGAAAAAGACCAATGAAAATGTAAGTAGCATCATTCTATCAGGGACAGTATTAATTATGTGTTTTAAATTTGTTATAAGGGGAAAATTGAGGGATACATTTTCGGCTTTAATACTCCGGAATTTCTATTGGAAATTTAATCATATCTCCATACAATTAGTCGAAATAAATTTTTCGTTCGACATCGTGGGACAGTCAGTAAATATCAAAATACTAGAATTCTTCATTTTCCCAATAAATTAGTATAATATTTTTAAGCCTCCGATTCCGTTCTGTCATAGATCTGTAAAATAAGCAGCTATTTCTTCAAAAATAAAGGAAATAGCTAAAAAAAATAAATGCAAGAAATCCAGTAAATAACATTCAGCAAAAAAAAAAAAATAATAATAAAAATAAAAAAATTAATAAGTGGTTTGGTTTTGTTATAGTAAACTTTTTTATTTCAATATGATATAGTAGCAGAGTTCACCAATCATAACCTAGTATATATTAATTCTCGTTTACGACTTTTTCTCATCCTTCTTATGTTTTAAGGCCAGGAGTTTATAAAGCCAATTTTTGACACCTTGTGTTCCAGTTAGGGCATACTGAATCGATCAAAACAAATAGTAGTCAGATGGGGTAATGTGAGGGCAAAACTTCCCGTCCACTATTTTTTAATTGTAAAAATTTTTGGGCAGTTTCAATCCATTCACCGGTTCATATTTGATGACACCCTTCCCATCAAATACAGAGCTTAACTTTAGCCTGCTCTGGTGGCGATTTTTCCAGTTGTCTGGTTTTCACATATAACTTTGGATAATAATGGGTTCACTTTTCAACACCCTTAATAATGTTTGTAAACCATATATATATATATATATATATATATATATACAATGAAATATTCACTTTAAAATTGTCTAAACCACACATGACAATTTGCATTACGTAAAGAATGATTCGCATACATTTCTACCACACTTTTCACAGCGAGTTTCTTCGAACATTAAATGACCAAATTAAAAAAATCGCTAAATTATATAAAAATTAAATTTTTATTTTATTTTATGCTATTTCCACAAATTTATTCCAAACCCATTTTTTTTATAATTAAAAATTGTTGATATCTAACATTTTATTTCCTTTCACCAGCTCTCCAAACTTTCCGAAAAGCCCGATGAACCCAAAAAGAAAGAAACCTTAGGCGTACCAGTAGGACCACCACCAGATCTTATAGATTTTCCTGACCTCGATACAGATGCTGAAGATGATGAAGTTATACTTAAGAAATATGTACCCAAATCAAAACAAGCGAAAGTAGTACCCAAACCAAATTCTCTACAGCAACGAATGTTGGCCATTTCGGGACAAAATATTGATGATTTCATGAAAGAAATGGAAAATGTACACAAAAAGAAAGTGGCTGCTGGTAGATTGGGAGATAATGAAAATAACAACGAAGATGGTGAAAAGAAAACAAAATCTGATGAAGAGGACGAAGATAAAACAGATCTATCGGAAAGTTCAGATAATTCAGAAGATGAAGAGGATAGTGATTCTGCGAAACGAAAAAGAAAAGATTCGTCATCAGCTGTACCCTTACAACCAGCTCCTGTGGCGGCAGCACCTTTGCCCATGCCTTTGAATTTACCAGGTATGGCGGGTCAACCTCATATGCATGTTGCAGGACCACCAGTGCCACCTTTAGGTGGTATAGCACCACCTCCTATGATGTTTCGTCCACCTCCACGGCCACCAGGTATGCATGCGTTTGGTATACGTATGCCACCAGGACCACCGCCTGGTCCTAGACCGGGTATGCCGCGCATGGGTATACGTATACCAGGACCGCCACCTGGCATGCCACCACGCATGGCTCATCACAAAAATCAACAATTACAGAACAAAGATAGCAAAGGTGTAACCACTATTACAGCCAAACCACAAATAAGGTAGTTCTTTTTATAAATTGAAATAAATCTTAACATTTTTTTTTAATTTCTTTTTGTTTATCTTTAACTTTCAGAAATCTAAGCGCCGATGTTACACGCTTTGTACCCTCTACTCTAAGAGTTAAACGTGATGATGCTCGCAAACCTAATCGTACGAAGCCGTATGCCCAAGAAACTCCTACACATACGACCAAAGAGTCAAATAATGCCGCCTCGAAAGATGATGCTTATACACAATTCATGAATGAAATGCAAGGCTTATTGTAAATTAAATCAAAGAAATAATTAACTAAAATATAATTTTTAAATAAATAAAACAACAGGACTTTAAATATTAAAAAAGGAAATAATAAATCAAATTTTAATTAATCAAATTAATCATTATCACAAACATTTTACTTAAAACTAACCTTAAAATAAACACAACATTTAAATTTACATTTCATCACTTATATAATTTGGATCAATATCTTTAACGCCCAATTTTTCCAGTTTCCTGATTTTGTGCATTTTAGTATGTAAACGTTTCTTAAACAACATTTGCTGATTAATATTCATCACTTCTTCGACATCATATTGACTGATATTGCGTATGGTATTGGAGATTAAATTGTCGGTAAGATAAATTTTCACTTTAGACAATTTCATAAAGTGAGTATCACGTTTTCTTAACTCCTCCTTATACATAAAAATTGTATAAGGTAGGGAATAATATGAAGATAAAGGACTAGAGCTGCGTTCGCGTTTAAGACTTTTTGAAGGAATAAAAGACATTTTAAAAATTGTGGTTCGATTGATGTTATCACTTTAAAAACAAATTTACTAATGATGCTGTTTTACTCTAAGGTTTTTTATTTATACACTTACCGCACGCGTTCATGTTTGGCTACGTGAGTACTTTTAAATCAGGTAAATTCCCTTTGAACTAATAAACTTTATAATTTCTTTGAATTTTTGCCTTGGCAATGTTTTTAAACAGAAGTTTTGCAACCAACAAACATGTAATTAGTTGACCTAAGGCTTAAATTCACTGATCTCTTTTTACCAGGTCATAATTTTTTTATTTAGAAATTAGTTGTAACTTTTTTTATTCTACGAGAGAAAGATTAAAATAATATTATGCTTGATTTTTACCTAATTTAAGCGAGAATTGTCATAAACTAAAATAATGCCTTAATCTTAATCCTTTTTGTATTCGTAATAATTTTAAAAATATTTATGACCAATCCCATACAACACACGCTTAAGAGTTTTACTTTTAAGGCAGATCATAAATATGGTTGAAGAAAAACTAACTTTATTACCAAGTTTACTTAGGTTTTTAGTTTATGAATAAAATGTTTATGTTTCTTAAATAATTCTAAGAAAATTTCTTTACCTTAAGAAAATTTCTTTAAAATACATTTTTAGTTTTTTTTTTAAGCAAAAGTTTGAAGTTAGTAAATTTTATTTTCAAGGACAAAATTTTGTACTTAAAAAAAAAAAAAACTCAATATTAACTTAGATAATTAAGGTAAACTCGGTATTTTGGAAACTAATCTAAGAAAATAAAAAACAAGATTTTGAAATAACAATTTTTAATAGTTCTTATCTTAAAAATTGGGATCCTTATCTTTCGAAAATCGATTTTTTATAATAACAATTTAAATCTTCTGTTGAAACTCGAATTTGTATGAAAACGTTATATATAAAATATTTTGGAAACTGACGAAATTAACATTAATTTGGGATCGTTTATTATTGTTATTATTTTTTATTTAAAATAAAATTTTTCATAAAAAAGTGTAATCTTTGATATCTCGGATACTATGGGGTTTTTAAGGGAAAGAACTTTATTTTGGGGAACACTCATATTTTAGATCAATATTTTACATAAACAAGCGCGAATGTTATATTCGGCCCGGCCGATTCTATATACCCACCATCAACTTTTACGTTATATGGGAGGTGGGCGGTAAAGTGGGCGGACCACGCCCATTTTTTGTTTCCGAGTTTACATTGTTCCTTGAACTATTTGAACACAATTTCACCTTATATGGGAGGTGGGCGGTAAAGCGGCCGGATCACGCCCATTTTTCAGAGTTTATATCGATCCCCGAACTATACGTACAAAATTGTGTTTCTAGTTTTTCTATCCTGCTTTCAACAGACGGACGGACATAGCTAGATCGACTCAGTGGGGTCTTAAATGATTCCCTTGACATGTTACACACGAAATGACAAAATCAATATACCCCCCATCTTTTTGATGGTGGGAATAAAAATTAAACTGCCCAGGAAAAATTGTATTAGTTCTGCAACTAGTTCCAGAATGTATGAAAATAGCATGTACTCGTTCTACTTTGGCGTGAAAGTGATTTTTGTTCGATTTTGTCGCATTCAGAACTCATGCCATAGAAGCGTTAGGGTACGGTTATTGAACCTGCTCTTATTTTTAATCATTTCCTAGAGGCCTGATTTAAATCAAATCATTTTGTTAAAATCTTTTTTTTATTTTTAATTTTTTATTCAAGTTGTTTAAACAGTTCAAGAAATTAATTTGGGATGCATTAATTTGTTCTGAGAAGTGATGTAGGAGTCATACAGAATTAGTTCTTAAGCACTAGTTTCAAAAACATTCCTTAAACCTAATTTAAGTAGAATCATAATAAGGTTCTATTCAATGAGTTCCAGAATTAGTTATGAAACCACTAGTTCTAAGGATGTTATTAAAGCATCTGATGTGGTTCTAATTAAACTAGTTCTAGAACCAATGGTTTTAGAACGTGTTCTAAAATTTTTCCTGGGTACGTATATTTTGGAAATTAATGAATTTTCAATAAAAAATAATGTTATTTTAGAATCAGTCATATTTTACATAAAAAATCTAAATTTTACATGAAAAGGTTAAATCATGGATATCTTAGAAACTAAGAGGTTTTCAAAGAAAAAGAACGGTACTTTGGTATCACTAAAATTATTTATCAAGATTTGAAAAAATTCTGATATGAAAACAGTGAGTTAATATTTATCCCAGCAGAAAACCATGAAGTTCTTCAAAAAAAAAAAACATTTTTACAACTTCAAAAATGGAACAAATTACATAATTTAAACCCAGCAAAAACTTTGCTTCTGTTTTTAAAAGCAACAGCTTCCTGTATGCATTACAATGTAGCCTTATTCACCACTCGCAGCATTACCAAATAGTACTTCAATAACTGGTATTTAGTAAATATGAAAGTAATTTGATTTTTGCGTGGCTCAGTAGTCTAGAGCGCCCAACTAAAAAAACGTGTATTTAAATTCAAAGAGAGTTCAACTCCCACTTAAGGCAAATGTTTTTTTTTTTTTTTTATAAATTGTGTTTATTTATTTCCCTATATGAAAGCCACTTTCTTGCACATAAAAATATAAGTCGATTGTGGTGTAGCGAGTGAGACGGCAGACTAACAAATGCAACCAGTATGTTGATGACTGGGTTCAAATCTCAACAGAGCTAAATGTTTTTTCTTGTGCGTAAAAAAAATCAGCATCCAAAACAACTCTTTTGGAATCCAATTAAAAACCTATGAAATTTTTGGACATCGCGAACAAAATTCATCAGTTATAGCACTAAAAGTGGAAGCTGTTTTTCGTAGTGATTTCGCTTACAAATCGCGTTATTTAGTAGGCGAAGTTTTTGCTGGGAACTTTTTTGGAAGTTCTTCCAAAAAAGTGACATTTTTAGCGGGACAAAATGGTAATCATTTCTAACAAAATTTAAATTTTAAAAACTTGTATAAACATAGTTTTAAGAGATGTGCTTCAAAAGCAATGAACTAGAAGTATAAAAGAATAATATTCTACCAATGACAATCATGGATTAAAAAAGAACTTCTATAGCTCTTTTTCACCACTAAGTACTTCCTTCCAACAACATAATGTTAAAATCATGACTTTTTCAGTTCTTTTTTTGCTGGGATTTGCAAGTTAAAGGTGATATTAATATGATTTTTTTTTTGGCAGATTGGTAATATCCGTGCGCCCATCTATACAATGCAATTAAATGGCTAAAAAATTATGCTTAATTCAGGGAAAGGTGATATCAAAGCAGTTTATTTTTCTATTTATTAGTAAGTAAAAAAATACATTTTTAGAATTATAAGATCTTTTGGCAGAATTATAATGTCTGTCCGTCCTTCTATACTACATTTAAGTTAAATGGGTTGAAAATGGCTCTTACTTCAGGAAAAGATGATATCAGTATTTTAATAATCATGTTTTATTTTTATTTATTAGTAAGTAAAAAATATCTTTTTAGAATAATAAGATTTTTTTGCAGAATTGTAATGTCCGTCCGTCAATTCAGGGAAAGGTGATATCAATATTTTAATATTTTATAGTTGATATCAATATTTTATATTTTAATATTTTATAAGGAGTGCGTTTGAAAAAATCCTAACACACATTAAACAAGTTTGCAATCGTAAATTGCCTTGTTGTCTCTGTTTGGTGGTACCAAAGCAGAGTTTGTGGACTATAATTAGACACTAGCAGAATGGAATACGTATTTTCTGTGCCGCTACACACTTCATCAGCATTCGTGGTGTCTTATCCATTTCGGTTTCGTTGAAACCTAAACATGTCGCCCGCCTTGCACTGGGTGCAATTTTGAGGGACTCAGTTAGCAGCGCCAGGCGTTTGGGGCAAGTAAAAAAGAGGTTGAACCTGTTTAAGATGTGGTTACATAGTGTCGTAAGCCAACATCAGGTTCGAAGGACCATAAACAAGTTTGCAATCGTAAATTGCCTTGTTGTCTCTGTTTGGTGGTACCAAAGCAGAGTTTGTAGACTATAATTAGACACTAGCAGAATGGAATACGTATTTTCTGTGCCGCTAAACACTTCATCAGCATTTGGTGTCTTATCCATTTCGGTTTCGTTGAAACCTAAACATGTCGCCCGCCTTGCACTGGGTGCAATTTTGAGGGACTCAGCAGCGCCAGGCGTTTGGGGCAAGTAAAAAAGAGGTTGAACCTAGCGTCGTAAACGCTGTTTAAGATGTGGTTACATAGTGTCCTAAGCCGACATCCGGTTCGAAGGACCATAAACAAGTTTGCAATCGTAAATTACCTTGTTGTCTCTGTTTGGTGGTACCAAAGCAGAGTTTGTGGACTATAATTATACACTAGCAGAATGGAATACGTATTTTCTGTGCCGCTACACACTTCATCAGCATTCGTGGTGTCTTATCCATTTCGGTTTCGTTGAAACCTAAACGCACATTTTGCCTCATTACTTTTTTCGGAATCAATATTTAAAATCTTTTTTGATCTAGTTATCTTTGAAAGATATGTCAGTTATTATTTTTAATGACAACCATGTTAATTTGTTGTGAGTGATCAAATTTAGTGACGAAAAACATGTACTGTGAGCGCCAAAAAAAGTAAACAGCTCTTTCCATTTTAAACGAAGCCTTGTGAGATGTAGATAAATAATGATATAAAAAAAGTGATATGCCAAAATTATTTGGTAATTAGCTAGGAATTGAACACATAAAATCAATTTGAGAAAATAAATTGGAGTAACGATGTAATTGAATTTTTAAGAAAATATACCAATTTTTACGCGTTAAAATAAAGTAAACAGTGGCACCTTTCTTTTATAAAAAGGTAAGTGAATTGTAAAAGTGGGAAAAGATTTTATATTTTTTTTAGTTTAGGTTTCAGGGAAGGAATAATTATAATCTTAAATGTGTTTTTTGCTTTAAAAAAGTGATTGTTTAACAATAGAAAAACAAACTTCAATTAAATCGAAAATAATATCAGATTTATATAAAAAAAGAAAAATCCTTGCGTGAAATTGCAAAAATCGTTTCAAGGAATTATTGCGGAGTAACATCATACTGCAGATAATTTTCCTCGGACAAGATGATGAAATCATTTACAGACACAAAGAAAAAAGCTATAGTTTGCAAAGTCTAAGAAGAACTTCTTCCAGTACCTTAAAAAAAGCGGAAAAAGTAACGTTAACTTTCGCTTATTATTTTAGGGCTAGTACTATTTTAGGAACACTACACAAAAAAGGCTTACATAGAAGAACACCACGTAAGAACCCTAAACCTTCCAGGAAACCGTTTTACTCAATGACGAAAATAAATTTAAATATTTGGCACCAAAAAACACGAAAAATATTGTAAAGATGGAATGAAGTCGTCAATGTCACATGTGTGGTCCATATTTATAGAATCAACAATGAAATAGAAGATCATATAAATAGTCTTGAATGTAATATGGATCCTAGTGTGCGAAAATGACAAAAATCCCAAGCATTTTTCCAAAATCTTGAAGATACGTTTAGGAAATCTTGAAGATATGTTTAGGACCCAAAAGTAAACAAAATTTCTTAAAAAATTCTTTGTATGACAGTCAGCTCTATAAGTACCGAAATATGCATCAAAGAATAATTGTAAAAAGGCTTCTTCCTTTTACAAGAGAGCACAATGTGTGCACACATTTTGGCATCATGTCACTTCGCTAAGAAAGCTCTGGAGTGATACCAAAACAATAACATAGTTTTTGTAACAAAAGAGGTCAATTATCCAAATTGTTAGGAGCTAAGACTAGTGGAGAGATATTGGGCTCTTGTGAAAATAGAATTGAAGAGAAAAGGAGATGGGCAAACTGTTTCAAAAATGAGACTGAAACAATAATCAAATCTCTAATGGAAGGGTTACCAAAAAGCGTTCCACGAGTTCATAAGTAGTGGTTAAAACTATAAACTCCTTATATACCGAAAAGTAAAACAAGTATTATTGGAATTTAAAAATGTTTTTCTTGAATTCTGAAGTCCGTCTTTCCATCTATATGTTATTTTTTTTGTAAATTTTTAAATTTAAAATCTTTTATTTTTGGACTCAATGAAGATATCGATTTCATTTCGTTAGATAATTTTGTTTTTTAATTAATTACAAGAAAATAAAAAAAAAACGGTTGAATTTGTTGGGCTATATATGGTAAAAACTTCACCAAGAATTTAGATTGTTGAAATTTCAAATTCATTTAAATGATAAAGTATATAAGATAAATAGTACATGTAAGCATATTTTTGAAATGACCCTAGAGTAAAGAGAACCGGTTCAAAACTAGTCACGTGACAGGTTCTCAGGGCTAGTGACCGGACCCAGTTCCGGAACTTTATATGAGAAGAACCTGTCACTTTTACATGGGGTTGTCATTGGAGGTGGCTAATTAGCCCCTTGGGAAAGGTCACAGGAGAGGTCCTAGGACAGGTCCAAGAGGACAGGTTCAGTAACGATTATTGTAATAAAAATTTTATAAAAATTCGGTAATTATTTATTTTTTAAACATTATTTTTATTATTTATTAAATTATGTTTATTTTAATTTTATAATTTTTCTTAATGTCGATGGCGGCACCCCGGCTCGAACCCATGTTCATCTGACGTATTTAATGTTTTATAATTTGCAACGCTTACCACTTAGCCACTGATTGTTATTGCGCGCGAGTTGCTATTTGCGCATTTATATGAAAACTAAACTCCTAAAATTATTTTAGGATCAAACACGTTTTCTACCAAAAATAAAAATTTCAGCATTACAAATATCTTCAAAATTCAAGGATTTTTAATGAAAATAACTCTTGGAAACTAATGGGGTTTTTACAGAAAAACCCGCTTTTTTGTCAAAAATCTATTTTTTTTTTTTTTAAATAATATTATTTTGTGATCACTAATAATATAAAAGAACGAAAAACTTCAATCAATGATATTTCGAAAACTAAGAGGTTTTTATGAAAAAAAAAAACTATATTGATTGCTCATATTTTTCATCAAAAATCAAAATTTGATATGAAAAGTTTTATCGCTGATATCTGGGAAATTAAGGAGTTTTTGAGGAGAATAGCTTAATTTCTGATCATTCATTTTTAATAAAAATTGGGATTTTTTCGTAAAAAAATAATAATAATAATAATAATAATAATAATAATAAAATTAATAATAGTAATAATTATAAAAATAAAACCGCTGATATTTTTGGAGCTGAAGGATTTTTAAGAAATAGCATATAGCAATATGATCCAAAATCGATTTTGTTTATGAAAAATCAAAACGGATGATTTTTGGAAAATTAGGTTTTTAGAAATATAAAATTTTTTTATAAAAATATATTATTTATATAGAAAACTAAAATCAATGATATCTTGGAAACACATAATTTATATAAAAAATTGAAATTTTACATAAAAACTTAAATCGCTTATATCTTAGAAACATAGGATCTTTTAAGGAAAACAACCTCTTGCTTAGAGGTAGGAAAATTATTTCTAATACCTTCAATATGATGATTTGATTTTTTATTACTGATTTTTGCACAACATATGTAAATTTCTTAATATACTATTAGATTTATTATTAAACTGAAACCAACAACAGGCACAATTTATGACTATGTATTACAAATACGTACCTAGAAAACGTTAACCCAAATCCAAATCCAACTACCTGTCACCAAACAAAAATTCCTGTATAAATAGCTGAGAGTTTACAAAGTCATTATCAGTTTACCATCATAATCCTTGCAGTCACTACTTCAACAATCCTAAATACTACACAACTGAGTATTTGTTATTCATCATGGCAACAGTACAACAATTTTTGGAAAATTCTTTCAACAATCAATCGAATTTGCAACAAAATAACTCAACCACCAATATTCCCTATATGCTTTTTGTATATCGTGAAGAGTTAAGACGTCTCCATAAGCGTGCATTTAAACTTTCCAAAAGTAAATTACATTTAACACAGGAATTAGTCTCTTATTCGGTGGATCGTATAACGGAATACGATATGCAAGAATTGATGAATATAAATCGTGAAATTTCATTTACTCGTAAATTGAAAAGTCGCATGGATCATATGAAACAAATGCAAAAATTTCGCATAATGCAGGCACAACTTGTAGATACCAATTAAATAGTGAACAGATGGATGGAGGTATTTCCATGGTCTATGAAAACTTTAAGAATATGTAATATTTTAAAATTAGATTGATGTTCAACATCATTAATTAGTATTTTTAGTGTTGTTAATTAGTTTATTAAGATGAAATTGTAAGAATAAATAAATAAAATTTTACTTAATTTATTTTACAATGTTTTTCTTAAAACCATTTAGTATGTAACATGTAAGCCATTAACATTTTTTATACAGTTGACTTTTGGTGATATGAGGATTTTAGTTTTTCATAGGAAATGTTCCTTTTTTTATCAAAAATATGAGTGATCACAAAATAACGTTAAAACCTCTTAGTTTTCAAGATATCAGCAATTTAAGTTTTTCATGTAAAATTTAAACTTTTGATAAAACAAATATGAATGATTCCAAAATAACGTTATGATTCCTTAAAAAACTTTAGTATCCAAGATATTAATGATGTAAATTTCGATTTTTGATAAAAAAAATATGAGTGATACCAAATTAATTTTATTTTCCTAAAAACCTCATAGTTTCCAAGATATCAGTGATATAAGTTTTTCTTGTAAAATTTAGATTTTTGGTGAAAAATATTAGTGATCCCAAAACAACGTAATAATTTTCCGGGGTTTCTCAGTTAAATCGGATACACGGTATTAATGTGTACAAAGCCTCTAGTCCACTTTTTTTTGAATTGACTCTAGTATTCGCGATTTGTAAAATTAAGGAGGCTGCACTATATATTGAAGCATATCTCGAAAATGACTTGTTTGATTTTGTTCAAAAAGATATCAAAATAATTAAAATAAAATTATCTTCAAGTCGTTATTACATTACTTTTTAATGCGGCCAACAGTTTTGGAGATATTAAGCCCATCTTTTAAGAAAAAATTAAATTTTATACAAAATTTCAAGAAAAATAACACTGGTCAACAAAAAAATCTTCCCCCATAGACGAATAGTTGGACTTGATGTATTTTGATGTGCTAAACACGAATCTGCTTTCAGTTTTTCCCATCAGTTCTGGATTTTTTTTTTATGGGCGTGTCTAATATTTCGGCCATAGTAAGGCCATTACTCTAGTATATTTCCTCATAACTCAAGAACGGTGTGTACGATTGATCAAAGTGATACACCAAAAGATGCGGACTAAAAATATCTTCAAATTCCCTTTAATTTTTATGTGCTCAATAGTTTTGGACTTATTTCGAAAAAAGTGTCAAAAAAAAAAAAATAATTTACATGCAAAATTTTAGATTTTTTTGTTACTTAAATTTCGTTTAATAAATGAAAACATCTAAAATTTTACAGTTTATCATCTTTTTCATAAAGCTGGTAATGCTGCGGAAAAAATAAGGCATGTATCTTCAAAATTGATACAGAAATCTAAATTTTATTCACAGTTAAGTAAAAATACCCATATTGAGTAGAAATACAAAAAAAAAAAAAAAAATTTATTTTTTTCTTGAAACAAAAATAGGTGGACTAGGTCGATACTGACGAGTTAAACAAGAATCTGTATTCACTTTTTTTCTATCGGGTACTATTTTTTTTTTTTATGTGCATGACTAATATCATCACGTTATTCAGCGGTCACACTATAAAATTCGAGAATGGTTTGTCAAACTTAGGCTATAACTCAAGAACCCTTTACACGATAAATGATAAATTAAAAGATGCATACGAAAATTGTATTCAAGGTACATTCACAATATTTTTTATTCTCTGAAGAATTTCAGAGTTATGGATCAAAATTTTCACCACTTTTCAAAAAAATAAGTTTTAAAATTTTCGGTATTAATTACCGAATAACTATGGAAATATTAACTGGACAAAAAAATATATAAATTAAACTCAAAGACAATTTAGATCGCTATATATTAAAGTTCAATTTGTCTAAATTGGACAAACTGTTCTCGAGTTATACAGGTGTGACTGCCTAAAGGCGTGGTCATAGTATTCATGGCCATAAAAAAAATCAATGGGTGATAGAAAAAAAGTAAAAGCTGATTCTTATTTAGCACGTTAAATTACATCTAATCCAACTATTTTTTTTATTTAAGACGAAAAAAAAAATTTGTTCACTCCACTAGTGTATTTCAACTATAGGTAGAGGTATGCATGGGTACCCAAACATAACTGTGAATCCATTCAAGATTTGTACATCAATTTTTATGATACGTAGCTTTATTTACTCAAAGTTTTGCCAACTTTGAGATAAAGGTGATAAACTTAAATATTTTTCATGTTTTCACTTTTAAAAAGAAGTTTTAGTAAAGAAAAGAAATCTTGAATTTTGCATGAAAAAAATTTTTTCCGACACTTTTTTCGATATATCTCCTAAAAGAATAAAAATTTAATAGTAAAGCGACTTAAAGCCAATGTTTTTCCACATATTTTGGTATATCGTTTATATAAATCATGCATACCGTTCTCGAGTTATAGTGAAATTTACTCGAGTAATCGGCTTATTTATGGCGCAATATTAGACACTCCCATAAAAAAAAAATTCTGACCTGATGGAAAAAAACTGAAAGCAGATTCGAGTTCAGCATGCGGAATTCCATCTAATCTACATATTTTTTTTTTTGAAGGAGCTCACACTGTCGACCAGTGTAATTTTAAAAAAATTATAAAAATTTGTTCATAGAGACACATTTGTTGCAAATAAAACAAGACATATTTCATTAAAATCAATTCATAAGAGTTGATTTTATTCACAAATTAATGAAAATACTCATTTACAAGTTACATAGAAAAATTAAAAATATCAAAAAATCATTTCATTAGATTTAATTTTTGACACTTTCGAATTTTTATGATTTTTTGAAATTTTGCATAATATTTAATTTTTTAATTTTGGCCTGTATCTGGTTTAATACCGGCCAATTTGCTTTATTTAAAAAAACCGAAATTTTAGAAAAATATTTATGACCTGTATGGTCTGTAGGTTATATAGGAGCTTCAAAAAATCTTAAAATGCTTTTTGGCCGATATTTCTGATACTAATAGAACGATTGAATTTATTCATTCAACAAAAAAAAAAAAAAAAAATAATAATAATAATAATTAAATAAATAAATAAAAAATATAATTTGCTGTGAAAACATAAGCAGCCGTATTCAAAATGAAAAAATTATACTTGCTAACGAGGGGCTAACTTTTTCATATGGAAATTTACATACAAAAATGTTAGCTACTCGTTAGCAAGCATAAACTTTTCAATTTTAAAACCGCTGCTTATGTTTTCACAGCAAATTCTATTTTTATACCCTACACCACCAAAGGTGGTTGGGGTATTATGTGTTTATGCAGAAGTTGTAACGCAGAGAAAGAATCTTCGGACCCCCACCTTAAAGTATACCGTTCGACTCAGAATCACTTTCTGAGTCGATTTAACGATGTCCGTCCGTCCGTCTGGTCGGCTGGATGGCTGTCCATGTAAAGCTTGTGCACAAGGACGAAGCCTATTGAAATTGAATCGGCCCATTATTTCACCTAGCCCCCATACAAATGTCCTCCCAGAATAGAGTTTTAACACTTACAGATGCCTTAAAAATAGGAATATTTTAATGAAATTTAGTACATTTTATATCAGCAAAAATCCGTCTGCCAAATTTCATGATGATCGGTCCATAACTGACCATAGCTCCCATATAAACACATCTCCCGAAAATCACTAACGTGCATAAATACCATACAAATGTTAGTATTATGTTAATATTTAACACAAGTAAGTTGTATATAAGTAAAAACAAAATTATGTGGATAGTAATGGTGTAGGGTATCATATAGTCGGGCTTGACCGACTATATCTTCTTCTCTCGTTTATTTTTTGTTGATGGAATAAACTCAATTGTTCTATTAGTATCTGGGTTCGATTCGAGGTGCTGCCATAGAAATTTGAGTTAAAAATATATTAAAAAATCCAAGGAATTTAAAAAAATTATAAATGAAATTAGCGAAAATGTTGTTGTTAAAACATTATGTATTGAACAGGTACATTTAGACTAGTCCTCTGAGCGGTCCAACAGTATCTAAACGGCGTTAATTTGCCACCTCCAAAGCAACTAATATGTAAAAGTGAAAGGTTAAATAAATTTACCTTTGTATTATCGTTTTTAAAAAGATTTTATTTGACCTTCATCAGAGTATCTAATCATTACTACATTCGAAAAGAGATAATAACATTTGAAGTTGAAGTACGTATCTTCGGATTTTGAAACTTTTATAAAAATTATTGAATTAATTTAAAAATATAAAAATGTAGAGAGCTAAGAGACACCAAAACAATTTTTTGGAATATTTCAGTATTTATAGAGTTTTTGATGTAATGTAATGTCCTTAAGAAGATCTGTAGTCATAATAAGTCCTTTTTCTGTTGATAATAGATTTTTTTGTTTTCAATTTTAAATAATAAAAGTAAATTAAAAAAAAAAAAAATAAATAAAAATTCTTGTCAGATGTGGGGTTCGAACCCACGCTCCCTCTCGGGAACCAGAGCTTAAATCTGGCGCCTTAGACCGCTCGGCCAACCTGACTAGTTGTTATCATAATATTACATATAGCTTTTCATGTAAAATTTGGATTTCTTATAAAAAATGTAAGTTATATCAAAAAGTTATTTTCCTTCTAAGAAAAAAAATCTAACGATTTCAGTTTTTCATATAAAAAAAGAACGATTTTTAATGAAAAATATGATTAATCCCAAAATAGCATTATTTTTCTCAAAAACCCCTTTAATTTCCAAGATACCAGTGATATACATTTTTCGTATTAAATTTAGATTTTTTATGAAAAATAATTATCTTTAATTATCTTTCAAGGTAATATTAAATTTTTAATAAAAATGTTTGTGATCCAAAAAATGTTTTTTTTTTCCATAAAAACCTCTTAATTTGCAATGTATTAGCGATTAACATTTTTCAATTTATTTATTTTTTTTTTTTTTTCAATTTATTTATTTTTGATCAAAAATATCCCAAAAGAAATTTATTTTCTTAAGTTATGTTCAGATTAGTCAAATATTTGACCAAAATTACGTAACCACTATATAAAATATTTTCTAGCTTCTCCATTTTAATGCGAACATATTTTTTACTTATAATTAATCATAGCTGGCTGGAATTTTGTTTGACGATGTTTTCTCTTACAAAACATTTGCAAGATCAAACAATTTTTTGTAGAAATATTGGTCAAATATTTGACAAATGTGAACTTAGTTTCAAGAAATTAACGATTTAATTTTTAAGTACAAAAAAGAGCCCAAATAACACTATTTTTCTTTAAAACCCCTTAGTTTTTAGATATCAGTAAAATAAGATTTTCTTAAAAAATTTTGAATTATATACATACCTACATATAATAAAAAGTTTTTATGTTTTTTAATTTAAATTTTCAATTTATTTACTTATAACTAATTGTATCTTATTAAAATAATTAACAACATTAAAATTACTAATTAATGATGTTAAACATCAATCTAAATTTAAAATACTTCTTAACCTTAAACTACTTTTTACTTGATCACAGTCATCGATAATTTAATTAGAATCCACAAGTTGAGCCTGCATTTTGCGAAATTTTTGCATCTGCTTCATATGTTCCATGTGACTTTTCAATTTACGAGAGAAACAAATTTCACGATTAATATTCATTAATTCTTCCATATCATATTCCGTTATACGATCCACTGAATAAGAGACTAATTCCTGAGTCAAATGTAATTTACTTTTAGAAAGTTTAAATGCACGTTTGTTTAGACGTCTCAGTTCTTCACGGTAAACAAAAAGCATGTAGGGTATATTGGAGGATGAATTTCCTTCATTTAAATGCGTTTTGGAATGATTATTGAAGGAATTTTCGAGATATTGCTGTACCTTAGCCATGATAAAGATGTCGAAGCAAAAGTTAAAATGGTTTATTGATTTTTCTTAACTTTTTAAGTAGTGTTTACTAAGAAGATTAACAAAGTAAACTGATGCTGGATATGAAAAAATTTCGCAATTTATATACAGGAATTTTTTTGGGCTGTATATTAGGAGAAGCAGGTAGATAGATATACTTTTGAAATAAATGATATTTTTTTAGGTACTTATGTGTAATATTGTTAGATTATACCTGTTGTTTTGCATTTTGTTGTGTCTCGTGTATATTGTGCAAATATTAGTTTCATTTTAAATAATAAATTAATTAAAGGGAAATTGCTATTTAGGTATAACGTTTTTGGAGTGGGTTTTTTGTGGGCATATGACGAATATGAGTGCATAATAAAAATGTTAATATATTCTGGCAAACAATTTGATACTCTCAAATGATTTTAAGTAAGTTACTCTGCAATTTGATAAAAAAAAAACAAAAATTATAATTTATTTTAAAAAATTTCAAGTATTTTCATTTTCTGAATTTTGGAATATGGAGATTTACTTGAACCCCATTTATTCCAAATGATATGATGGATTTCTTGATAGGCGGAAAAGTAAAATAAAAATTCTTATTCGGCTTACCTACAAAAACTTTTTTATTAACCCTTAAATGCATAGCGTACTATATATGGTACATCGCCATCAACAAATAAAAGTGTTAAAAAGGCAGTTTTAACGAGGTATAGATTGGTTAAAATTAAAGCTAACTATATTTCTGATCATAAAGATACCATAAATCAGAGTTGAGGGTAAATGATTACATTTTAAATAAAATTACTTTACTTGTAATTGTAATTTAATATTTTCAATTACAAATACAAGTAATTGTAATTGATATTTTTTAATTGAAAAACGTTGGCTAAACACGTAATGGAAGTTAATTTTTGTATTAATTTATAGCAGGGTTGGGAGTAGTCTTAACTTTAAGTAATCTATTACATGTACAATTAACCAGTAATTTGTAATTGAAATTTTTAATTAAAATTACTTGTAATTGTAATTAGATCTTTTCAGTTAAAATTACATGTAATTGTTATTTAAAAATTTTCAAATACAATTAACTTGTAATTGTAATTGAAAATTACAAATTACATGTTATTTGTACATGTAATAGATTACCTTAAGTATTGATTACTCCCAACAAAAATTAATTTTCATTACATGTTTAGACAATGTTTTTTAATTAAATTAATTTGATCTACTTTTTGGCGACTTCTTCGTGCATTTTAGGGTTAAGAAATTTAAAAGGGGACTGTGAACCCAATAGTGTAATAAGAAATTGAGCTGATTTACAATTTTTTCATATACAAACCTCGCGAGACTGTCAAATTGTTTTTATATTCGAGTGAACAATTTTGTGGGTGTTTTTTTTTTTACTGCTCTTCTCCTTCATTTACTCATTTTATGTTCATAGCATTTTGACATTATACGCAGTAGTTTTACACTAACAAAATACACGCAGTTGTCGTTTTTGTAGATGTGTGAACCCATTCAAAGAAACAACAAATTAATTACACTAAAAAACTTTATAAAACCAGTTTTTTCATGAAAATCTAAAACTAAATTTTTTAAGGAAACTAAGATTGCTAGAGTAAAAAGAATGAAAATCTGTAATCACTTCCATTTTTCACCAAAAATCTATTTTTTATATGAAAATCTAAAATAAAAAAACTTAAATCTTATTTTATAAAAACACTAGAGGCGCAAAATGAAACAAAATCAGTGATTACTTCTACTTCTCCAAAAAAAAAAAAAAAAAAAATTATAATTTTTTGAATAAAAATCTAATTTAATAAGGGAGCTTGATAAAAATTAATAAAATTCTAAGATCTCATAAAAAAAAAAAAAATAAATTTTTTTTTATCTAAAAATATAAAATTTAATTTTTTAAAAAAACTTAAATTTGTAAATAAAAATCTAAAATCTCCTTTAATAAGGAAACTAGAGGCGCTAGAGCAAAAAGGATAAAAAAAAGATTACATTTCTCATCAAAAATCAATTTTTTAAATGAAAATCGATAATCAAATTTTTTAAGAAAACTCTAGTTTTCTTAGAAAAAAAGGATGATATCTGTGATCACTAATATTTTTAACCAAAAATCTGTTTTTAGTATGAAAATTTAAAATTTCATTTTGTAAGGCAACCTCACCAAATATTCATTCTAAATTCTCCAATATATATACATACAGTGTTGGAAAAAATAATAAGGACGACCCTTACTTTCGCAAATAGATGCAAACAGTTTCTTTATATTAAGTTTTTTTTTTTTGGGGTCCCGCTATTTAACTGTTCCTAAAATAACGGAATTTCATTATTTGTTTACATTTTCTCTTTTGTGCTTTTATTTTATATTTATTTGAAAAAAAAAAATCAGTGAAGTTGTAATTTCAATTGGAAAAAATAATATGGACGCACTCAAATAATTACCATTAGTCAATAAAAATTTTTATTTTTAACAAACATATTAAAAATCCGTAAAGCAAATTTTATGTGATTAATTTAATCATATTGGTTTCGTGTTTATGATTTATGTCTTCGGTAAATAAATTTGAAAATGGGTCGTGGTGCTCATTGTACTGAATCTTAAAAAAATGTTATTCTTAAATTAAATTCGGACGCGTTATCAATTAGAAAAAATGTACAGATAATGAAGTGTTCCAAAACTAAAGTATTCAATGCCATTCATTCGAAAAAAGTCATAAAACTAGAGGTAGAAAGCGTAAAACGTCAGCCCGTTTTGACCAACGTTTAGTTCGACTTTCCAAAAATAACCCCTTTATGTCATCAAGTAGCCTTAAAATTGAATTGAGTGCTTCAATTCACTGTTGAGCAAGAAAAACATACAAAAAAGTTTGGAATTTGCCAGGCGACACCTGTGCCGTAAAAACTGGAACAACGTACTATGGTCAGACGAAACAAAAGACAATTTATTTGGATCTGAAGGAAAATCATTTGTACGTCGTCCTGCAAGTGCTGAATTTGATCCGAAATATACCAAAACAACCGTCAAACACGGAGGTGGTTCTATAATGCTATGGGGATGTTTTTCGGCCTCTGGAGTTGGTCCAATAGTTTGGATTCAGAGAAAAATTAATGCTGCTGACTATATAGACATTCTCCAGAATAAAATGCTTCCATTTGCTGAGGATGAAATGCCACTAAAATGGGAATTCATGCAGGATAATGATCCCAAGCATTCCGCTAGAAGCGTCAAAACGTGGTTTCAGCAGAATGAGGTGCCTTTAATGGTGTGGCCGTCCCAATCACCGGACTTAAACCCCATTGAGCATCTCTGGGAAGTCCTCAAAAATAAAATTGGTAGCTTTAAATCAAAAAATAAACAAGAGTTGTGGGAAAAAATTCAAGAAACCTGGTACTCAATTCCGCCCGAGGTATGTGCGAATCTTATGGGATCTATGAATCGCCGTTGTCAGGAGGTTATAAAAATGAAAAGATCTTCAAGTATTGAAAAAGTATTTGGAAATGATGGTAATGTTAAAAAAAAAATAAATATTTTTTCCAAAACATTAAGTGTCCCTATTATTTTTTCCAGGCCTTAAAAAAAAAATATATTTTTTGACAAAACTAGTTCCTTATTTTTGCTTTATAAGTTAAAATATTTAAAGTTATTTAATTTTATGTATATACTTTTTAATATTTATGTAATAGTAAATAAAAAAGTAAGAATATATTGAAAAATTAGAGTGTCCCTATTATTTTTTCCAACACTGTATATAATACAATATATCTCGAAAATATTTGTCAATATATTGAAACAAATAAATAGTACATGCAAGCATGGTTTTCTAATGCCTTATCAAGATCTTTAAGAGGTACCCTACTTTGAACACCCTCAGTTCCGCTCTTGATATCTCTCCTCTGCTATACCTATGTGAAATTGTTTGTAAATCCGACCAGCTGATTAAAAGTTACAGATAATTTCTAAAAATGTTCTATTCTGCCCCATTGTGTAATATTTTATAAAGTAATAAATAAAAAAATCTGTATTTAAGATGAGACTAGAGTTTTTTAACAACAATTTTAATTTCTCAAATCGGGATATGGGAAATCCTTCAAATTCGTTTACTTTTGGGGTTCAAAAAATTATTGAAAATTTTGAATGTCATATCAACAGATCTGTTTGCGCGAATGACTTTTACCGAACGGCGTCAATGTTATGGAGGTTTAAGATCAAAATTTATAAAAAAATTGCCAAATTCTATCTTCAATGTATCTTGAACACAAATTAGCGATTTAATAACTACTAAACCTTCTTATATAATTTGCAAAGTTAAGTTTTTAGTGATGTAGTCTTGTTTATATTCATCCATTTATTTCAAAATTCATATTTTTGTTTTTAATAAGTCATAAGTCAGTTTCATTTATATATATATATTTTTTTTTTTGCACTTAATTAAATCTCTAAAGTCGAACGCCATATAGATTTTGATATAGGGCATTAAAACAGCTACAGATTGACATACTTATATCGTCGCTAATTTGAATTAGCACCTTGGGTGTGCATCGAAGATTAATTTAAAAACATCGCGTTCTTAGCTCATGAAAACCTTTGTTGAATATTTTCAATGAATTCATATTTTTTGAATAAGTAAAACTTATTTCAGATTAAGTTCTTGTGATAACGGCAAAATCCGCTATAACAAAATAAATTCTGATTTTTTTAAAATAACTTTACACTTTTAGCAGATTAATGTTTTAAAATGCCACAATTATTTTAAAATGTAATTTGAAAACCTTCTATGATAACGTAATACTCTAGCTTCACTGAAATAACGTTGCTAGTGTGCCTCGCGATAAATCACCTCTTGGAGCCATTCACGTTTTTTCTCTCCAAGTTTGGGTACCTCCTACGGCATTTCTGTTGAGGGCACATTAACGAGATATATGTCAAATGATGTATAATTTCAAGAGCTTACAGCAATCAAAAGAACGAAAAAACTTGTTAGTTTCAAACACTTTTTTATATTTTTTGACTTTCAGTGCTTGCTGGCACCACATGGAACCGTTTCAGGTATTGAATTTTTGTTCTGTTACACCACCAAGTGTTGTTTACAGAAATTAAGTTTTATCATCAAATTTCAAAATAAGTGTATTTTAGGACAATTTTCAAAAAAAAAAAAAAAAATTGATATTCCAATACATCAGGAAAAATACACTAAACTACTTAAAGTTGATGGTTCCATTTTAAAATTAAGCTTTTGGAAATCTTTTATTAAAAAAAGAAGTACACCTAAAGTTTATGAAATCATATTTTCGTTGAAAAAAATAACATATTCAAATATTGTTTACGGTTATAAGAGAGCGTTAAAGAAAACGGGCTGTATGGACATTTTATAATACATATTAAAAATAAATTAAGACAAAAAGGGATATCTACCATAACTTCGAGAATAATGGGGTTAAAAGATATATTTTGTGAGGTTTAGTAGACGTAATATTAATAACTCGTAGAAGACCGGATTGAAAATGTTGAAAATCAGTAAAATAAACAGTTTTTATGCTCTTCTAAACAATTGGGGTTTTGCATATGACCCGTTTTAAATATAAGCCGTTGATATGTAAGACTGAATCAAAATACTAAATTTCATGGGTCCATAGCTCCCATATAAGATCCGAAATCTCTTAAATTCCCATAAATGACAGTATAAAGGTAATATTTGACACATGTTTTATAAAACCATAGTACCCAGTATTCATAGGAATCAATTCATAATTGGTCGTAGGTCTCATCTAAGGCCATTTCTAAAAATCTCGAAAATCATTTTGAGGCTCAAAAGCAATGGTGAAGGATATCATATTGTCGGCCAGACCGACTATACATTTTTTACCTGTTATTATTCATAAATCTACCCCATTCAAATAATTATATGTGCATACCTATAAAGTAATTTATTTTGTTCAAAAATAGGATTTTCAAATTCAAATCTTTTTTGCACTTTTTATGTTTATTAGAGCTTTATAAGTCAAATGAAAAATTTATTTCTTTTGTGTACAGTATTACAGTATCCTTTGGAAATCCTTATGTCATGAAGGTCTGAGGAACATTATTGGTCGCTGCAAAAATATTATATTTTGTGGCTTAAAACCCAATTTTAAGGCTCAATATGGTAACATCATCACATTAATTTGATGAAAAGTCTTATTTTAGTAGGAAATACATCAACGAAGCTATTGGACTTTTTGTCCAGTAAATTTACGTTGTGATGTGAATTTATTTTGCTACGTCCAATAAATATTTTCAACTTTTATCTATAACTAAAATTGACTTAGTACATTATGTTCGATTCGACGCTGTGATTACGCTTCAAGCATATCATTTGTAGACATCAAATACCCATGTAATATTTATGACAAACACTTGGATGATTTAAATTTAATATTTTTCGTATTTTATGCACATGAACTCATGGTGTAATTAAAGTTTTTAACCAAAAAAGTATATTCATCATAAAATCCTGTGTGTGAACTTTTAAACCGCTCTATAAGTTATGTTTTTGCCACCCAAGAGTCATAATTTTAATCTAAAACCTCTTTTATTATTTTATGCAAACGTCCAATTATTAAAAATCGAACATTTCGCCTTTCTTTTTCTGTAACACATGTTGTTTTTCTTCGAAAAATGTCCTTAAGTCCCTCTAATCGGCAATTGATTATGCGTTACCGCTCCTAGAATCATGGCAATTGCTCAGATTTTTTGAAAATTATGATAAACATTTTCTGTATACACAATATTTCGGAATTTTACATAAATAGTCGTCTTACTTTAATGATTTCAGCACTTCAACTGATAATTCACGACCTGGTGACATGTTTTGGCTATAAAGTTAACCGAAAAATAAACGAATATTTAGTTTTTTGGTCCAAATGACTTAAATATTCCCCAAATAACTTTAATTGGTTAAACGGATCAAACTGTGGACTTTATGTCAGTCAATTTGAATGTCAATTTGCACATTATTTTCTATTAAAATTAAGAGAATGATTTGTTTATTATAACGGTACTTCGAATACAATGTCAAGAGGAACATAAAATTTTGCAAACAGGAACAGTAGATAAGAATGAAAAAAATTATAAACCTAAAACATTTTTATCACTCTTGGAATATATAAAAACCAGAAAGCAAATATTGCACATATAATTATTTGACAGGGGTATTTTTTTAATTTTTTTTTTTTTTTTTGAATAATCGGATTTTAAGTGAAAGATCGAATTCTTTGTGAACAATCGGTTTTTATTGAAAATTTGGATTTTTTATACAAATTTGGATCTAATTAAAAAAAAAAAAAATAATAATAAAAAATGTGTTATTTTAAATAACATCCCTAGAGTAAAGAGAACCGGTTCAAAACTAGTCACGAGACAGGTTTTCAGGGCTAGTGACCGGTCCCAGTTCCGGAACTTTATATGAGAAGAACCTGTCACTTTTACATAGGGTTGTCATTGGAGGTGGCTAATTAGCCCCTTGGTACAGGTCACAGGATAGGTCCCAGAACTGGTCCAAGAGGACAGGTTCAGGGTCGATTAATTTAATAAAATTTTATTAAAAATTCGGTAATTTTTTACTTTTTAAAAAATTTTTTTATTATTATTTATATTTTATATTAAAACTATATTTATTTTTATTTTATAGTTTTTCGTTAATGACGATGGCGGCACCCCAAATCGAACCCATGTTCTTCTAACGTGTGTTATGTTTTATAGTCTTCAACGCTAACCATTCAGCCACTGATTGTTATTGCACACTTAACAAGCATATTATAAATTGACACTCAACTGATAAATAGTGAGTGTGTTTGTGTCAACTGGTTCTCAATTGGAACTTTGGTGACGAGTTAGGTGTAAATTGGTACTCAACTGGTACTGAGGAACTGGTCCATTACTGCAATTGCCACAAATTTCCCGCAGGGATATAACGCAATAACTCGAATAACATATGTATTTTGTGAATTGGATAATTAAAATCTTCAACACAAATTTAAAGGGTTTAATAATAATATTTTATTAATTATTTTAGTGAATGAAATTCCCAAAATATTCTTTATTTTATTTTTTTTTTTTTCAACTTAACACTTTTATTTACATAATAAAAATCCCTTAACACTTGCACTTTTAACCAAACACACATGCACTTGTTTACTTTCAACGCACACATACACTTCTAAAACATTAAAAGTCATTAACCTTTTCTCTTCTAAAAAAAAACGCTCAAATTGCAATGAGTAAATTCTGTTACTAAAAAAACACTCATAATAATTTTTATTTTACTACAAAGATTTATCTTAAAAAATACAATCAGACAAAAATGTAAACAAAAAAATTATAGACAAAAACACTAACAAATTTACACGTTATAAAGTAATAGCAACAATAACAACAACCACAAAGAAAAAAGATTTTCATTAATAAAATACACGTGATACAATAGGAAAATTCAAACATAAAACTCTCTTACTAACAGTAATTTTCTCTCTCTTGTTTATGAGTAAGAAGAAGGATTTTGTTTTGATTATTTTTTTGTAGTAAAAAAATGCACTCAATTTATAATAGTGCAGTTTTTATTTTTTTGTTATGCCATTTGTCTGATATCAAAAAACGAACAAGAGAGGGAGTAAATAACGGTATTTTTGTTTAGCCAAAGGAATTGTATGGAGAAAATGTTTAGTTGCAATTACTCTGTTCAGGAAAACGCACGAAAATAACGGAATAAAATTTGGAAAATCGGAGAAAAACTATAAGTTAAAATACTTATTAGATACACATGTGTATAAAATAATACAATAAGACAAAAAAATAAAAATAAATTAAAGAAATGAAACAATAAGATTGGAAATTAATAATAATAATAAAATAAATACAAATATTCAAGGTTTTTTGTTTATCAGATTTTATGTAATAAAATTTTCAGAAAAACGAAAAATTTTATGGTAAAAGATTTAATATTCAAAAAAGTATTTAAGAATTTGTAGTTTTAATTTGAACAAAAAAAATTTTTCAAGTGTTAGAAACAAAAAAATAAAAAAATTAAGTATACTTGAAAACTGCAATTTGACCGCATTTCTTAAATGTGTATGTGCGTGTGTTTATGTGAACGTGAAAATTGCCATAAAATACAGTTATAGGTCAAACACCCCATCAAAAAAAAAAAATAATAATAATAATAATAAAAAAATAGAAAATTATATGCATATATAACATTTACATACTTACATACATACTTATAGTATAATAAATAGAAGTAACACTTAAAAATTAACGTTACAGTGAACTAAAGTCGCGTGTCGTTTTTGCTACCTTTTTTTTATAACACAATTCAGCTATTTTTATTTAACCCCCATTTATATTTTTGGATCCTTGTTTTTAAAATTTACTTCAGTTTTTCTTTTCGTAGCATTAGTTTGTGAATGCACTGCTTTGTTAAAAGTTAGAAACTCTTGGAACGTTTAACGATTTCCCGCAAAACCGGAAATAGAATTAAACTAAGTTTTATAACACTTCATTTATCAATTTTTGATTTTTGTATGAAAAATTAAAAAAAAAAGAAAAATCGGAAACTATTTGAAACCTACTTTAATTGTCTTGTATTTCCAAAGTTTGTAGATCTTACAAAATAAGTGAGAAATCTAAAATTTTAGGTCATTCGCGTAAAATCTACGGACTTGCAGCCATTTAAAATTAATAAATATAAAAAAAAACTGAGTTGAAACTTTCGAAGATTTTTTGTTTAATTTTAGTTTTGCACTGACAATTACATCATTTACATAGATTTAAACAACACTTAAGTCTCCATTACTCTACCGTAAATGTAAAAACGTAAATGTAAAGGGAAACGTAAGTGGATGATTACTCTAAAAACGTAAATGTAGCCAATACTTTATTGTTGTTTTGTACACATGAATATCGGTGATGTCAATTACACATATTTCCAGTGGATCAAATTCAAATTGAAAATCGCTAAATTTATTGGTTTGTATTTCAGCGATTTGTATACAAAACGAAATTTGTGCTTTTATGACAAAAAGTTTGAACTTTAAATTAAATATTCGGCTCTACGTCTTATTTAAATTATTTCAAAAATTTTTTAGTAAGGAAACTAACAAAACTAATTGTCCAATTGATAAACCTTTTACAGCGATTTTTTACGCAGATTTAGTATATTGAAATAAAAAGCTGTCAACACTGTTGTTACAGCTGTCACATAAAAACGTAGAGCGACCTATTTTTACATTTACGGTAGAGTAATGGAGCCTTTAGGAAATTTATATACTGTATGTCAAGTAATCGGTTTATCATATGGTGCAAACTTATAACTTACCAAAATTTGTTTTTTTTTTTTTTAATTTTCCATTTTTTTGGTGATAGAAAATTTGAGCCATTAAGTGAAATTAAATTTAGAGGTCAGAATTTTAAAAAGGAATTGATTACCTACAGTTTGATGTATATCTCGTTGATGTCTGTAAAATGTATGTTTTTCGCTACTGACAAATACTTCTTTTATAGAAATTGTCCAAAAATATCGTGTAAACAGGATTATTAATAAATGATATTTCACCAAATTTCAAAATTTTGTTATGAAAAAAAAAAAAAAAAAAAAATAATAATAATAAAATAAGTAAATAATAATAAAGAAACGTCTTTTATATCGGATACAGCGACATTTAACTCCAAACTCATTTCGCTTGTAGTTAATATTGATGTAAATTTAAGCTTAATATTAAAAATCAGATGGCGTAAAAATATTTTAAGGAATAAACATGTTCTCAGCCTCAAAAATCATGTAGTATATTTCGCATTATAATTCAAATCTTAATATAACAAAATTTATTTTCGATATAAAATTTTACACCAAATAAGAAAAAAAATAAAAAATGTTGCTAAAATAATAAATCCTTTTTTGTATTTTTTAATATTTTTGGAAAAAATTTGAAAAAAATAATATATATCGTGCATTCCATGAAAGAACGCCCGAAAAAAGTATTTTTTTACTTAATGGCTTTCAATTTCGATAATAATTTATATACAAAAACTCCATTAAGCCTTTTATCAATTTCAGTTTTCAGTTTCGTGAAATTGCAAAAACTCGCAATTTTATTTCGCTTTTTCATTTTCTCAAAAACCAAAAAAAATTTCAAATGTATGTAACTTTGAATAGCAATATCTCTGAGACAGCTTTGTGAATTTTATTGATTTAAACTGCCTTTGAATTTCGCATATGGCGGCTTAACGACGAACATTTTCCAATTTTTATAAAAACATGTTCCCAATTTTTCATATAAAAATAAAATTGTTCCTCGTTTTTTTAATTTTCTTTAAAATTTGTGTAAAAGTTAACAAAATATAAAAAGTATGCAATTTAAAATATTCATATCTCTTGAAGTTATTTATAGATTTCTGTAAATTAAAAAGTATTTAAAAGGCCATTGTATTTTTTTTTTGTGTAATTTAGTCAGCATTTCCAAAATCTCCTCTTCGGTCCATAATATTTTAAAAATATAAAAACAGTTATAGATGCATTTTTGTTAGTTGCGAATTTATTAAAAATTAAAATTTTAATTTTTCAAAAGTTTAAAAATGCTTTGTTTATTATAACTTGAAATAATTAGTCTAATATATAAATGTTTAATATTTTTAACGAATTTTTAAAAAATAACTCAATACATTTTTTTTTACAAAATATGTAAAGCTACTCATAATACCAGAAAAATAAAATTTTTATGTGAAAAAATTTATATTAGTTGAAGAAAAAGCGAAATTGTGCGTAGTATATGTGTGTGTCCCAAAAATTTGAGATTTTTATTTTAATATAAAGATTCCATGCTTTCCAAATATGTTAAAAAATTAAAAAAAATTTAATAGCATATTTAAAGAAAAATGCATTTAAAAAATGCAATTACAAAAAATGCATTATTAAAAAATATTTTTTATTTGTAAAATATTTATGTTTAAGCTGATATCATTTCAATTCAAACGCCTTTTAAATCATTGATTTCCTCAAACCCTTCCCAGAAATATTGTTATTTAAAGTTGTATACTTTCGAGATTTTTTAGATTTTTTCGAAAGAAAAAAAGCGAAATAAAATCGCAAGTTTTTTGAATTTCACGAATCTGAAAACGGAAACCTATGTAAATAGACATCAATAGACCCTTTACGTACAAAATTTTATAAAAATCGAAAGACACTTGGTAAATATTTGGGCATTCTTTCATGGAATGGACGATATAAATTTTTCGTACAATTGATTTTGTAAAATTAAAAATTAAAGAGATTTATAAAAAATTAAAAATTTTTTACGAAAGGTCATCCGATTTTGTTCACATTAAAGAATGTGCGAATTTATTCTCGATTTTGATTTTTCGAAAAGTTAAAAAAGTCGGAAAAGTGTGTAACTTTACACATCGATATCTCTAAAAGTTGTTAACGGAATTTAATGATTTAAACTGCATGTAGAAGATGAATGTGTCCTCTTTTAATGTAGTAATTAAAAAATAATATTATAACTTAAAAATGTATTCATAATGCTAATGCGATTTTAGGATGCATTTTTGAAAAATTTCTACCTCTTCAATTTTAACTTTTTTTTTTTTTTTTAAATATGTTAAAAAGCTATATCTTTACTATAAAATGCAAAAATAACTGTTTTGGGACAATAAAATCTACTATTTTTAATATTTCTTTAAAAATATTTCCATAAAGTTTTTCATACAAAAATGTTAATTTTTCAAAAAAATTTTGATTTTTAATTTTTTGTTATATTCTTTTAGTAATATGTAACTTTAAATGTTTATAACTCCTTAACTATACATACGTCGGATTTTATTTATATAAAAATCAGTATAAAGGTTATTACAATAAATATTGTAATATTTTATTCACAAATTAGTGAAAATACTCATTTACTAGTTACATAGAAAAATTAAAAAAAAAAAATGAATTCGTTATTTTTTGAATTTTTCTATGACTATTTTGACTAATTTGTGAATAAAATCAAAACTTATGCATTAATTTTAATCAAATATTTCTTATTTTATTTGTCTTCACGATCAAAGAATAAAAATTTTAATTTTTGATACCTTCGAATTTTTATGATTTAAAAAAAATAAAAATTCTTGAAATTTTGAATAAAAGTAAACTTTTTCTCAAAAGATGGGCTTAATATCTCTATAACCGTTGACCGTATTAAAAAGTAATGTATAAACAACTTAAAGATAATTTTATTTGGAATTTTTTGACATCTTTTTTGAACAAAGTCAGACAAGTCGTTTTCGAGATACGCTTCAATATATAGTGCAACAACCTCTTTAATTTTACAAATCGCGAGAACTATAGTCAATTCACAAAAAGTGGATTAGAGGCTTAGTACTTATTAATGCCGTGTATCCAAATTGACTGAGAAACCTCGTGCCGCAGAATCAGTGTTTCCTTGTGTAATATAATTTAATTCCAATATAAAGTTAGTTAGTCATTTTATTAAAAAATAATTTGAAATATTTTTTCTGTGAAAATAGAAAAAAAAAAATCAAAATTTAACCGTATGATATGAGAAATGGCTCCGTTGGGATTTGAAGCAAAACTAGCTTCAGAAATAAGCTTTTTTTTAAATTTCTAGTTTATTTAGGAACTTCGGAAAGAGTAATAAAGTATAATATGTGAGGAGTTAAAAACTTTTCGAGTAATCACTGTTTTGAGCCAGCATTTATGAATATGACAATGATGGCGCACTTTTTCGCCGTTTTTTTGAATTCATTAAATTTTTTCAATATCATGTAATAATGTCCACCACTTCTACTCCAAAATATCTTGCAAGTGCTCAAGATATTGAAATTTGTTTCATATTATTTGTGCTAAGGAACGTAAACTTTTGATATTGTAGCTCCAATCTTGATAGTATGCTATGCCAACACTGATAACATTCCTTAGTGTAAATAAAGTTATTTTCGGACGTGACCTATTTTCGGTGAAGATATTATATGGCTCCTATGCTTACTTGTGGATGAAGTCAGTGCTAATATTCTTTAGGACTGTAAGAACTTTATAGTCTGTTTTGACGGATTTTCTCGGAGGGTTTATATGGAACGTGTGTTTTATTATAGATCAAGTTTTTTTGTAAAGTTTAAAATTACATTTTATACTTTTTACAATCTTTTGTATACAAAAAACGTAATGTCTAATTTAATACTAATTTATACACTTTACGAGGATTTTCGGAAATGGGCATTATATGGGAGCTATGGTTTTTTGAGGTTCGAACCTGATAAAAAATATAATAGATTGGCTTTTACAATTATAAAAATTATTTTATAAAATTAAATAAGGTTTCAAACGTCCATTGATTTTTACTAAAGTTAATTTTTTTGGGTATGTACCGTAGGGTTAAACAAATATATATGAATAACACGCAAAGAAAAAACATGATTCCGAAATGATCGCGAAAATCAAGTGATGTTCCTAAGTAGTTTATATGGCTAACACAATCAAATTATTGTGTTTTAGACTAAGCTGAATCAATTATTTTTTGTTCTGATCATTTTAACATATGATACTTTGTAATAATATAAAGTCGGTGTACTAAAAGAATAATATGTTTCATAGTAACATATTATTTCAATGAAATATTTGTATGTAATATTTTAATGCGAGGGGTGACAATAATATGATCGTCTTTATTGTTATCTCTCTTTCGAAATAATTTACTCATTCAGTAATGAAATCTTAAATGTGACGGACGTAAAGTGAATAAAAACGTTTAAAAAAGTTCACAAAATTTTTATTAAAAAACTTTATTATTATTTTTTAATAACGAGATCCACTGAGTGCTGACGGAGCAAATCATCAATGGCCACATTTCAAATTGGAAATATTTTTCGGTAAGTACAATAAATATCAATAATTCAGTGCGGTCAAATATAAAAATAATAATAAAAAAAATGTATTTCTACAAATTTTCTTTTAGGTGTGTGAATGTGAAGATGAATTTTCTTGAACGAAATCGTCCAGTGAAGGCTGTGGTATTTGTTTTTTAATTATTTTCTATTCGCAAAATTTAAATTAAAAAAATAATAATAAATAAAAATACATTTTAACCGTATGCATAGTATTATGATTGGGGGTATTATAATATTTAATATAGGGATCATGTTATATTTATGCAGTATGGTTGTGAGGACTGTCACATACAAATGTTATGATTGTGAGGTCCATATTATATTAATATTGGATAGGACAATATTATGTTCACAAAAGGGTATAATAACTGATATGATTGAGGGAATCATAAACCTAAACATTAATGATAGTTACCGATTATGATTTGACCAACCATGTTTTTTCTTTGCGTGAAAGATTAAATTTCCTTTAAAACAATAATTCAAAAACCAATCTTTTTCGCTTTAAAACGATTAGATATTGTTATTTTTTAATAATTGAATTATTAAAAAAAATTTTACAAGAAATAATATCAAAAATAAAGCATACATATTCCTTTATTTTACTTTTTGTTTAATATAAAAAACAAAAAAACTATCCAAAATTTTACGAATAACGCAAAGTATTTTTAATATTTTTATATGTTCTCCGTTAATTTTACTTTAAAACGTTTAGATTTGCGATAATCATTTCCATTTTAATTTAAAGACGATTGATTAAATTCTTACAAATGCTATTATCATTTCCAAATTTTTAAATAAAAAACATAAAATAATATAAGAGACGCATTATATTTTCCTAATTCTTTAAGTTTTAATGTTTTATTTAAGCTTAATAATAGGAAATTTATATCCTAACAAAATTTTCAATTATTTTCGACATCGATGTCCCACTAAACAAACTTTTTACACTCATAATTTTAAAAAATTTAACAAAAATTCGTTTTAAAATATTATTCGATTAATCGTTGAAAATGTTTGTTCTAAATTGATATATTTTGTTCGTTCGAAAAGAAAAACGAATTTGTTCCTTGAATAATCGAAAAATATTACAGGTTATAAATATAAATTCGGTTAAAACGAGAGTTATTTCGGTTACACTTCGAAACTTGTTAATTGGGAATGATTTCGAATCCTGGCGAACACGTATAGTATAGAAAATATAAAAAAATTATATACAACAATCTGCTACACTCGATAAATGGCATAGGGTACGTTGTAGACCTTCTTCAGTTTTAAAAACTTATAATACACCCTCAAAAATATGAGTTATGCTTAGAAAAATGTTTTTGGCTATATTCCCTTAAAAATTGAATCCCAAATTTTGTTATTCTTTTGTCTAACTTACATTAGATAGTTTTTTTGTGAAAAAAGTGTCATTTTCAAGCAGTGTGTTATTAAAAAGAATACAAACAGGGACCGTAATATTTTTATTTTTTTTATTTTTTTGAGCAGAAATACCGGTTATTTTTCGACTTTTATTTTTTTGAGCAAAAATAACAGTTATTTTGTGATTTTTATTTTTTCGAGCAGAAATACCGGTTATATTTTGATTTTTATTTTTTCGGGCAAAAATAACAGTTTGTTTTTGATTTTTATTTTTTGAGCAGAAATAAAAGTTATTTCTTCATTTTTACCACGGAACAAAATCACCAAAATAAAAAAATAAAAACTCCAAAAATAAAAAAATAGACAAAATGTGTTTATTTACAAATTATACAAAGACGAAAAGCGAAAAAAATATACTCCGAAATGAAATAAATGCAAAAAATATTTAAAAAATCCAAAATTAAAAAAAAAAATTATTAAAAAAACTAGAACAGTTAACAATTATTAACAACAAAATTTAAGTTTCAGAAAATAACTTTTATTTCTGCTCGAAAAAATAAAAACCACAAAATAACTTTTATTTCTGCTCAAAAAAAAAAAAAAAAAAAATAATAAAAATCAAAAAATAACTTTTATTACTGCTCAAAAAAATAAAAATCAAAATTTCAAAAAGCATATCATTTTTTGAAAGTAGACTCCATACAGATCACAATGATGTATTTGATTCAGTTTTCCGACATTTGGTTGCTACTGTTTTTTTTTTGTTTAAAAATTCAAAAATAACAGTTATTTTCGGTCCCTGAATATAAATCATAATTCTTTCATTAGAAAAACATTTACAAATTCTAAATTTAAAACATTTACAATTTTCTAAAGAACAATTGGGGAACAACAGACAGACATCTGGTCGAACATTTTCATAAATAATTTTGAATTGTAGACCATAAGAATATTTTTCTGTTTGAGGCTTTATTTAATATATTTTTAATAGACCACACAAAAAGTATGTAAATATTAAACCGGGGTTCACATACAGCAATTTTTCTTGCGGCAGTTCTGACTTCATAGCAAAATATTCCCTTCCCCTCTACGCTATAAACCTAGAATTGCAGCAAGATATGTATGTGAATCCCGACTGAAATTAAAGCAATTTATTCTCTCTAAAAATTTTAATCATAATTCGTAGTTTAGAACACAATTAAATCGTTTACAACTTTACAATTCAAAAATTGATTGCTCTGAACAAAAGGCACCATAAAATAAGTTTGAAGCAAGGTTAGTTATTGAATGCAAGAATTTTTGCTGTAAAAACTTATTTGTGCAATCATAATAAAAATTATAAATAAAATATTTTTTTAAGGATGAACTGTAAAACTATATTTGATATTAAATAAATAAACAAATCACTTCTCACAAGAAATGTTTAAAAACTTATTGACACACTAACCATCATAAATGGTTAGCTATTGATCCTTAAATAAAATTTATATTAGTATTTAATACTTTATTAAATAAAATTGTAATAAACAAGCTCTGTTCCTCTTTTTAGATTTTATATTTTGCAAATCCTTTTATCAATTATTAATTAAACAAATTATAAATGGTGACGTATGATTAATATTAATTCCTGATTATTTAATTTGAAATGTTTATTTTTTTAGTTCTAATATGGTTTTTCTTACTAATATTAATTACTATTTCTAGAATGGTTTTTCTTATTGAATATATAAAAGTTAATTTAATTTAATGGCATTTAAAATATTTGCTATTACTATTTTTTTTCTCCGATAGCATTGCCCTCAAAAAATCTACATTTTTAATTTATAAAAAAACCTAATGCACCAATAAATTTTTATTTTTTCTAGAGATTTTTCTATGGTTCTATTAATAAAATCATTGTAGCAATATATAAATTCCATTGAATTTTGTTGTCATTAAAATCTAAATAAACAATAAAATGATTTTTCGTCTACCTTTTCTTTTTATTCTGTTTAATTTTATTTTATTTCTTTTCTAATTTGATTTTTTTTAAACAAATAGATTTTTGTTTATCAATAATAAATACGTTTATTATTTATTGCGCGTAATTTACATTTTATATTTTGAGTCTTTTTGTTTAAAAATCCATTATAATTTGGACATGTTTCATATTTATTGTAGATCCGGTGGTAAACATTTAATAAAAATTAAAAATCTATATAAACGTTTATATTCTATATACAATAAATATTAAAGAGTGAAGTCAAAAGAAAAAAATATATATATTTTTAATAATAATTTTATAAAGTGTATGGTTTGTTATTGTATTTTTGTTCGCAACAAAAATTGTATTTGTTTATAAATCGCATAATAATTAAATAAGTTTAAAGTAATATAAACAAAATTATAAAAATCGTTGAGTAAAACATTCTGGAGGTATTAAGACAACAGTCCCGTTCTATTGCTGCCCTTAAGAGGAAATCAAAACTCAAGGTAATTATCTAAAATTAGTTTAAATTCATATAAGATTATTTAGGTTTTCAAAATTAATTAATTTCTCTATATTATGCTAAAAGTCCACAATATAACCCTACTTAATCAAATCATTTGCAACAAAAGCGTTTATCATAAGTATATTTGTCTAGGTCAAGTTATCATACAAAACACATCAATCAAACATTTAATCTTAAGTCTCAGTTTCACTCACATACGTGAGAAAAACATTAGTTAAAATACAGTTTAAAAAACTAAGAAAAAAAGTTCACAATTGTTCAACCATTAATAGCAGCACAAACACTGTCATATGAACTAATACCACGACAATAATAGCAACGATAATGTCCTTGTAATTATGATGAGGGCACTGCACTCGCGCCTGAATGCATTTATTTTTTGTTGTTTTTATTTTATTTTTTTGTTTTTTTGTTTAATATAAATTACTACTGTTGCCATTGTTGTTAAGTTACCTTGTGACGTTTATTTTATTTTGTAATATAGTTCATGGAGTAGGAACATGCAATGATGAGTGAGTATGAAATTAAATATAAACAGGCATATATATGTGAATATTAGAGGTGTGCAAAAGAGACACATTGTATTGTATAACTATAGTCCTTACTATAGAAAAAACTACAGTCTGGGCTAAAAACTAAACTATAATCTGGACTATAGACTAAACAATAGTTTGGTCTAGTAACTAGGCTATAGAATAGACTATAGTTTCGACAATGGAATAGAATATAGTCTCGACTATAAAATACACTATAGTCTCGACTATAGAATAGACCATAGTCTCGAATAAAGAACGCACTATAGTCTCGAATATAGGATAGACTATAGTCTCGACTATAGAATAGACTATAGTCTCGAATAAAGAATACACTATAGTCTCGAATATAGAATAGACTATAGTCTCGACTATAGAATAGGCTATAGTCTAGACTATAGAATAGACTATAGTCTCTACTATAGAATAGACTATAGTCTCGAATAAAGAATACACTATAGTCTCAAACATAGAATAGACTATAGTCTCGACTACAGAATAGACTATAGTTTCGACTATACAATATACTATAGCCTGAACTGTAGACAAATCTAAAAATTCTGGATTGATGTCTAAACTATAGCATGGACTTAACTATAGCCCGGACTATAGACTAAACTATAGTCTGAACTTGAGAATAACCTATAGTCTGTACTAAAGACTAAACTATAGTCTGCACTCTAGACTGTACTATAGTCCAAACTATAGACTATAGTTTGGACTATAGACTATAGTCAGGACTATAGATGCTAGTCTTGACTGTAGACAATACTCTGCACTATAGACTAAACTATAGTCTGTAGAATAGACTATAGTCTGGACTATAAGCTGTAGTTTGCACCAGACTATAGTCTGGACTATAAACTGTAGTTTGGACTGTGGACTATAGTCTGGACTATATACTACAGTCTGGACTACAGACTACAGTCTGGACTATAGACTACAGTTTGGACTGCAGACTACAGTCTGGACTGTAGACTATAGTCTGGACTATAGACTATAGTCTGGACTATGGACTATAGTCTGGACTATAGGCTATAGTCTGGACTATGGACTATAGTCTGGACTATAGGCTACAGTCTGGACTATAGACTAGAGGCTGGACTACAGACTAGAAACTGGACTATAGAGTACAGTCTGGTCTATAGTCTGGACTATAGACTATAGTCTGGACTATATACTATAGTGTGGACTATAGACTATAGTATAGACTAAGCAATATAGTCTGGACTATAGGTTATAGTCTGGACTATAGGTTATAGTCTGGACTATAGGTTATAGTCTAGACTAAGCACTATAGTTTGAATTATAGGCTATAGTCTGGACTATGAACTATAGTTTATAGTCTGGACTATAGACTATAGTAGTATAGTCTGGACTATAGACTATAGTAGTATACTAAATTCTGGACTGTAAACTGTAGTTTGGTGTATAAATTATAGTCTGGACTATAAACTGTAGTTTGGAACAGACTATAGTCTTGACTGTAGACTGCATTTTGGACTTTAGACTATAGTCTAGTCTTTATACTATAGTCTGGACTATAGACTATAGTTTGCACTGTATATTAAACTATAGGCTAAACTATAGTCTGGATTAGAGACTAAACTATAGTCTGGACTGTAAACCTAAGTACAGTGGACTAAACAATTGTCTGAGCTGTAGATTAAACTATAGTCTGGACTATAGTCTTGACTAAATACTGTATTTTGGACTGTAGACTATATTGTGGTCTATGTATAATAGTCTGGACTATAGACTATAATCTGCACTATAGATTAAACTATAGTCTGGACTATAAACTAAACTATAGTCTATAGACTAAACTATAATCTGGACTACAAACCTAACAACTGTAGACTAAACAATTATCTGAGCTGCACATTAAACTATAGTCTAAACTATAGCCAAAACTATAGACAAAACCATAATCAGGACTTTACTATGATTAAAAATATACACTAAACTATAAACCGGACTATAAACTAAGCTATAGTCTGGACTATTGATTGAAGTCTGGGCTATAGACTAGACTATAGTCTGGATTATCAACTCAACTATAATATGATTTTTAAACTGGACTATAGGTATCCCTATTGTTTTCAAATAATTATTTCTATGAGAATGTGAAGTAAGAAAAAAATAAATATATTTGTGTTTTTGTGTTCTATATATTATTTACTTTTATTAAGACATGCGACGTCTCTACCGCCACTGTTGAGGACACTTACTGATAATCAACATCAGACATACGCTCGCATAGGAAAGGAAAAAATACTTATATTAACACAAACACTACTAGGACTACAATAACAACAATTTGTTAAAAAGGAAAAAAAAAAAAAATAAAACAAAACTAGGTTAACATTTTTTTATTGTTACAATTTTTGTTTTGTTTCTTATTGCATTATGGCAAGAAAAGCCTTAAATGCAAAAACAATAAAACAAAGACAAAAATAATTACAGAAAAAGAAAAAACAACATTAAAAGTGCAATAAAAGAAAAAATAGATTGTTAAACCTTAGAATGTTTAAGAAAATAAATGGTTTTTAAATGCATGTTTCTTGGTATGTACTATTTTTGTTTCTTTTTGTTGTTCTTCCTTTCATGCTATTATTTTTTATGCTGTTTATTAGTTTGCATTTCTTTTGGTTAGAAAGTGTTAATGAAATTTGTTTAGAGTACACAAGTAAACAACAATAATTAAAAAAAAAAAATAATAATACACCTCCTAACATTTATATTTATTTATAACAGTATGAGTAATAATGACGTATGATTAATCGTAAAGAAATAAATATTAATCATACGCTAAGTGTTGCTGATACATATTTGTTTAAAAATAATTTGAGTGATATTTTGTTGTTATTTTAATAAATAATACAATTTACTAAAATACATTTGAAAAAGAAACATAGAATTCTAATTCTGCTTTTAAATAAAGTCTTAATTTAATTATGCATAAAAAATTTAATTTAAATTCATAACATTTTCAACTTCAAACCACTAAAAAGTAAAGAAATACCACCACAATCCAGTTCTATTATATCAAAAAGTGCAACATAATTGTCAACTAAGATTCTTTACTAAAATCATGCAAACAAAAACAAAAGAAGGACTAAAAAACAGTACGAATTTGTAACAAACTAAATGCACCCCACAAAAGAATGAAAACCTCTTTTTGTAAACAAATACTCATAGTAAAATTGTTAAGAAGATTATTGCAAGTACATACATATAAACATGTCCGATTTGGTTGGGTTTTTGTGAGGGTGTGTAGTTACAATTGTGTATATTTTTAGTTCTTGTGTTAGTGTATGCGTTTTCATCTTTTAGCATTGTTATGCATAAAACAATAGAAAGCTTAAATTTGTTATTGTTAGTTGCAAGATGCCAAGGACAATATTTAATAGAAAAAACATACTCCAAACCAAAATCTTTTTGGAAAATGATTGAAAAACATATTTTTGTTTTTGTTTTCGTTTTCTGTTTTTTTTTTTTTTAATATAAGCTTGAGGGTTAAAACATATAGAACTTAGTATTTATTTTTAATAATGTTTTTGAGAAAGTTAATGTTTGATTATGTGTAAATAAATAGTTTACAGGCAAGGTTAAATGTGGTCTAGTGTTATTCAGATATACTTTTTATTTTTCCAACTTTAGATACCTAAATAATGTACAGAAAGGATAAAATGTTGTTATTCGCATAGAATTATAATCCAGATATCCTTGCTGTCATCCCTTTCTAAAGTCCTGTTATTGGTTCCACTCCTGTATGCAAATGCATAGTGAATTTAAACCTAACATTATCTTTAAAAATGTTTAGCTCTAAAAAAGTTATTTTGATGCAAGGGAAAGATATCATTTTTTGCTTTGAGTAAAACTTATTTAGACCTTGGACTTGGGCGAAGTTATAGACGGCCTTTTGCAGCTTAAATCATAAAACATTGTAAAGGTATGTCTTGAGTTATTGGAGACTTAACATACGCAAAATCATTTCCAATAGTAGCCTTTTGCCGTGAATCATTTCCTTTTGGGGTGACTATGATTCATAAAGGCTTATCGGAATTTGCATTGTACAATGTTTCTGCATTCTTAAAATCGTTAGATTTTATCGAAAATTATTTTGACACAGTTGCTATCTAGAATTATCTCAAAATGCAATCATATTAACTTGTCCTTATTGTCCACAAATTTTTCTTTATTTCTTCTTTTTTTAAATGTTCACTTTCATGAGTGATTCGAATCAATGATTATTACTCCAATAGCTCTTTCAGACACTTGGTTTGTCCTCTGTCTTTGCAAATTATTGGATGTTATCTTGTTAAGCTAAGTTCACATTATATTAATATTTGACGATTTTTACAAAAAAATTTATTTGTAAAATGTGAACAAAAAATATTTTTACGAACTAAAAAAAACAGCTTATTTTGGTCAAACAAAAATATTTGCTTTGAGTCAAAAATGTGATAGGTGTGAACACAAAATCTAACATATTTGCCATTATTTTGGGCGAAATTTTGTTTCATCATACAAAAGAAATGTAAAATCAAACATAAAAAGATGCGGTGGGCTGCTTAAATTGAAATGTTGTTGTTTTTATGAATTTAAACTTTAAATCGACAAATAGATATTTTTATTTTATCTATTATAATACAGTTTTTTAAATAAAACTTTTAATATATGAACATTAGAGTGTCCCGAGAATAGCGTTTTTCGAGATTTCGATGTAGTAACACCCCTCAAACGATGCGTAAAAATTAGCTGAGTATTGGAAAAATATTAAAAAAAATTTTTAAAATTAGTCTTCAGTTCCCTACCAGCGATTTTAAAATCATGGGTCCCATACATTTTGGTAAAAAAAAAGTTTCGATTTTTTAATCGAAATGGGTATCAAAATATTCGCAATTTTATGCTAGTTATGGAAAAAATATTTAAAATTTTTCCAATGGGATTTTCGTTCGCTAGAAGACTTTTTAAGGTTTTTAGACGAACAATTTTTTTTTTTTTAATCTGGAAAATTACATATTATCAACAGTTCTTACTACAATGCAATTTTTTTTTTTAAATTTTAGCTTTAAAAGGAACAAAATTATAAAATTCTGAAGCATTTGTATATACTAGGGACTTTGTTTTTGCAAAGGAGACTCGAACATTTTTTTTCTGAATTTTTAAAAAATTAAATAAATCGGTTCAATAATAACTGAGATATCGGGCAAAACGTTTTTTGAAGCTCTTGTTTAAGCTACATATTTTTATAAAATTTCGGTTTTTTAATCAACCAAATTCTTTCATAATCAACCGATTTATGGGCCAAAAACTAAAACAAATCTGTTAAGAATATAATTACACACACAAACATGTATATTAAGCATTGTAGTGACTATTGGCGATGTTTTTGTTAGGCAAATAGGCAAGCAGTTTTTTATTTTTATATATAAAACAAACCATTGAAATTGGGTACCCAAATTCGCTAGACAGCTTGAAGTAAAATAGATCAGACATTTGAATATGAAAAGATATCATGTTGATCCTGATCATATGTTGATCTATCATAGATTTTTCTTCATTCTGATCTTTACTTCTCTTTGTCTGTTCCAATTATGACATTCATGTGGTATCCTGCAAATATGGAATTGGTGACGTTTCTTTGAATGTCATGTAAATTATGCGATTTAAAGTTTGAAAGTCTTCTACTTTGGCATCCACAAGTTCAGCAATTTTAACATTACATTATATTCGCTGTTTTCTTCAGGTTAAAGAGAGATCGAAAAGTTTACTACAAAATATGGGCATTAGCGCAACACAGGTAGCTCCTACTTCGCATTACCCGATCTTCCACAATTCTTTGAAACTCAAGATCTTGGTGTCGGTGTTCAGATTGAAATAAAGAGATAGTACCTGCTCATTAGAAGTCAGATATAAAAATGTACAGAATCTTTAATAAGTCCCTGATGAAAGTGTTTATGTGTTAAGTTGTTTATTTTTTAATTCTGTCATCTCTAAACAAATACATACATAAGTATTTCAAAACAATTTCCTTTCGCAGCATAATCATATTCACCTCACAAACCTTGATATAAACAAAATTACTATAAAAAATTTTAATATTATTCTCAAGATTTGAGCACACAAACAAACGAACGCATCTCAATGAGTGAATTTATAAAAGTAGCTGAGTACTCCTTCATTCACCCTAAAGAATGAAAAAAAAAAAAAAAAATTGTTTTTCTGTTAAAAAAAAAAAAATACTTACATTTGTGATGAATATGTGTCATGTTGCTGATGAGGTTGAGGATGTTTTGAAGAATGTTGTTTTGATGTAAGAGTCTGAGTACACAACCGGATGAAACCTTCAACAAAGGTCAACTAGTTGACAGACAGAATGACTGACTGACTGTCAAAAAGAATGTTGTTTATGAGTACTTTTTCGTTGTGGGTCAAAATATAATTTTAGTGCTTTTGTGTTTTTAATTTCGCAGTAATAATAATGTAAACAAACTTTAGTTAAATGTTAATTCATAATTTTTTTAAATGCAACCATTAAGTATGGTGATTTTTTTTTTTTTTTTTTAAATTGCAGCCTGCACATTTGCGTCAACCGGAAATGTAATTGTTGTGATTTTCACAGAATTTGCGAACACTTTTAGACAATGGAAGATAGAAATATTCCATATGGTCAAGAAAATTTATTGAAAAATATGTACAATCTCTCATATTTAAGAATATACATAATAATGTCACTCATATTTTTATTATCATTAATTTTTTTTTAATTGAAATTTAATTTTAAAGTCCTTTTTAATTTTTAATTTTATTAATTAAAACAACATTTGTAAAGTTATTTCAACTTAATACTTAAGGATTCAGAATATGTAAAGTGATGAAGTTACGTATTCTAATTCTTCAAAAGTGTGAGTTAAATGAAAGATCTTTACGATTAGCACCAAAAGGCACATGGATGCTGACGAAGATTGTAGCGGATCAGAAAATGCATTCCATCCTGTTAGTTTCTAATAAAACTTTTTCTGTATTCTAGAAACATTATTATAATAATGAACTTGAGCCTGAATAAAAATACAATAATTATTAAGTCCTTTTTAATATTTCAGATTTACCCCCATTTATTTCCATATTAACCTTTATATTCTTTAATGCCAAATAATGTTCATTTAAAATTTGTTTTTCTCATCTCTGTTCACAATTTAATTATCACTATTTAAGCGGTTTCACATTTACAAATTGGTTCGTGTGGTTACTGTCAATATATGAGAAAAGTTTGTCTTTGTATTTGTTTTTTGTCTGTGTAAATATTGGTGAATAGTGTATGTGTGTTGAATGTGAGTTATTATTTTTTGGTTTTTGTTACTATTTTTGGGTTTGGTTTATCTGTTTTGAAATTCAAGGATACTGTTTGTTTAAAATTTTGTATGTATGTCTAGGTAAAGTCGAAGGACACTTAAAATAATATAGAATATTAATTTAAGAGGATGAAAATTAAAATATAAAATAAAGGTAAATAAATTTATCAAATAACAGTATAATTTTTAGATATATTACCGTTATAAATTTATGTTTGTTAAATGAAAAGTATAACCCTTAATTATAGCCTACACTGGTATAGATAGGTAAGCAGTTTAGTACTGTAGTTTTAATATGTTAATAATTATCAGGACAATCGATACTGTGCTTCATATGAACCGAACTGTTAGTAATTATCCGTTTTAGATAATTCTAAGAATTTGAAATTGTTTTGTTGCAGAATATTTTGTTGTTTATATTAATTTTTATAATTAGTTATGAAGACATATTTTTGCCTATTTAATACTAAACGAGAGAAAAAGATATAGTCGGTCAAACCCGACCATATGATACCCTACACCATTGTGTCCTTTATAATTCGGGGAGGGGTCATTTATTAGATATGTAGTCAAATGTGGACCGATACACATAAGTGTAAAATAAGACATACAAATACAGAATATTACGTTGATGCTGACATCTATGAATTTATTCACTTTTGGGTGATTCCCGAAAGAGGGCCTAATATGGGAGCTATGGTAAATTATGGACCAATCTTTGTAAAATTTGGCACTATCATTTATGTCTATATAAAACTTATTTGTGTCGAATGTTAACTTGATACTAACATTTTAATAGGATTTATGGCCGTTAGGGCTTTATATGGGAGCTATGGGTAATTATGGACCGATCTTTTTAAAAATCGGTACACTTATTTAGACTTATATGAAACTTATATGTGCCAAATTTCATTAAAATATTGCAATACTTAAGGGATTTATGATCGTTAAACCCTTTTTCGGGAAGACATTCGTATGGGGGCTAGGTGAAATAATGAACAGATCATAACCAATTTCAATAGGCTTCGTCCCTGAACCAAAAGAAACCAGTGTACCAAATTTCATAAATTTTGTTTCGAAATTGCGACCTGTAGTTTGATTACAAGGTTTACATGGACGGACAGACGGTTTACATAAAAACTTAATTTTACACCAAAGAGAACTTTCAACATAATATTTACATATTTTATATTTACTGTCAAAAACTTACGTTTTTCAAATCTAATTCCAAGAATGATGTTTTGGGCAGCACCACGGCCATCACGCCACAATTTGACAAATGGTCTATCAACGGCCTTTTGGGTAGCAGTGGGCGTGAGACCTTGAACGATTCTTAAGTTATCGTTGATAACCTTGGCCAACACAGAAAAAAATATTTCAAATAATTTTTTAATAAAATTATTAATTAACTTTATATTGGAATTTAATTATATGATTTATTAATATAATTAATTTTCTAATTGGTTTACAGTTTTGTTTTATAATAAATTGACAGCTGTTAATAAAATATAAAGAAAAATTAAGTATTTGTCTATAAAAGTACAGAAATAAAATAAATTTAAGTAAATTTTCAAAAATTTTCAGCTCAATATCAATTATTCTAGTTATTAATATTATTATTTTGATGATTGGAGTAAAATCAATTAAAAATTAATTAATATTACAAACTTCGTAATTAAAGTCCATTTTTACTTTTTTATGTGAAGGGAGCCAAACAGTTGTTTCAGGAGGCGTTTAGATACAACGTTCATGTGGGAAGAGTAGGCATCCAAGTTGACACCGCATACGAATATGGGAGAATCAGCAGATGAGGCATAGATGATGACCTTCTTGGCACCACCCTTGAAGTGAGCAGAGGACTTTTCGACGATGGTGAAGACACCATATTTTTATTTTAAAAGTTAATGACAAATATTACAAAAATAAATCTTTTAAGTCAAATATTTTTTAAACAATGAGAGTTTATTTAGTACAGTAAGCATCATCAGAAATGTAAAAATATTTAAAAACGGTTCATATTTGTAAAAGTTTCAAGTTCCGATATGTTTTCATCTCTCAAGGTCACTGTAGCGCCGTCTCACAGTGCTTTAATCTTATACAACGATTTGACAAAAATTTAAACTTGGTACGCTTATTACTTTAGACTTAGGATAAATAAATACGAAGTTTTGAGTTTTGACACGCCTACCACCCATATATCCTGAAGTTAAAAAACAATTTTTTTGTATAAAATACTGGTCTGAACTTTTCCAAAATTTGTGGCAGCCACTAAAAATAGCTTGCTTATAAGTCTGTTCATTTATCTTTTAATCGGAGCAAGGACACGCCTACCTCCACCAACATTTGTGATTAGAGTTAAATATGGTTTATTTGCAAGTTTGCCAATTTATATTTGAATCGGAACTAGAACACCACTACCTTTCGTATATCCTGAATTGAGAAAAGCTCATTTCTGGTTTTAATTTTATAAAAATAGAAGGAGGTGTCACAGAAAATTGGCACATAAATTATTTTACACCCAAAGTAAATATATATAAAGTTTTGGAAAAATCGGGGCAAGAAAAATGTGAAAAACACATTTTTTTCTAAAATAATGGTCGAAGCAGTATCAAAATTTGCGATAGCCATTGGAAACAGATTTATGTGGGACAGACAATATTTGATTTAATAGGAGCAAGGGCACACCTACCTCCCCTAAGCCCTATAATTTTTTAATATTAGTTTAATATCTGCACACACATTTCATCTTCCGTAACTTATTAATTCATTTCCAACATTATAGTTGATCTTTTTAGGTTTCAATATTGTATTAAATTTTAAAACAATGTATGTAGATTAAACATCAAGAAATATTTAAACAAAGAATTATTTGACTTTTGTTTAAGAAAAAAAAAAAAAAATTTAGAAATTTTTTGAACTCATGTAATTTTTGTATTAATATTAAAAATGCTCTATAACTAGCACCATTTGTTGAATTTTCAACGTAATATCCATATTTCGGAATAATTTTTATAATTTCTTTATTTTAATTTAATAAAATAAATTACGTTAATATTGAGAACTCTTTGAAATTAAAGTAAAAACTGGACATTAGATACCTTTTATACCCTTCACCACATGTGTAAAGGGTATATATAAGTTTGTCATTCCGTTTGTAATTTCCACAATTTTCGTCAAAGAGCAAAAAAGTTTATATTTTCGGGATCCTTGTAAGAAGCGATGACGATAGGACCATGTCCGTCCGTCTGTGTGTCGGTTGAAATGGCGTTAATGAAGCCCACCGATAACTGACATATATAATATATATATATCAAACGAACGGAAATCCTTTCGAGAATTTTGCTATAGAAATTCAGCAAGATCGGTTTATACATCGCGGAGATATGCTTAAATAAATTGGTTCATAATAAATGAGATATCGGGCAAAACGCATTTTTTAAGACCTTGTTTAAGCTATAGATTTTTATTTTTATATAGATCGGTCATAAATATTTTTATAAAGTTTCGGTTTTTTTAATAAACAAAATTCATTTATAATCAACAAAATTATGGACCAAAAACTAAAACATATCTGTTAAGAATATAAATACACACACAAACATGTATATTAAGCATTGTAATGGCTATTAGTTTTTGTTTTTTGTATAGGCATATAGTTTAGTTAGCAACAGCAGTAAAATAATGAATAACAGTGTTGTTGTTGTTCTTTGTATATGCAGTAGAGTATTCATTTTACTCGACTTTTTCATTGTTCGAATAATCAAATAACTCGAAAATGCAGTTTTTAAATTACTCGAATACTCGAGTAAATTTTTTAAATTACTCGAGTTATTCGATTAATTTATAACTTAAAATTTTGCTCTATTTTTCAATGCTTATCAAAAAAGTATACAAAAATATAGCTTAAAATAAGAAATAGTCTTTCCAAAATAGTATATAATTAAAATTTTCGTAAATATTTATGAATATTTGTGTTTTTTGCTTTGATGAATATTTAATATATTCATTGATAGTTAAATAAATAGATCTAACAAATTTTGCCTATCTACTTGAACCAAATTTTATATTAAGGGTAGTTCGAAATGCGATTTTGTCTCATTACCTAACTTTTAAATTTGGACACATACTAACCTATGTACAACAGAGGTTTTTAGTTATATTTAAAATGTTTGTACAATATTTTTAAGTATCGGAGATCCAGATTTATTTTTAAAATGTTTTATAATTCATCGTTCATTTCTTATTGTTTTTTATTTTATTTTTGTTATAATTTAGTAAAACCGACTCAGTATAATATTTTACACAAATATTATACGGATTTTTATCCGTTAGGCTGTGAAAGAATTGTGAAAATATATATTTTTTAGTTTCTTAGTTATTGCATTTTGAAAATGACAAAAAACACTTTGGACTATCCTTTTTTTACATAAAGTAGTTCAGCGATTCTTCACATAAAGCACAAGTTTACATGCTTAACTTAGTTTTAAGTCCAAATTCCTTCTATATAACCAATTTCATTCAAACCATCACCTTCATATTCTCTACACCAGACTGAGTATTTATTGTTATATAACCAATAATATGTTTTTCCAAATCAAGTTTAAAATCCTTCAATTTATTTCTTATTATTTATTATATTTATATTAAAATTATTTGAATTTTACTTTATAATTCTTTAAAGTGACGTTTATATTTTTATTTAATTTTTGTAATTAAAAAACGACCTTTAACTATGTATTGTAATTTAGGCATATATTCGGTTCTTTTTACTAAAGACATTTTTTTTAATAAAATTACAACTGTACCACTTTTAGATTCGAAACATTCTATACAAATTTTGAAACATTGTTTTTAAGTTAAATTTTTTAGAAAACTAAAATTAAAACATCCTAGTTAAGAAAGAAAATATTTAAAATATTTTTTACTCGAATTATTCGATTAATCGGCATAATTTGCTCGAATAAATTGTTACTCGAAATTCTTGATTTTACTTTAATCGAACAGTTGTTTGATTTTAATTTCTCTATTAATCGAACAAACAATATTCCAGTGAATACCCTAATGTGCAGTCAGTTTATATATACACACATACAAAAATAAATAAGTATGGAATTGTTGTTGTTGTTTTTTTTTTAAGCAAAGCTTGTTATGATTTTTTTTTTTTATATTAAAATTTTTGTAGTTTGAAAAAAATGTAGATTTATAAATTTAAATAATGATAGCATACGTTAAGGCGAAAATTTAATTATTTGTCGGTAAAATGGTGAATGGTATCAAAGATTCGGCACATCTTTTTTCAATTTCATTCAAATTAAGTTGTTTTTAAAGTTGTGGGAAAAAATAGGCTCTAATTATTTTTTAAATTTTTTAAATAACTATAAAAACTTATATAAAAAAATTTTATAATTTTTTATAAGTAATAAATATGTGTAAATTTGAGCTGTAATATATATATGTGTAACACTATATTTTAAAAATAATAATAGTTTTAAATTAAAAATATTCTAAAGTATTGAAAAAAAAAAACCTTCCATACATTTCCTCAAAAAATGAATTTTTGACAATTTTTTTCCTAAAATAGTTTAAAACCAGCTTTTTGGTTCAATAATATTTGCTTTAAATTCTCTGAATTTAGCGCCCTTTAGTAGCCACAAAATAAAATTTAACCAAAAAAATCTTTTTAAATTTAATGAGCTAAATTGTTAATTTTTTTAAAAACGTTTACTTCAACACAATTTGAAAAAAGTTCATTTTGATTTTTGTCTATGGTAAAAAGCACTGTGCGTCTGTTGTCCAGCTACAAACCCCAGCTAACAAATTTATAAAAACTTAACTCTACCACTATCAATGTTCCTAATTTCATGAAAATCGGTTCAGCGGTTTAAAAGATTCAGACTTATTACTATTTATTTTATAAATGGTCCCACTGTACACTGCCATATAACTTGATAATTCGAGAACAAATCTTTAAATTTTCTTTTCACCAAAATTAATGATATATTGAAATTTGGGAAATATATTCTAAGTGACATCCCCTTTCATAATTTTAGGTACGTTTAAAGGTAGTTCGCTAAAAGGAAATTTAAACCACCCTAATATACATAATTAAAAAGAAAACGTAATAAATGCCTACAGCATTTGCCTCCTTAATGTTTATCACTTAATTTTCATATCCAATAAAATTCCAAACATTAAATTATTAATCAATCAATTGTAATGATATCACCTTCACACATCTCAAAAATATATCAAAACATTTAAAAAAGTATTTTATCTTAAAATATTTAATATTTCATAAAGTCCAAGAATTATAAAAAAAATTGTTTATATTTTTGATAAATTCCATTGAGTCATGTAATAACACTGTTTGTTTCTTTTTTTGTATTTTCAATTTCCTTTCAGTTGTCTAAATGGAGCGAAGTGAAAGCCAACGAAGAAGGCGGTATGTATCAATAAAGTTTATTCACATTTATTCAAATTTGTTTGCCATAAATTAAATATTATTAATATATCAGAATATAATAAAGGAAAAACGCCACTTTTTCCAACATTTAAAACAACATTTTAGCATAATTAAATAAACAAAATTGTTATTGTTTTTTTTTATTTTAATTTGTTTTTGCCATAAATGAAAATAAATCGCTGTTTAATATTTTTCTCATGCAATATTAATTATAACATTAAAGTAATTTGTAAGAAAAAATTACTAAAAAAATTTACAAAATTTAAGTAAATAAACAATTATTTTAAAGGAAATGAGGAACATAATTATAAGAGCACTTCAAAAGAATTAAGGAAATACTTATATTAAGAGCTCTGACTGATTTTTGACATATAAATTTATATATATTTATGTTTGTTTTAAGTTTAATGATTCCAAAAACATCCTGTTAAAAATATTTATCTGTTTAAGGTGTTCGTATAATTATTGTCTTTACTGCAGGCATTTTAAAACAAAAGTTTTTTTTTTTTTTTTTTTTTTTTTTTGTAATGAGAATTTAAAAGTGCGGTATTTAAAATTACTTTTGAATTACGTTTGAATGTGTGAAGTGTTGTATTTTATTTTTATAAGAAATAATAAAAATAATGATGCAGTGGTATGAGTTTGTAAGTATTTTGTGCTCACTTGCATTCACTGCATAAATAATGATGAGTTTTTAAGTGCAAAAATATTTCAAATATTTTATTTTTTTTACTTCCCTTTCATCTTAATTCCGCACCTTATCATCTATTTAATAGACTGATTTTAGAGAATGTAAAGAACAATGAACATTTTTGCCAGTAGCAGTAAATGACAGACGTATTGTTGATTTTATTTTTTCTATTTTCCAGGTCAATCAATAAAAGGATAACAAACTATACAAGTTTTATATGGTTCTTTTATTTTAATACTTAAAAATTCTTTGTGAATAGTTTCGAGTGTATGTGTGTATATGTACCATGAAAGTTGAATTTTATTTGAAGTTAAATTGTACAGAGAAGTACACGTTTAAGGACGAGAAAAATATAATTAAGAAAAGATTTTCTCGAAGCCTTTTACACAGGATTTTATTAATTCCAAAGTAAGTTGTTAGTCTGTATATATAAAAGAGTAACGTTACTTAATTTGACTGACAGACTGACTTACTGATTCATTATCACACAGATCGAACGGTTAAAGCTAGAAAAATTAAATATGGACTGTCGATTGGTCTTATACCGATTGGTCTCATACCGAATGGGATGGGATTTTTAGAAATTCTAATATTTAGGGAGTAAAAAAGGATAAAATCAGTAACCTTATACATATCTCCTAAACTAATAGAGACAGAAAATAAGTTGTATAGTTATCGTTTTTCATTTGAAAAATAATGTCTGGTACTTTTTTGAAATTTGGCTCTTTTAGGGAGAAAACGGGTAAAGCTTCCTGTGTTAGCTTTCCCAATGGCAAAATACTATTTTCTATTATTTCTTTACCATGAGCCAATACTTTGTGAATTGTTGGAGTCATTGATTTCCAGGGGTAAGTAATTTTAAGTAGTTCTTTAGTTTCATAAGCAAAAATTTTAAATTTGTCCGCATTAATTTGTTTTTTGCTATTAATGGCTGCCAATATTTATACAATTAAAACGCTTCAAAATATTTAAGTCAATGCCTGTGATTGAAGATGTGAGTTCCGGATTTTCAAAGAAATGTCTTGCTGTATTTCCATCATTTGAGCTTTCATAGCCATGTAGAGGTTTATCAATTATTAATCCGAGTTGTTCTTTGAATTCTAATTAAATTCTTTTCTTCTCCTCTTTTCGTAATTCGTGTTCCAAATTGTTTTTTACTGTAGCATTTTCCTGCCCGGGAATATTTCTGTACTTCATATCATATGCAAGATGTAAGCAGAACTCCAAAAATCTTATCCTTGCGTGGAGTGGTGATATTCCAAATTTTAAAGAATTTTTATTAACTGAAATTATCCTGAAATTGTGAACTTATTTTTCCACATACATATATTACATTTCCATGTAGATGTTGTATCTGTTAAAGCGTTTGCAACTTTTCCATCAATCATCGTTAATTGTTGTTGAAATGTAACTTTAATAGTTCTGTTTGATATTTTTACATATATTGGGGGCAATGCTTAAATTTCTTCTTCCAATTGGTTGACAATGCAGTTTATTGTAACCGTGGTTTCTTTTGTGTAATCAAAAAGGATTGGACGGCACAAAAATTTGGAACCTGGAGTTAAATTTATCCGAGTCATTTCTTGTCGATGAGGAAGGCTTATTTAAGCAAGTGGTACCAGAGACGCTATAAACAGCGAGGAATAATTATTTCCAGAATTACTTTCATCCAGTTGTTTGTATTCCGAAAATCCTGATGTTCCATCGCAGCCTCATTTGAATATTAAAATAAGTTCAGAGTCTTTCCATTTCTCAATGTTATCATTGCTGAAGGTAGATATAATTCTAGAGCCAGTATTTTCAAGTAATTGCAATATATTAACTTTAGCACTTTTAACAGAAGCATTAACCGGGTGCTCCATAGGCTGTAAAATATTACTTTTCGCTTCTCTCACTGATTTGCTACTGGGAAAGATATCATATCCTTTTTCGCTAACAGATTTCCTCAAAATCTCGATGTTGATTTCGGTGTCACTATGCTTTGGATTATCCGATGTAATCGATTGGGAGAAGCTCTTGGTAACACATCTATAACTTTTTCTACTTTCTTTGGTTGCGTACGTGTTACTAAAGCTTTAAATGTATCTTTTATTTCGGCATTCGTATGTGAATTTAGAATAGATTCCTGTTTGGTCCTCTTTGTTCTTAGCTGAACTTCATCGCAACTTTTTTTTGGTCGACCCTTTTTCTGCTTTCTGATGAAAAATGGTATTTCTCCCTCCAACAACTCTTCATTTTTCTTCTTGAACTTTGGTATTGACCATCTGAAGCTTGTATCCTTTTTTGGTATGATTTATAAAAATTTTCGAGCTTTAAACTGTCTTCTGCAGTAAGAGTTAAACCAAAAGTTACTACTGTATCAATGAGTTTTCTTATTTTTCTGGACGATTGATAATATCAGATAGATTATCCCAGATTACTTTGCAAATAGAAAAGTGTTTTAATGTAATCTCCATAATGGCAAATTCAATAACAAATCTGCATATTTATAAGGATACTTATATAGAAAAAGAATATTTATATCAGGTAAATGGTGACATTAATTAAGTAGCTAGGTAAATTATTTAAAAACTTAAAAAAATGTAATAAAAAACGAAGGAAAATATACTTATTTATGTACTTAGGTAATTTTAAAAACCTTTTCAGTAGAAAAAAATTATGAACACTTTAAATAAATTCATTAATAAATATTATTATCTCGTAACAAAATTAAGCAATGCAGTTGAGTGTTATTTTGCAACTTTTGACGTGACTTGGTAGTTTTGAGGCCATTATATTACTATTATTAAATGACCTATATCAACATGTTATATATCGTTGAATTGGTAAATAAGTCTATTTTTATATTCTTTTAACATTTTTAAAATATTTGCAAAATTTTTGGAGTTGTATTAAAAAAATTAAATTGTTTTGGATTTTCAGCTATTTAAAAAAAAAATTATTTTTGAAAAATTACCAAAAATAGGTTATTGGAGCTATTTTATTGATTTTTTTAGGAATGAAAGCTTGATTTGTGTTTTATACATTACATAAGAAACAATATTACGCTAATATGCTTTTAATATGCTTTTAAAAATAATCGTTAAAAAAACTGACTTTTAACATAAAATCTCCACTCCTGCATTCGTTTTTGGCCGGGTGGGAAGCAGTTTAGTGTTAAATCATTTTAAATCTATTTCTATAAAAAATATGGGTACCAAATTTAAAAAAGCTCGCGTGACATTTTTTTTATTAATCGATAAAAATGAAACTATTTTTTAAAATTGACAATTTTCGGCCAATGCTGGATGTAGGGTGCGAACTTAAATCAATTAAAAATTTCTTTATTAACCATTTATGAAGCCTTATCTTTTGAAATTAATAAGGAAAACATTTTTTTATTAACGGAACTTTGAGAAAAAATGAATGAATTGTACTATATTTTTGTAAAAAAAATAGCCATTTTTCATGCCAATTTCAGAGTGCTGACTTTGAATATTTTTCACGTCTAGACGAATTGAGATAATCCAAAAATTCTTTCAGCATATTATTTTGAAATATGTAGCAAATTACAGAATATTTTTAAAAAATTTTTACCTCATATATCTCCGGACTTATTCCCAAAAACGAAAGAAAGTCGAGCCAAAATATCAAAAAAAAAAAAAAAAAAAAAAAAAAATTCAAGCATAAATATCTTTTTAACTGTAAGAGATATAAAAAAATATAAAAATCTTTAAAATTGGACTTCATTTGTACAAGTTACGATTTTTTTTAACTTTTACATACTCGAGGTAGTCAACTTTGACACCCTGTAGCTTATCTCATGTTATCACAGGGTGACTACAAGATGATTTTTCTGAAAGCTTACGTCCTCCTCTACAACTCTTCCATACATTTCAATTTGATCCGACCAGTAGTTTAGGAGATTCAGATTTATTACCAAAAAATTTGCGTTTGACCCCACTGTGCGACGCAGACTGGGGCCTCAGTGTAATTAATTTTGTTTAATTTCTTAATTTATACATTCATTGTTGCTTATGAGTAATATTTATTATACTTAACACTTATACTCAAACTTCTTATTTCCTTAAAACACTTTTAAAAACTAATACCAATGTAAACAAGGTTTCTCACTCCAGACTTATTTCGATAAAAAAAGCCTCTAGTGACGACCTATGCCAACTTTTCTAATATTGGTATAGTTTAACTACTACTACTCTTACACACATACATACATACATATTTATTTGTGTTAAAGTAAAATAAAAATAAACTGAAAGAAAAAAGTTCAATGCACGACAATAATAAAGACACGTACGAAAAGTTGTACTAAACAATAAAAATAAGATAACTTAAGTTTTTCATATTTTCTTTAGTTCTTCATATTTTCTTTAGTTTTTCACAAGGGTATGTATTAACTTACATGGAAGTTTTATTTTCTTATTAAAATTAATATTTTATTTAAATTAAATTTAAAAGTTATTTTAAATAACTCTTATGGTATATACAATTTTTTTATTAATATAGTTATATAACTATATTAATATAGTTATATTGTCACTGTTTGTCAAAAATCTGTCTGTTCATATTTAACTTTTTTCTTATATTCATAGCCATAATATATTTGGTTTGTTTTGCTATTGAATTTTAATCTGTAAAGTGTCAATGTCATTTAAATGCCAAAAAGTGATACATATAGTATTTTTTTGTTTGTTATTGTTGTGGTTGTAGTTAATAGTTTTTCTTGTTGTTTTTGTTACTTATTTCTTGGTATATCAGTATTATATACTAATAACAGCATTGTTATAGTGATTATTTGAGAGTTTGAAATGACCAACTAAAAGTAAAATATTTAAAGTTTTTGTTATTATTAAAGTAAAATTTAAGAATCGCGAATGTTATATTGGGCTCGGCCGAATCTATATACCCACCATCAACTTTTCGTTACATGGGTGGTAAAGTGGGCGGACCACGCCCATTTTTGTTTTCGAGTTAACATTGGTCCTTAAACTATTTGTAAAAAAATTTCGTTGATTTTCACCTTATATAGAAGGTGGGCGACCACGCCCATTTTTTATTTCCGAGTTTATATCGACCCCCGAACTATCCGAACAAAATGGCGTTTTTTTTTTGTACTTAAACTATTTTTTTCTTCTTTAGGTATTTGTTTTTTTTTTCGTTTTATTTTAATGAATATTTAATAATATTTTAATTAATCTATTAATAATATATTGATAATTTCGCTAATGTTTTATATTTAAACGACTTTGTAATTTGTATTTATTTTTTCTAATTTGTTCAGACCCCTTAAAGAATAATATTTTCTTGGTCCTGGTTAGATTCTAAGTCGATGTAGCTATGTCCGTCCATCTGTCTGTTGAAAGCAAGAAAGCAAATATTTGTTTGGTATTGAAAATGGGCCAAATCGTTTAATAAACAAAAAAGTTATTGGTTAAATACTAGAAATAAATACTCTATTATAGCTTCATTTCATAATATTGAAAATAAAATACTGACATAAAAAAAAAAATGGTCATAATCCTCCCACCTCCCATATAAAATCAAATTTGGTGGTGGGTATATAAATTCAGCCAAGCCGAATATGACATTCTCGCTTGTTTTTATTTTAGGTTTTTTGGTCAATTGCAATTATTGTTATTTAGCGATTAATTTATAATTTTGTTATAACTTGTTTGTCTTCGCAATTTTTTTCAATTTTTTGTTTTTTATATTTTAACTTTTTTTTATTTTTATTTAAGCGGTTTTTTTTACAATAGTAGCTGGTCCCTTTGAATTTGTCATACAAACTGTGACTCACCTTACTCTTCTAGTTTTAACCCTTTTTTTATTATCTACTCCCACAATTTTAATAATATTCTACTTACTACCACAAACATACATAAACCCTTACATACATATTAACTTAAGTGCATTTATGTACTTTATACCTACCTATATATTTTTTAATATATGCAAAAAATTCAACAATTGACCCAGATTTATGTATAATGCAAAAACATACATATTTACAATATATTCAATACAAATGCAATATTAAAAAACCCTCTACAAACACTTTCACATACATACATACAAGAAAATAGGTAATATTTCAGTGTTCTTGAATGAAAAGATGAGGTGTTCTTTTTATGTTATTTATTTATATAGAAAAACTTAAGGACAGACAGATTTAGCAACAAACACTCATAAAATACTTGAAAAGCTATAAAAATCATAATTTTATAGTTTTCTATAAATTACAATTATTGTCCTTTTTGTTTTTTATTGGTCACTTAGGGGCTTTTGTGGTGAAAAGTTAAATTCTTAATATTTAAATAATAATTATTTTGATGATTTGTTTGTTATATTTATAAAGAAATCATTAAATTTTAATTTTTCATATATGTATGTCTGTATGAAAAAATAAATAAATAAATAAATAAATAAATAAATAAATAAATAAATAAATAAATAAATAAATAAATAAATAAATAAATAATTAAATAAATAAATAAATAAATAAATAAATAAATAAATAAATAAATAAATAAATAAATAAATAAATAAATAAATAAATAAATAAATAAATAAATAAATAAATAAATAAATAAATAAATAAATAAATAAATAAATAAATAAATAAATAAATAAATAAATAAATAAATAAATAAATAAATAAATAAATAAATAAATAAATAAATAAATAAATAAATAAATAAATAAATAAATAAATAAATAAATAAATAAATAAATAAATAAATAAATAAATAAATAAATAAATAAATAAATAAATAAATAAATAAATAAATAAATAAATAAATAAATAAATAAATAAATAAATAAATAAATAAATAAATAAATAAATAAATAAATAAATAAATAAATAAATAAATAAATAAATAAATAAATAAATAAATAAATAAATAAATAAATAAATAAATAAATAAATAAATAAATAAATAAATAAATAAATAAATAAATAAATAAATAAATAAATAAATAAATAAATAAATAAATAAATAAATAAATAAATAAATAATAAAGTATGCATTCATAAAAATAAAATTTTGTAGATAAATCTAAAGAAATATCAGTAAAGAAAGTTTGAATAAAGTATTAACACGGGGCAATAGTGGTTCTGCTACACAAAATTTCTGAGTTAAATCACTTATACTTCTTATCAAAAATTAAATTTTAGTATGAAAAACTCAGAATACTTATATTTTTCACCAAAAATAGATTTTTTATATTAAAACCCAAAAATGTCTTTTATAAGTAAACTAGAGTCGGTAGAGAAAAAAGGATGAATATCTGTAATCTATATATACTTTTCCTATTCTTCAAATTTTAGTTATTTAAACGTTTGTTCCTAACAGCATACTTTGGACTTTACATCATATATAGTTATATTTTTATAGAAAATCCTTATTTTAGAAATTTAAAAAACTTTTTGGAAATTCTAATGTTGAGGGGTAAAAAATGACACACAAAAAACTTAATACCTATTGTTATTAATTTTAACAATCGTGAATGTTATATTCGGCTCGACCGAACCTATATACCTACCATCAACTTTTTAAAATTTTTCTTTATATGGGAGATGGGCGGTAAAGCGGGCGGACCACGCCCATTTTTTATTTCCAATTTTATTTCGACCCCTAAACTATCTGTACAAAATTTCGTTATCATGCATGCTTTTGTTGAAGAGATATTAGCAGAAAAGTATGAAATGAAGCTACAACGTACACCCTGTGTTCCTAGTTTTTAGCTTATAACTCTTTTGTTTATTAAGCGATTTTGCCCATTTTCAATACCAAACATATAAGGTTTTTTAAGATAAATATTTTAGCCAAATTTTGTTCTCCTACATTGTCCCGTTCGAGCTCTATCCTGCTTTCAAAAGACAGACAGGCGGACATAGCTAGATCGACTCAGAATCTAAACAGGACCCAGAAAATATATACTTTATGGGGTCTTAAATGATTTGACATATTGTGTGTAACATACATGGAATGACAAAATTAATATATATGATGGTGGGTATAAAGATAAGAAAACAAATATCTGGCCCTTTTTGGGAAAAAATGGGTAAAAACTATAATGTGGTACTTTTTTAGCACCATACGTATCTTCTAAACCATTAAACACATAAATAAAATTTATACCGTATTCGTAACTTTTCAAAAAATTACAATTACAAAATTTTAAACTTTTTGAAAATTCCTATGGTAAAATCACAGCTATTTTTGGTATTTTTTTCATATAATACTTTTTTTTTTGATTTATTAACTTATGCATATGATATTTAAATATGGGATTCCACTATAATTTAGAAATTCTTTAGAATACTATTATTATTACATCGATGATAACAAAAGGGGTCTAAAAGCATGAAGTTATATTTTATTCAAGCCCTAAGTGAATGAAAATTCATGTGAGTGGAAACTTTGTGGTACTTATTGTTCTTCTAATGGTACTTTTTGAATTTTGTTTAATATTGAACCCAAAAACATTAAATTAAAGATACATAGTCCTATGTGGATAAGAATTTAAGAAGAGAGAGATTGTAGTAACTTCTCGTTTTTCTGATGGTCCTTCAATGTAGATGCATGGAGATAAATATAAATACTTAGTTCTGAACGAATATAATCCTATCAAAAGGGACTTTTTGGTACTATTTTCAAATAAAATATTTTTAAAGTTTATTGTCGACACAATGTTCTATAGAAACTCTAGATATCTTTGTCATAACATTTGTTAGAAATTGCGAGTTTTGAGGTTAAAACCGTCTTGAAATGTAAAAACAAGATTTAAATAAAATAGCTACATATTTTATGAAATCTGATTTTTTGTTGACTAAACAACACTTTCGATTGCACTAATCTTAAAGCTGCATAAACAATTTTCCACAGATTTTACATCTGAGTATTAGACCACATGGTTAAAAAATGTTAAGCAAACATTTTAAACAATGATGTTTAATCCAATCCTTCAAAAGTTTTAAAATACATTTCGAATTTTTTCCATGCAAAAACGAAATTTCTGTGCTTTTTAATAACCTATTAACCTAAAAATATAAAAATTGCATTAAATTGAATTCAAGTACAGATATTTTTACTATAAAACTGCCATTTACTTAAAAAAATAGATATAAATTTCAAAATTTTGTGTCCATTTTTACAATTTGGAAATTTTGTTGCTTTTGATATGCACACTTTCATATAGAGAACATACACCATTTTTCTCGTTTTTGCGAAAAGAAAGAAAATCACATCTTCTAAGATATAAATAAATGTTTGTTAGTGCTAAATTTAATACTTTAATTTTGTTGCTTATGTTTTGCACAGCACTGTATGTATATTTTGGTAGTTTCTTGGTATCCTGTGGTACTTATTGAGGAAATCTCATGGTATATCCCACCCCAAGGATATTCTTTTTAAATATAAACCTAGAGGCATGAAATTGGAATTATTAGAACGCAGAAAAATAAAATAAAAAAGTAATGGTTTTAACATTATATTGTCATTGGAAGGAAGTAATTATTGCTAAAAAGCTGCAGAAGTGCCTTTATAAAAGTTGTTAGTGCTTTTGAAGTACTTCTCTTAAAATTATGTTTATAATTTAAAAAATAAAAAAAAAAAAGACTAAAATCGAGAAAGATACAGTTGGTCAAGCCTGATGTTATACCCTACACCATTATGTGTATCAAAATTCGGGCAGGGTACTTTTTTTAGACCTATGACCAATTGTAGACCGATACTTAATATGAGTAAAGTAAAACATAGAAATAAAGAATATTACGTCAATACTAACATTTACATGAATTTATTCACTTTTAGGTGATTCTCGAAAGTGGGCCTTATATGGAAACTATGGTAAATTATAGACGGATCTTCATGAAATTCGGCACAAATATCTGAAGTTGTATGAAACTTATATGTATGTGCCAAAATATACCTATATTTAGGGATTTATAATCGTTTTTGCAAGGACATTTATATGGGGGCTAAGTGAAATAATGGCCCGATCATTATTTCACCTAGCCCCTTGGACTATAGGAAATCTGTGTGCGAAATTTCATTAATTTATGTTCAAAATTGACTTTAGTTTGATTACAAGGTTTACATGGACGGACAGGCGGACGGATGGACTTAATTCTATATTTAAAGTAGTGAAAATGTTTTTTTAATCACTTGGTCGATTTTTTGCTGGGAAGGTGCGATTGAAATGTTTGCTATTATAATATTATATTTAATATTTCACCAATATTATAAATTTTCTCATGGGAATTGGGAATCATAGTTTAATTTACCGTTTTTTAATTTTGGGTATTACATTTTGTTTTTTCTAAATAAAAAATCTACCAAGTTTATATGTAGTGTTAAATGCTAATTATTCATAATTGCTCAAGATCAATAGAAAACTGCAAGGTGACACATACTCTCATACTCTTAAACAATTGTCATAAAAAAATAATATCTTACATCTAATCTAATGCACACTAAAACCTTGAGTTAAATATGCGTAAAAATTACATCTCTATTATAATCTGCTGCTTCCTTTCATATTAAAAAAAAAAAAAAGAAAAACAGTTCAATATAAAAATCACATTTTAATTTAATCCGCTGCAAATTTTCCACCATTCAATCAGAAAATCATCATCATAATCAATGTCATGTAGCAAACGATGAGATTGGAAAATATGTTTATATGTATGTAAATAAATTCATACATAGAGCATAGAACACACCCATATATTGTATATAGTTGTGTAAAGATCCTTGAAAATTTTAAATAATCTTACTGTAACTATTTTGGTTTTACTTCTTTAAAGATTATGATGTTTTGTTTTTATTTTTTGCAGAAGAAGGAAAAAAATTACATTTTGTCAGCCCGGCACGCAGGAAATCAGTGTTGGCACCAATTTTAAGTAAAATCAAAAATGGTACAGATGCCAATAGTAATAGCGGCAGTGGTGGTGGTAGTGGGGGTACTGGTTCCGATACAGAAAAGAAATCCAATGGCACTGATAGTACAGGACATGTTAGTGTACAGATAGAACCGGCTAAAAGGGTCAAGGTAACTAAGATGTTGTTGAATACATGTTTTCTATTAAGGATGTATTTGTGTGAGTGTGTTTGTGCGTGTGCTTTTGAGCTTGAAACATTTGAAGTTGATGTGAAGCTGTATAGTGACCTGACCTTCATGTCTCTTTGATTTATGTGTCTTCACCTTTTGCACACGCAAACACATACACACACCCCTACAAATTAGAAATCATACATACAGAACTTAATTTATAAACTTGTTTTTTTTTACCTTGACAGCGCCACAGTATACACGGCATGATGGAGGAGGAAAATTGTATAAGACCTCATCAGGAAATACGCCAATTGACATTGGAAGAAAAGAAATTTTTGCTGGCGGTAGAACGTGGCGATATGGCAGGCACACGTCGTATGCTACAAAAAGCCCAAGATACCGACAATATCAATATCAATTGTGTAGATCCTTTGGGGCGTACGGCTCTTCTAATGGCCATTGATAATGAAAATTTAGAAATGGTTGAACTTTTAATTAACTATAATGTGGATACTAAGGATGCTTTATTACATTCCATATCAGAAGAGTTTGTGGAAGCAGTGGAAGTTTTGTTGGATCATGAAAATGTTACCTTTCATAGTGAGGGAAATCATGTAGGGTGTAATGTAACATCGCTCATTTTCCAATGTTAATTAATATATAATTTGCATTTTAGAGCTGGGAATCTTCTTCAGAAGATACTTCTACCTTTACTCCCGATATTACACCTTTAATATTGGCTGCTCATCGTGATAATTATGAGATAATTAAAATCTTATTAGATCGTGGGGCTGTTTTACCCATGCCTCATGATGTGCGGTAATTACTACATTGAAATTTTAATTATTTAATTCTTGTAATTAAATAAAAATTTTTGTTTAGCTGTGGCTGTGATGAATGTGTTCAATCTCGCCAAGAAGACTCTTTACGCCATTCACGTTCCCGCATAAATGCTTATCGTGCTTTGGCCAGTCCAAGTCTGATTGCCTTGTCATCTAAGGATCCTATTTTAACTGCATTTGAATTATCCTGGGAACTGAGACGTTTAAGTTTTTTGGAACATGAATTTAAGGTATTTATTTATTAAAGTTAAAGTTTTATATTAATATCTTTTTCTTTTTTAGAATGAATATCAGGAATTACGCAAACAATGTCAAGATTTTGCTACCGCTTTATTAGATCATACCCGTACATCTCATGAATTGGAAATTTTATTAAATCATGATCCTACCGGTCCAGTTTATGAGCATGGCGAACGTATGCATTTAAATCGTTTAAAATTGGCCATTAAACTTAGGCAAAAGAAGGTAAGAGATATAAGAGAATTAAATGAAAAAATACTTTCAACTAAATCAATTTGGTCCTTCGAGACGGATACATCATCATAAAAAAACTATTGGGTCTACCATAATTGTTATTCTTTTTTTTTTAGTTTGTTGCCCATCCAAATGTCCAACAACTTTTAGCTAGTATATGGTATGAAGGTCTACCCGGATTTCGGCGTAAAAATATGGCCTTACAAGCTTTAGATATAATAAGAATAGGTATTATTTATAATTATATAAATTTAATGATATTTTTGATCAGAATTTTATAAAATTATAGGCATGATGTTTCCAATATTTTCTTTGGCTTATATATTGGCACCGTATTCCAGTATTGGGCAGACTATGAGAAAACCTTTTATAAAATTTATATGTCATAGTGCCTCATATTTTACATTTTTGTGTGAGTAATATTCAAAATACAACATAAACTTTAACATTAAATTCATTGATTTTGGTTTTAGTTTTATTAATGTTAGCTTCACAACGTATTGAAACTTTTATTGGTGGCTGGAGATTTTGGTCCGATTCCAATACAATGGTACATCAAGAAGAGGAATTACCCACTAAAAGAGGAGCAAAGCCAACATTTATTGAATGGTTAATACTGTCTTGGGTTAGTGGTAAGTTAGAATTCTAACTCTTAACAAAAACAAAAATTTATTTCTAAAAAATTCCAGGCTTAATTTGGAGCGAAGTTAAACAGTTATGGGATGTAGGCCTACAGGAATATTTAAATGATATGTGGAATGTTATAGACTTTGTTACTAATTCATTATATGTAGCTACCGTAGCTCTAAGAGTCGTATCATTTTTTCAAGTACAAAAAGAAATGATCACTAATCCGCATGCTACCGACTTACCGCGTGAGCGTTGGGACGCTTGGGATCCAATGCTTATATCGGAAGGTCTTTTTAGTGCGGCCAACATTTTCAGTAGCCTCAAATTGGTTTACATATTCTCAGTAAATCCACATTTGGGACCACTGCAGGTGTCATTGTCACGCATGGTTATGGATATTATGAAATTTTTCTTTTTGTATGTCCTGGTCTTGTTTGCTTTTGGCAGTGGTTTAAATCAATTGTTGTGGTAAGAATTAAAAGAATTTTTTAATAAATTAATAAGAAAAGTGAAAGTAATTTGTTGTTGTCTTAAGGTACTATGCCGATTTGGAGAAGAAACGTTGCCCGGAAGTGTCACCACATAATGTTTTGATTAATTTAAATGGTACAACAGATCCAAATGCTTGTATTGTTTGGAGAAGATTTTCAAAGTAAGTTTTAAAGATTATACAAGAATAGCATTAACAAAATTTTATTTTACATTCTTTAGTGTACGGAAAAAAATATTTTCAATTAAATTATTAATCAGAATTTGAAAACGATGTCCAATATTTTTATAATTAAATAAGTTACTTAAAAGAAAAATATTCCAACCATTAAAATTAAAATTTTACATAGAAAATCCAATTTCAATTACGAATAATACGTATTCAATTATATTATTAATTGAAATCCTATCTATGAAAAAAATGTATATTCAGTTATTAAAATTATCACTTATTTAATATATTAATTTATACAATAAAGTAATTAGTATTTTGATCAACTGAATAATAATAAAATAATTAAAATAATTAAAAAAGTAATTGCAATAGCTTTTATCTTTGATAAATTGTTTAATAAACCATATTTTTGCTGTAAAACATGAAATTAAAATTTTACATTGAAAAATATAAAATCCAATTTCAATTATAATTAATACGTATTCAATTACTTTATTAATTGAAATTCAACCTATGAACAAAACTGTATGTTCAATTATCCAAATTATCACTTATTATACCCACCATCAAAAAGATGGGGGGTATATTGATTTTGTCATTCCATGTGTAACATGTTGAAGGAATCATTTAAGACCCCACAAAGTATATATTTTCTGGGTCCTGGTTAGATTCTGAGTCGATCTAGCTATGTCCGTCCGTCTGTCCGTCTGTTGAAAGCAGGATAGGGTTCGAACGGGAAAACGTATTGGAACGAAATTTGACACAAATGTTTGTCTTATATAAGGTTTGTTTGGGATTGAAAATGGGCAAAATCGGTTAATAAACAAAAAAGTTATGGGCTAAAAACTAGAAACACAGGGTGTCCGTTTTATACTTTTCTGCTGATATTTCTTCAACAAAAGCATGTACGACAATGAAATTTTGTACGTATAGTTCGGGGATCGATATAAACTCGGAAACCATAAATGGGCGTGGTCCGCCTACTTTACCGCCCACCTCCCATATAAGGTGAAAATCAACGAAATTGTGTTCAAATAGTTCAAGGACCAATATAAACTTGGAAACAAAAAATGGCCGTGGTCCGCCCACTTTACTGCACACTTTACCGCCCCCTTCCATATAACGTAAAATTTTAAAAAGTTGATGGTGGGTATATAGATTCGGCCGTGCCGAATATAACATTCGCGCTTGTTTTTATTTGATTAATTTATTAATTTATGGAATAAAGAAAGTATTTGAAGTACATTATTTGTATTTTGATCAGTTGAATATTTGATACAATTAAAAAAATAATTGGAATAGTTCTTATCTTTGATAAATTGTTTAATAGACCCTATTTTTTTCGATGAACAATTAAATTAAAATTTTACATAGAAAAATCTGAAATCCAATTTCAATTAAAAATAATACATATTCAATTATTTTATTAATTCAATTATTTTTATTTATATTTAATTAATTTATTAATTAGTTAATAATTTAATTAAAATAGTTTTTATCTTTGATAAATCATTTAATATAATAATATATTTTTTCTGTGTAATTATTCTTCATGATTAAAATATAAACTTATTTCTTATTCCAGCCTTTTTGAGACCACCCAAACTTTATTCTGGGCTGTTTTTGGTTTAATCGATTTGGACAGTTTTGAATTGGATGGCATTAAGATTTTTACTCGCTTTTGGGGCATGTTAATGTTTGGCACCTATTCTGTGATTAATATAGTGGTTCTGTTAAATCTCCTAATAGCTATGATGAATCATTCCTATCAATTAATATCGGTAATAAAGACCATTTCCTTTTTCGAAAATAGTCCTAATTAAAAACCCCTTTCTTTTAAGGAACGAGCGGATGTTGAGTGGAAATTTGCCCGTTCAAAATTATGGATTAGTTACTTTGAAGAAGGGGGTACTTGTCCACCTCCTTTTAATATTATACCTACACCAAAATCAATTTGGTATGCATTTAAATGGTCAAGAAGAGTATTCTGTAGTGGTTCCTCGGCAGCCAGAAGGGAACATCTAAAGACAATAAGGGTAAGTCTATAAAAAAAAGTTTTTTTTTTTTTTTTGTAAAAATATAATAATAACAAATCTTTCTACTGTCTTTAGCGCAAAGCCCAACAGGCCAATGATCGTGACTTTAAGTACCAACAAATCATGAGGAATTTGGTAAGACGCTATGTAACCGTTGAACAACGTAAAGCTGAATCTCAAGGTGTTACCGAAGATGATGTTAATGAAATCAAACAAGATATATCAGCATTCCGTTGTGAACTTGTGGAGATTCTTAAAAACAGTGGTATGGATACTAATGTTACCTCGGGACAAGGTGGTGGTAAGTAGTTAGAAAAAAATCAATAAATTTATTAAAAACAATTGCTAATAAGTACTTTGCTTAAGGAGCTGGTGGTAAAAAGAATCGTCAAAAAGAACGCCGTCTTATGAAAGGTTTCAACATAGCTCCGCCTGGATCCACGGGTTCTCTAGCTCCTGTGGCTGAATTTTCTACATCACTCGATAATTTTGAACAACAACATGAAATCTTAACCTCAACTCTTTCGAATCTTTTTCATCCTTCTACATTTATGCATAAAAAAGCCACTTTTTGTGCCAGTGATAGTTGTAGTATGGAATCACCACCTCCCACTATTTCATCTAATTCTACTGTCAATACAGTGCAATCAACAAATAAATACAATAAATCCACCCTTAAGCCCTACAATAAACGTATAGCTGGTCACAAAAAGAAATGGGGTACTCTTATAGAAGCCGCCAAAGTGGGTAATGTTTCGAAAATGTTAGGACGTTCTAAATCAGAAGATTCCGTTTGTAATACCTCCAATAATTCTTCACCAGTTCATGGCCAGGTTCGTGTTACCTACTCACAAAATTGTGGTCCCAATTATTACAATCCCAATGAAGTGCGTCATCATAATTTATCACAAAATAAAGATCATTTAACTCCTGCTAATATAGTTCCAGGAGTAGGTGTTAATGTGGGTGGAGGTACACATTTCTTTCATGCCTCAACGGGTAAATGAATAAAAGCTAAATTTTTGAAATGGCTTTTTATTTCTAAAAAAAAAATAAAAGGTATGTAAATTTAATTAATATATTTCTTTTTCTTTTCCATTTCGTGTTGTTCGTAATAAAAAAAAAACAAATAGGTCTTACTGCTATAGCCGCTTTAAAAAAGAAACGTAAAAAGTTTTCATCTAGTAAAAATATTTGTCCTGTCAATGAATCTATCTCAGCTACTAATGCCGTGGATCTTTTAAGCGATAAGGTTTTGTATATTTATAGTTAAAAGTTGATATCTTATTTATTTATTTAATAAAACATTATTAAGTTGATTAAATATAAACAATTATTAATGTAAATTGTTTAAGCACCCTGTACAACCAAAAAATGCATTAAATTATGCTAATAGACGTTAAATTTAATTCACCTTTAAGTGTTTAATACTGTACGTATAGCACCTAAGAATTAATTTTTTTAGTTCAAAATTTTAGTTAATTAGAAAATGCATGTAACCTAGAATCCTTTTTTTAGTTTGGTTTTCAATTGAATTATACAAAATTTATTGCCTTTTTTTGTTTTGATAAGTTTAAAATTTTATTAAGCATAATTAAGTCAGTACGCATTTCAAAGCTTTGCATGATATGTAGAAGTAGTTTCCTTTTTTTAATTACTTAATTCTTAATAAAATCTGTTAAATGTTACTAAATATTTCAGATGATTTTCATATTCAACAGTATTTTTGAAGCATATCAGAATTAAGGTGTTCTGAGAAAATTATTTTTTTGTGATTTTGAAGTAGGAAGACCACTTTAACAATGCATATTACTGAGGTTAATATAGAATAAATAAAAATAATAATAAAAACTGGTCTTCAGTTTCCTGTTAGCTATGGAAAATTAGGGGTCAAGTACGTTTTGCCCAAAAAAAGTTTCGAGTATTTTTAAGAAATCTCAAATTTTCTTTCGCCTCTTAAGAGTACTTTTTATTGCATTCTGATTAACAAATATTTTGAAACAATATAATATGAACCATAATTACTAATAAACAACATTTATTTAGTACAAAAATATATCGAAGTTACTTTTCCCATGATATACTAAAAAAGTTATGCAAAAAATGGGCATATATGGAGTTTGACATTGGTCCTTGAACTATTTGAACACAATTTCACCATATATGAGAGACCACGCCCATTTTTAGTTTCCGAGTTTATATCGACCCCCAAGCTATTTATACAAAATTTCGTTGTACATGCTTTTGTTTAAGAGATATCAGCAGAAAAGTATTAAACGGACACCCTGTGTTTCTAGTTTTTAGCCATAACTTTTTTGTTTATTAACCGATTTTGCCCAAACAAACCTTATATAAGACAAATATTTGTGACAAATTTCATCTCCCTGCGTTGTCCCGTTCGAGCCCTATCCTGCTTTCAACAGACGAACAGACGGACGGACTAGATCGACTCAGAATCTAACCAGGACCCAGAAAATATATACTTTGTTGGGTCTTAAATGATTCCTTCGACATGTTATACACGGAATGACAAACTCAATATACCCCCCATTTTTTTGATGGTGGGTATAAAAAAATAATAATAATCTATTGATTCAGTGAAGTCACCTGTTTGAATTCGCCTTGGATAGAGCTTAACAGTCACACATCAAGCGTAATACTCTCTCGTTTCTGCCACATCACTACAACTCCTATAAAGACAAGAGCCATCCATCTTGCATGAGTTTGTACACTGAGCGAAAACATTAAATTCAAAATCCACCACGGTTGTGGTCACATTAATATAATTAAATATATTAATACGGAAATGGTTTCAACTTGATGTCAGTAGGTATCGATTTAATTTATGATTTTAATACGGATTTTTTAATTTTAAAGTATACAGGACATATTCACTATTGACACTGAATGGTATCGTTTTCAACACATATGTATGTGATCGGTTTTTCTCTAGCTGTATTATACACTCCCGTAACCCGTAACGATGGACTCTTTCAGTCTCGCCCGCTTCTGAGAGAATTTAAATAGGGATTATATATAGTCAGCATGTTTGGGTCTTGCCCATAGCGTAATAAGAAAGAGCTCGCACATCTACAAAAACAACAATTGCTTGTATTTTGTTAGTGTAAAACTTCTGCACATAATGTCAAAATGCTATGAACAGAAAATGAGAGAATCAAGGAGAGGAAGAGTAAAAAAAAAACTCGAAAAAAATGTTGCACAGGAATACAAAAACAATTTGACAGTTTCGCGAGGTATGTCAATGAAAAAATTTTAAAACAACTGTTCTTACGAGTATACTTTATAATTATACTATGGGTCTTGCCCTTCCACGGGTGGCTTCATGGCATAACTATTTACAAGGTAGTGTTAAAAGCACAGCTGATTATTATAATTATAATTTTTTTGCCGTTTCAAACTGTCAACTCTATGTAAAAAAAATCTCTGTCTTAACAATTGCTAATAATGTCAAATTTCATATATAATCAATTTTGGCAAAAAATAAAAAAATCGTCTACGAACTGCTTTTCCATGTTTAATGTGCCTTAAGTGGGTTCATTTCCCATCTAACTTAAGCAATCTTCTTTAGTTTCCGCTGGAAACTCATTTAACATTTTACGAAAGAAATCCCAATTAGTTGTATAACCCTGTATGTCAATATAATCCTTTATCTGGTTCCCAGAATACATTTTCAAAATCTTAACAACATTATTATTATCGATATGATAATACGACAGCTATTTTTTTGTAGTTAACTTACCGAAATTTTTCGTTAACTACCGATGTATTTAATGACAAAAATCGGTAAAATTTTTTTACAGAATAGCACTTAACGAAAAATTTTTGTCGTTAAAAAGTTACGGTACAAAACAGTTACTATGTTGCTTTGGTTAACGAAATTCCAAAGTCCAGATAATATTTTTATTATATTAATAATCGATTTACGATTTTTCGATCAACTATTTTAATTTCAATTTTTATAGTCGATTTTTTAATCGATTACGTATTTGTAAAATTATAAAAAAAAAATTCCGATCGGCTGAATTTTTATATCCACCATCAAGTTTTTCAAATTTTACGTTATATGGGAGGTGGTCGGTAAAGTGGGCGGACCACGCCCATTTTTTGTTTTCGACTTTACATTGGTCCTTGAACTATTTGTACACAATTTCGATGAAGTTTTACCTTATATGGGAGGTGGGCGGTAAATTGGATGGACCACGCCCATTTTTTGTTTCCAAGTTTATATCGACCCCCAAACTATCTGTACAAAATTTCGTACATGCTTTTGTTTATGAGATATCAGAAGAAACGTATGAAATGAAGCTACAACGAACACTCTGTGTTTCTAGTATTTTGCCCATAACTTTTTTATTTTTAATACCAAACAAACCTTACATAAGATAAATATTTGAGCCAAATTTCTTTCAACAGGGTCTGGTTAGACTCAGGGTCATAAATTATGTTACACACGGAATAACAAAACCAATATACCTCCCATCTTTTTGATGGTATTTTAAAGAATCATTAGACGTTTAAATATGCATATCTGTCGATATATTTTGCTAAACTTTTTGAGACTAATGTATTGAATACAAAAGTTTTAAGACTGTTCGAAGAAGATCAAATGATAATAAAGAGACCCTATCAATTCATTATTAACTTTCTGCTAGGTAGGCACTTGTTTCGTATGATATAGACTAATGATTTCTATTTGAAAGGCCGCCATTAAGGCGCAGATGAACACATCTGATCATATTCCTCTGGTCGAACAGTCAAATAGAGGCTGGAGAAAAATATTTCTGCAAAAGTTGTTTTATTAAGGAACAGTAACGTTCTTTATATGACTGTCTTTCACTGCGATAATACATGTTCAGGTATATTATTAAGCGGGAAATGGCTGATACATTGCTTTGTTCCTAACCTGATAGAAATAAGATTTTTTTATGGATTTTAGTATGAAAATAATTTCACTAACTTTTTTTCTTTTTTTTGCATGTTTTTTTATCAATGTTTAATGCACTTACTATATTCTTACAACTAATTAAATATCTATTTGCACTTTGTTCTTTTATATAAAAATATATTTTTTAACTTAAAAAAAAAATAACAAAATTCTTATAATTTCTTTCTCCAAAAACAACTCAAAGGCTTTAAAGCGTGTTTCAAGCTATCCAGTATCCGATGTTAATGCTCAAAATAAGGATGCAACGCATGTGGCTAAACCGCGTAGACATGAACAAACCCAAAGTCAACATGACTCAGTGGAAACTTCATCTGAATTTACACTGTCCAATGAGACTCAACATTTGGATCCATCCAATACATCGGTGAATTCACGAGAACCATTAATTAGCAGTAATTTTGCTTCGACGGGTGTGATAAATTAACACACACCACAAACAAAATGTGCGCATAACAAAAAATGATTTATGGAAATGTGAAAATTCACTAAACAAATTAAAATTTAAATTAAAAAAAAAAAAAAAAAAACTAATAAATATGAGTAAAAATAATAAGAAACAGATAGAAAGGCACACGACAACAACAAAGCATTGTTCTTAGGGGAAATGGAAAAATTATTAGGGAACGAGTGATCGGATTGATTGTTTATAATGATCATGATAAACAAAATGTTTTTTTTTTAATGAAAGAAAAAAATTATAATTACTATAAAACAAAAACTAAAACAATGCTGCCCATTTGGAACACTGCCGTTTCCACCCAAAAACCAAATAAAAATCAATAAATTAATTAAAGAAAACAAAACTAAAGAAAACACCATGCAACAACTATTTAAACGTAACGTATTCAATATTCAAGGGATATGTGAAATTATTAAAAATAAGTAAACAAATAAACAAAAAAAAATTATTAAATATTACTAAACGTTTTTACAATAACACTTTCATTTAATCTATTCCCTCACTATACCACTCTCGCTGCCTATTACTCACTCACAAATCACAATCTTTTACTTAAATACCTAAAAACGTTTTATAATCATAATCATATCCTCTTCCTAGATTATAAATTAAACTTAATTACGTTAATAATAATTCGCTTATTTATACATATTACGAAAATTAAAACAAAATTTTTAAAATTTAATTTAAAAAACCACCTACTGAAAGGAAAACCAAAATCATCACCCTAAATACGTCCATATTGAATTTAAGCACAATATTTTTAAAAATCCCACAACAAAATGACAAAAATGCTAATAATAAATAATATTATTCATAATAATACGCATAATAAAATACATTTATACTCGTCTTACATTTTAATACTAACCGTATATAAAATGTTTAACATATCATAGATCATATCATATTGAATCTAATCGTACATGTTACTATAAAGTAAGCATTTATCGCACAATACATACATAAGTATTCGCATAATTAAATATTAAAAGAAAATCGAAAATGCATTAATACTCAAAATAACGCACAACGAATCATTTCATTAATACAACAAAAAACTGTAATAATTTTATTTTTAGTCAACAAAAGATTTTGAACACATTGCAGTTTCTTAAATCATATACTTTTTTTTTTTAATCTTGGCTTTGGAATTTGGAAAGATTTAGATTGACCACTATTAGAAAAAATATATTTACTTTAAATATTCCAAAAGACAATATTTTTTTAATCCAATGAAAACAAAATTTTTTTATTCCATACTTTGAGACTCTCTTCTTATCGCTCTTAAGATGTCTGTGGGATTCGCCTTCCAAACTTAAATTGGAATACTGACCATCTCTAATTATAAGAATTTTTAGGTTATTCAGACCAGGCGAATTAAAAAAAAATATTTTTATTGTTGAAATATTCAGGACATTTTTAAAATGAAAGTACAATGGCTAGAGCGCTGGATTAACAAGCAGAAGGTTGCTGGTTCAACCCCATTCTGATACTGTGTTAGACTTAAGAACTTAAGTGCGAAATGGTGTACTGAGTAAGGTGTAAGTCATTAAAAACGAATGGATTATTTATTCCCAAGTTCAAATCTCACTGACAGCAAAATTCTTGTTTTTTTTTTTTTTTTATTTTGGTATAGGTAGGTAGGTACATACTTCTGAGCAGCGTTTAAATATTATGCGTCAGCAAAATTTCTTCTCCTAATGACTATGCAATAAATATTAAACCGTTTCATTTTTACTACACACGGCAACTAAAATTATTATAAATAGCCTTCGAATTTTTAGTAACAATGTAAATCGTCTTTGCAATTTTTATCAGCAAACAGAAAATATTGCTCATCAAAAAAACTAAAACTTCGTGTTTTAGTCTCTTACACATATTTTTTCGGACACATATAGCATACGAACAATTTTTCTTCGTGTGCTGCAAAAAATTTTTAGCAAATTTTCTTTGTTTTGATTTTGCAACTATAGTTTTTTTTTAGTATTTTTATTTAAGCAATTTTGTTGCTACTAAAATTTCTTCTATGAAGAATAAAACACATGTATTTGTTGTTATACATTCACACATATATGCATACTCCGATATACATGTGTTTTATTCTTCATAGAAGAAATTTTAATAGCAACAAAATTGCTTAAATAAAAATACTAAAAAAAACTATAGTTGCAAAATCAAAACAAAGAAAATTTGCTAAAAATTGTTTGCTGCACACGAAGAAAAATTGTTCGTATGCTATTAGGGAATGCATCCCGGGATTCCCGGGAAATTATACATTTTTTATTTCCCGCTTTCCCGGGAATTTTATCCGTGATTCCCGCGAATTTTAAAAACACTTCAATGGAAAAAAACTGCTTGAATTTGCAAAAATGTATACATTTTTGTCATTTTTAAACAAAATTAAACTAAAAATTCAGCTAGGAATTAAATCTTAACGACAATGTTTTTGTGTACAATATATAAAACGGTTTATTTGGGATGACTTAATTGCATTCATTCAATTGTGCATCTTAATAAAATGTCAGCACTAAAGAACAGCTAGTGAAAACTGATTAATATAATATTTTAGACATTTTAAATATATGCCTATTCGTTATAAGTTGTCAGTAGTATAGACAACATGCGGAATTTGTCTCATAGAAATTTGGCAAAATATTAACATGAAAAGTTAAGAGAATTAGAAAGTAACAACAAATTCTTAATTATTCATATAATTTTCATCTGCAAAGCTACAGATAATATTCTCTGTTATGTATGAGAACGTCTGGTATGATATATAACATAAAATCGAATGCTTTATTAAGAATATTAAAAAAAAGAAATTGAAACTTACTGGTCCAGTTAATTTTTTCAAGCTAAATTTAATAAATTTAAATTTTATTATTATTTACGAAACTAGCTAAAAATTTTATTGAATGATATCATTGTCTGAGTAAATATTTTTTTTAGTCAATTTCTGACATCTCTATTTTCTGTCTTAAATACAATGTTTTACGCATAGAGTAACACATAGAGACGAAATTCTCGATTGACAATTAAACAAAATTATTGTTTTGTAAACAAAAATGTGTTTTTATTTTCTTTTGGCAACAACAAAATGTATTTGATTACATACATGTATTTTGTTGTTGCATGGGTTAGGTTTTTGACAACCGAATTAGGTTTTTGACAATTAGTTTCGTCTACTGTTACTCTTTGGTTTTATGGTTCATATCTTTTAAATCAAAATAATAATTTTTTTTTGCCTAATATTTTGTTGATACCCACAAAACTCTTTTCAGTATTCCATTATTCAATAGATTAATCAATTACTCGGATTTCATTTTCTCGCTACATTTACAATCCTGTTTCAAATCTGCTAATGCAAAGATTCATATCCTATTTGGGTCTCAGTTGATCAGCTAATGAGAGTAATGATAATTATAATTTTTAGTCCGGGATCCCGGGAATCCCGGGAAGTCGAAAATTTTTTCCCGCTTTCCCGGGAAATCAAAAAGTCCGGGAAATTGCGATCCCTATATGTTATATGTGTCCGATAAAATTATGTATACAAGACTAAAACACGAAGTATTATTTTTCTATGTTAATTTATATACGAGTTGAATATTTTTTGTTTATGCTACAAGAAATTGTAAATAAACGCTGCAATTTTTATTGATATTTTTAAAAAGTAAATGTTAGAGAATTTTGTTTCAAATCTTAATAACGAATCCTATATCCAGTTCGATTTAAATGTTTTATTCAAAATATACAAAAATTGCAGTCGGGTTACACACATTTTTATTGCTGTCATTCTGAATATAGGCTAAATAGGTAAAACTAATAGTATTCCGTTTTATTCTCTCTACTACGAACTCTGAAGGACCTTAAGGACTCAATTAATTAAAACAATAAAGTGTAAAAAAACTTAAATTGCGAAAATGGAATTCTACAATTTAAACAGTATCAAAATTTACGATAGCTATTGGAAATAGGTTTTTTATAGGTCAGACAATATTATATTTAATAGGAGCAAGGGCAAACCTACCTCCCCTAAGCCCTATAATTATTAAATATTAATTTAATTTCTGCACACATATTTTATATTGAGTAAATCATTAGTTTGCCTAATTTCGACCGATTTCCGATCAAAGGTTGGTATATTTTTTTAGTTTTAAGCATTTTATTAAACTTAAAAGCAATGCCGATTTTATAACACGACAAAAGAAAATTTATAAATTTTTTGAATTATTATTTTTTTTAGTTGTGGCAAAAAAAAGGAAGAAATTTTTCTTTTATATAATAAAAAACAATAATAAATTTTAGATTCAAGCAAAAAAATTGTATAATTTTTTTTAATACTCCATCGAACTCATGTAATTTTTGTATTAAAATTTAAAAGTTCTTTATAATTAGCGCCATCTGGAGTATTTTTAGCGTAATATATTAGGTCCAAAAGAAATATTTTTCTATTCCTTAGTTGTTTTTTAAATTTCGAAATAATTTTTATTATTATTTTATTATAATTTAGAAAAATAAATTACGTCAACATTGAGACCACTTTGAAATTGAAGTAAAAATGGAAAATAAGACACTTTTTCAATTAAACTTTTCTTAAAGTTGTGGCAAAAAATAGGCATTAATTGCTTTTTAGTCTATTAAATAACTATAAAAACTTACATAAACTGCCAAAAAAAATTATATAATTTTTTATAATTTTTTTATATCCTACACCATATTTAAAGAATTTTCAAGTTTTGTGTAAAAAATAAGTGTAAATTTGAGCACTCATATTTATACATTCGAAACACTATATTTAAAAAAATTTTAATAACTTTAATTTATCAATATTCTGAGGTATTAAAAAAATAAAAGTTGGACACATTTCATCAAAAAATGAATTTTTGACGATTTTTTTATAACTGTTTAAAACCATCTTTTTCGTTCATTAATAATGGCTTAAAATTTTCCGACTTTAGCTCCCTCTAGTAGCCACAAAAATAACTATATTCAAAAAAATCTTTTTAAGTTGTATGATCTATATTGTGACTTTTCTAAAAACGTATATTTCAACCCAATTTAAAAAATGTTTTTATTATGATTTTTGTCTGTGCGGTGTTTCCCAGTCAATTCGGATACACGGTATTAATAAATACTTCCACTTTTTTTGAATTGACTCTAGTTCTCGCGATTAATCGCGATTTGTAAAATTAAGGAGGTTACATCATATATTTATTACGTATTAAAAAATAATGTAAGAAGGACTTGAAGATAATTTTAACTAAAATTGATATTTTTTTGAACAAAATCGTACAAGTCATTTTCGAGATACGCTTCAATATATGATGCAACCTCCTTCATTTTACAAATCGCGAGAACGAGAGTCAATTCAAAAAAAGTGGATTAGAGGCTTAGCACTTATTATTTCCGAATTGACTAAGAAACCCCGTGCCGCAGAATCAGTGTTTCCCTGTATAATCGACTTATTAAATGCTGATTTTTAATATAAATTTTAATACTTTAAAATGGAAATTCTGGTACTAAATTGTTTGTGTTGATTTAAATTGATGTTTGAAAATTTCTTCGGTAGGCAAGTTAACTAAAAACTATTTTTAACTAAATTACAAAATATTTGTAATATTCCAAGAAATCCGTGGAATAGTTTCAAAGAGGTTAGATGCATTTTAATTAATTTTTCTGAGTGAAATTTAGACTAGAAATTAAGAATTCATATTGATTGCTGCCTTAAATCAACATTATACTTCGAAAAATGTTGCAACCAATTAACTTCTTACTATCCGAGACGCAATAAACGGGGCCCTTTTAATATCCGCATTAGTTTTTCGAACTTTAAAAAATGATTTCCAGTAAGCATTATTGTTGGAATTTAGGTTGAAATTAAATTAGTGTCAAGATTTTTTCATACAGCATATTTCATTACATTGCATACACGTAAATACATTTATAGTTTTCTAACGATATACACCAAAAAAAAATAAATAAATAAAACAATATCATATCAATGGTAAAAGTTGCCTTAGAATCAAATTTTCTTTATGTTTTTTTTGTAAAATTTACAAAAAACATAAACACAAGGAAGTAGCAATTAATTATAAACAAAAATACAAATAACGAAACAATTTTGGAAGAGCATTTAACAAAAAACGTAAAATAATTATAAATTAATTGTTAAAAAAAAACAATTCCCACAATACTGAAACAAACATAAATATAAAAATTGCAATAAAAACAATATATACTCAAAACTACAAAAAATAATAATAAAATAAAATATTTTATACACTGATTTTAAACAACCAACAAAGAAACGACAACAAATATTTAAAACTAAAAAAAAAAAACAAAACAATAGTTAATGACAAAAACAAAAAATAAACAAATAAATAGCAAACAGGAACACAAACTTAATAATTTAATTAAACGTATAAGCAAAAAATTAGAATATACTAAAACCCTATTATATATTAAAAAAAAAAAAATAAAAAAATATATATTTTAAATTTTAGATAAAATGTTTTTGTCTTGGTAGAGCGAATTTTTTTTGAAAAAAAAAAAAAAAAAATATATATAATAATAAATAAAAAATAAATTAAGAAAATTAAAAAAAAAATCTATTCATTTTAAGTTTTTTTAAAATATGTTAAAAAAAATAATTAATTGATTAGTGAATACTTTGCTACATTTTTTTAATATAATCTCCACAAAAATATTTTAATTATTTCTCTCTATTAAAACATATTAGTAAAAGAAGCAATTTTAGCTTTTGTATTTAATTTATTAGTTATTTCTATTATTACGTTTATACGCACGATTATTGCAAATAAAAATAACTTTCAAATAAATAATTTATTGTTTGTACGCAAATTGCACAAATTTGCACCATACAACGATGGAACAAAAATAGAAGGAGTTGTCGTAGTAAATTGAAACTTAGTACACATATTACTTTAGGCTTAGAATGAATAAATACGAAGTTTTGAAAAAAATGGCGCAAGGACACGCCTACCTCCCATATATCCTGAAGTTAAAAAACTAACTTTTTTCTAAAATACTGATCTGAATTTTACCAAAATTTGTGGCACCCATTAAAAATAGATTGCTTACACGTCTTCTAATTTATTTTTTGTGATTGCTGTTAAATATAGATTATTTATGATTCTGCCAATTTTTATTTTAATCGGAACAAAAACACGCCTACCTCCCATATATCCTGAAATAAGAAAAACGCATTTCCGGCTAACACACCGTTTTTAATTTTCTAAAAATAGAAGGAGGTGCCGCAGAAAGTTGAAACTTAGCACATAGATTACTTTACACCCAAAGTAAATATATACAAAGTTTTGAAAAAATCGGAGCAAGAACACGCCTCGCTCCCATATATTCTGAAATGTGTAAACGTATTTTCTTCCAAAATACTGGTCAAAACAGTATCAAAGTTTACGATAGCTATTGGAAATGGGTTTTCTATGAGTCAGACAATATTCTATTTAATAGGAGCAAGGGCATACCTACCTCCCCCAAGCCCTATAATTTTTAAATATTATTTTAATTTCTGCATCCTCATTTTATGTTCAGTAAATCATTAATTTGCTTAATTTCGCCCGATTTCCGCTTCAAAATTTTTATTTTTTTTTTTTTTAGTTTTCAATATTTTATTAAATTTTAAAGCAATGTCGATTTAACAACACGAAATATTTCAACATAAAGAATTTTTTGACTTTTGTGTAATAAAAGGAAATTTATAAATTTTTTGAATTATTATTTTTTATAGTTGTGGCAAAAAATAGGACGCAATTCTTCTTTTATATATTAAAAAACAATACCAAATTTTAGAATCAAGCAAAAAAAATTGTATAATTTTTTTAATACTCCATCGAACTCATGTAATTTTTGTAATAAAATTTAAAAATGTTCCATAATGAGCGCCGTCTGGAGGATTTTTAACGTAATGTTTTAGGTCCAAAAAATATGTTTTTCTATTCCTTAGTTGTTTTTTAAATTTCGGAATAATTTTTATAATTATTTTATTTTAATTTAGCAAAATGAATTACGTCAACATTGAGAAAACTTTAAAATTGTAGTAAAAACGGAAAATAAGAAACTTTTTCAATTAAATTAAACTTTTTTTAAAGTTGTGACAAAAAATAGGCTCTAACTATTTTTTAATCTATTAAATAATTGTAAAAACTTACATAAACCGTAAAAAAAATTGTATAATTTTTTATAATTTTTTTATATCCTTCATCAAATTTAAGGAATTTTTAGGTTTTAAGTAAAAAATATATGTAAATTTGAGCAATAGTATATACATATTCGAAACAACATAATAGTTTTAATTTACCAATATTCTGAGGCACTGAAAAAACGAAACTTCGACGCATTGCATCAAAAAACGAATTTTTGACAATTTTCCTAAAATAGTTTAAAACCAGCTTTTTGGTTCATTAATATTGGCTTTAAATTCTCTGACTTTAGCGCCCTCTAGTAGCCACAAAAATAAGTTTTTCCAAAAAAATATTTTTAAATTATATGATCTATATTGTTACCTTTCCAAAAACGTATATGTCAACTCAATTTGAGAAATGTTTTTATTTTGATTTTTGTCTATGGAACAAAGCACTGTTCGCTGTAGGCTTTATTTGGAATTAGCTACACTTATCACGATTAGTTTTTGTGATTCACTAATTCGCAAATATAATACTAATCACCATTTATACGGCAAAATTTTCATATCGCAATATAATTAATTGCGAGTAAATGCGAGTATTACGTTTATACGCACCATTTACTCACAACTAAAAATATTGCGATATGAAAATTTTGTTGTTTAAACATTGAGTTTCTTTGTTCAATTTACTTACAAGTTATTTTTATTTGCAATAATCGCGCGTATAAACGTAATATATGTTTAAAACTTTAATTCTGAATCCAAAAAACTTATTCTTCAAAACATTCCTCTTATAATTTTTCATTGATATTTTCATTATGAGGTAGTATTGGTTTTATTCCTAATAGAACGTGCCATCTCTTTTTTTTAGCAATTCCTAAGAATTAATTTTACTGAGTTTTTATTCTCAGTGGTCCTTTTGAATATATTATTAATATTTTTCGCTGTTTTTGTTATGATCCTTCCGACTTTTCTTTTGTGTTTTAATAAATACAAATTATCAAAGTTGTCCTTTTTTTAATATTTATTTTAATGAGATTTTAATAATTTAAACTCTATTTCTTTCGTTTGTGACTTTTAAACTCAAATCTGAGGAAACGTAAATAATTTTATGTCCGTTTGTAAATTTTTATTTTTATTACAAAAAAAGTAAAATTATTTATTGTGGAGTTTATATGTATAATTTGATTCTTATTAATTAGATTTATTAATATCAAATTATTAATTTAGTATAACATTAAATTTTAAAAAATATAATTATAGTAATATAAACCAAAAATAGCACAATTGCTAAAAATTAAACATACAGTATAAACTGAATAACTACATATTAAATGGAAATACTATTAATATTATAAAATATATTGTTATTTGCACAATAAAAAATAATAGAGAAATAAAATAATAAATACAAAAGAAAATTTAAATTGTTTTATTTATTAAAAAATAACTACTCTGATCGTAATTTTTTGTCTTTTTCTTTAAAAGAAAAAAAATGTGGATTATATAAAATTTAACGTAATAAACAAGCAACTTTAATTTTTTTTTCTACAAGGTATTAAGTTTTTTATGGACATGACTAATATGACCATAAAAAAACTCAGGATTAAAATTATCTTGGATTTAACATCATTTTTAAACTTATTATTTTCGCAGTTATTTCAAAATTAATGGCAAAATAAATTTATGAAAAATTGGAATGTTGCTCTTTAACTGTGAAAATATTGATCTTTTGGCTTATCATTTATCTAAATCGTACAAAGGGTTCTTGAGTTATATTCTAAATTGGACAAACCATTATCGAGAATGACCGCAAAATAAAGTTGCTGATATTAGTCATCACCAAAAAAAATCAGTACGTTATAGAAAAAAGTGAAAGCAATTTTTGTTTAAAGAAAAAATGTCTTTCTTACCCGTGTAACTACACTTAATTGTAGGTATACATGGATATTTTCAATTAAATGAGAATAAAATTAAGATTAGGTTTATGTTAAAAATAAAAAACAGAATCATTATTGGCGTTTTCACTTCTAAAAACAACTTTGGAGCTAAAAATATTAAATTTTTCAAATTTTTTTTTGGGACACTAAAGACCTCCGAAAATATTGAGCATATCGAGGGCTTATATTCAAACCGGGCCTCATGCAGATTTAAAAACATTTTTTTTGCGTCAGACTCTTTAGTTTTTTTTTTTTTTTTTATATATATGGTGTTAATTTTGAAGCCAAAAGTAAATTCAAACACTATATTTGTTTTTGGGCTATCCACAAACAGTATATTTTTTTAAGGCAAAACGGGCTATGTGCAAGTTTTTGTTTGATTTTCAAAGAAATGTAAAAAAAATATTGATTAATAAGGAGAATTTTCTTTGCGATTTGAACTTTTTTTTAAACGTTTTGAATTGGAGTCTTAATATATCTCACAAAAATTTTGCTATCTCAATGCAGTCCGAAGAAAAAAGCCTTTGAAGATAGATTTTTAACCTTTTTTGGATGCTTATAGATCATAAGCGTGTACACCTATCAAAATTTTATGAAGCTAAGTGGGAGGTATAATACCCTAGATTTAAAAACACAAATGAAAAAAATTAATAAAATTCGTTATTATAAGCAAAATATCTTAGAAACCAAAAGCAGTTTTTTAAAAAAATGATAATTATATAAAAAGTACAGTAAACATCACCTTTAAAGGTTTTAATAATTTTTGAGTTGTTGATATGGAATTTAATACAATTTTAATTGGTTCAAAAATTTTTTTTGGCAATTTTTTTCTTCAAAATTTAATTTATAATTTTAATTTTGAACACATTTTCGTCCTTTTAGTAAACATTCCTGTTATTTGAAATTTCAAACGATTATAAATGGTCCAGCCAACCACAAAATTTCGCATTTTCTTATCTCCCGATTGGTATGATATCATATATTTAACATATTGTCAATTTTTTTTTCCAAAAATATTATGTTTTACTTCTTTAATTTCTAATAAACAAAAAGGGCTATATGAACATTTTATAACAAACATTAAAAATAATAAAGACAAAACAGGCTATCTACCTTAACTTCGCGAATAATGGAGTTAAAAGATTTATTTTTCAGTGTGAGGTTTAGTAGACGTAATATTAATAAATCGTAGAAGAACGGATTGCAAAATATTGAAAAATGAGGGAAATAGTTTTTATGTTCTCCTGAAAAATGCTGATTTGCATGAGGCCGGTTTTGAATATAGACCCTCGATATACAATATTATCATTAGGATGGCTTGAAGACATTTTTAGTCCGCATCTTTGGAGTACTATATATATATATCGTACGCAGCCTTTTTGAGTTATGGTGAAAAAATGGTTAATGGAGTTAATGGACTTTATATGGGCGAAACATTTTTGCTGACCAGTGTTATTAGACCAGTAACATATATATTTAGATAGATATTTATTAACAATATAAAACAGGATTATATAACACAATTTTAAACAATTAATGTCCAACTGCAAAAATAATATCCAAAATACATTTAACAACAAGCCTAAAATCATACAGATTTCTTCAATGAACTTGTATAAAACAAAAATTATTTTCTTTGGAAAAACCTAAATCTTAGCACATGTAAAGAATCCAAACTTAAGGATTCTAAAGACTCTGATTAAGCGACATAAGTACTCTACATAACGCGGTAATTGTTGAACATTTTATACCTGTAAAAGAGCTCAACAAACGCATTAAACAACATGAACAATCTAGAAATAGCAAGTAAAAAAATTATTCAATAGGGAGATAACTTACCAACAACAATATTTTCAAAAAATTATCCTAATGTTGTGTAATAAAATATATATTTATTATCTATTAGATTATATCTATTATTCCTTTATTTAAATAAAAAACATTCAAAGATTTAAATTTAAGTCTTTTTTTTTAATTATTTTTTAATATTTTATTATTTAGTTTAATCGAAAAAAAAAAAAAAAATAAATAATATTTATAGTTGATTTTAGTGTATACACTCAACATCTCATTACTAAAATATTTTATTAACATTTTAGTGACCAAAAAGAAAAATGTTTTTATCTTAATATTAAACGTATGTACGTATTTATACACTTAAATTTTTACCACAGACTAAAGTCTACTAAAAAAAGAGTGACTTAAGCTTAAAGTTATAATGATTTTTTTTAAGTATTTTGTTTTCTAATTATATTGAATTTTTTTTATTAATGAACAAAGGAAAAAAATAATAATTATTTCATGTACAATACAAAAAAAAAAAATGGTATTAATTGAATTCACTTAAGAATTAACAATTAAGTAGAAATTAAAAAAAAATATTTATGATAAAAATCGGAGGTTGATGTTTTGTAACAAACGAAAAAAATACTTAATATTAAGTTAATGTTTTATGTATTTTTTTGTTTTTAATCAAATAATTATGTATGCAATTTAATAGCCAATGCGGGATCGAGTGGATTTAGCGGTTGTACTACTGCTATATGAGCGATCATCACGAGTGCTACGATCACGTTCAAATTTCTCATGGGATCTCTCGCGTGTATCTCTTATATGCGGTGATTTTTCCTATAGAATAATATAGAAAATTATTTAACGTGTGAGTGTGGATGTGTGAACATTTGTTTGTATAAGAGAGAGAGAGAGAGAGAAGCAGAGACAAACAAAAATAGAGAGTAAGATACTAAAGTAAGCGCTCTATTATTTTAGGGAAATCTTACTCTGGTATGATATTTATCACGTTCTCGCTGTTGTTGTTGATCATCATCACCATTTTGTACTAAAGTTGAAAAATAATTTCAACATTTAAATAATTTAGAAAATAAATTTTGAAAACCTTAAATCCAACTTACCATCTCTACGACGTTTATGTTCTGCTGATGAGGTCTCTTCTAAACGTTCACGCTTACGTCCTAACTTTCTTTCTTTTCTGGCATCTTTTTCTTCATCGGTTAATTTTTCTTTGCGTTCTTTATTTTTGACACTACGTTCTTTTTTCGAAGGTTCATTATGATCCTCGATTTGTTGTTTCTGTAATTATAGAAAAAAGAGCATGGGTGAAATTTGAAAATATCTAGGTAATATCGAGTAATTATAGAGTTAATATTTCCCCCCAGTTTTCCTTAAACTAATCTTCTGTGTATGTTTTTAGTATACAATGACCCTCCCCCTTTTTACCACTTACCGCTTGCCAGTAGGGTATTTTATTGTATCTGTGTGTTTTAACTCTATTTCAGACCAACGTTTCAACAACAATACAGCATTTTTTAGCAGAACACTTGGATAGCAAGCAACTAAGCTTCTAATTTTTTGCTATTAACATTAGGTATGGCAAATTCAGTTTGTAGAGGGAAAGCCCCAGCTTCATTGATAGGATTAAGTAGAAAACTAACAAGAACAGCTGATGGAATTTGCAGAACACTTGACGAGGTTTTAGAGATGATTAACATTTGTCGGTGGGAAGCTTAATTTGTTTGAAGGTTAAGTGTTGTTAAAATCCTTTAGGTTTCAGGTGTAAAGTTATTTGCAGCAATTTGTCGTCGTTTGGTTCATTAAGAAAAAATCTTGTTGTGGTTGTAGTTATAGTTGTTAATGGCATTTTGGGAATTTCCTTTAATTAGTAGTTGATGATTGATAAAAGATCAGTATTTTTCGCAGCTTAGGTAGTTCTGTTGTTAGTTTCTTTAATGGTTTTTGTATCATTTATAGGCTTAGATTGGTTTCAAGTATAGATTTAAATGTGATGTAATTATGGTGTTATTTTTAAATGTTGAATTTTTCGGTAACATAATCATTGATGTCCTTTAAAAATGTTGTTTGTAGTTGATTTTCCAATGCCTTTAATACGTTGTGCCTCATCTTCTCATAGTATTTTATATGGAATATGGTGTTGTTGGTTATTATTTGTCCTTGCGACTTACTTTTTATGATCGCCGGTAGAATTTAAAGCTGTCCTGATCTTTTTTTTTTTTTTTTTTTTTTAATTTTAGTTGTGAAATAAATCTTAAACTGCATTTTTTTTAGTTATTGGTGAAGTTGTCCAATTTTGCTGGAAACTTTTGTATTAACAAGTAGATAATTTGATATCCAAAAACTATTTTATATTTGTAACGTAACTGTTGTTTTAAGATCTCGGGAGTATAATTATTAATTCCGCGAGTATTTCCCAATGATTTTTATGAATTTTTCGTGATGAAAACCACTATCCAATGATTCAACTAATTCTGTGATTTGATCCCTCAGACTCAGTGTATTTTGAAATGAAGAAAAAACGGCAGGAGTTAATGTTAATTATATGCCCCCATTAATTGATCCAAAATCGAAACGAAGTAGCTTTTAATATGATAAATACTAACTTTCCATTCTGAAGTTCAATATGAGAAGAGCTTCTTTCGTATTTTCCTTCAATGTTCCATTGTATTTAAGGACGTAGAAAATAGTAAAACGTTTTTAAAATATACACTTCATCCATCTAGTAATTGTAGTGATGTTCTCTTTTAGTATCAGAAAGACAAATGGAGGATTGGATTTAAATATAGATGTCACCTCTAATTAAATAATGAAATAGTTCAAGAGAAAATCGAGAAGTCAGGAAATCATTGATTAGAATCCAAAACCCAATCTACGGCATAAATCAGTTAAAGATCGTAATAGATTGAAAACAAATTTGTAATAACTGGGGTGTTTTCCTTAGGAATGCGTTGAATTTTGACTTTATTCTTAAGAGTTGTTTAGTATTTTCATTATCAGATTTGATGGATTGTAACGTTGAACATAAATCCATCATTTAAAAAAGAACAAATATCTTCCTGGCTTTTATTTGCAATAGATTTGACGAGAAATTGGGATATCTCAAATGCTTTTTGGCGAAGATTTTCGTTCCGTATAAATAAAAAAGGATTCATTTTTGAGAAATCCGTTGAAGATTGTTGCGTTGATTTATATTCTATTGCAGTATTTCGTCGACGATTACATAGTTCTCTATAAATCTGATGTTTCGAAGAGGATTTATTCCCGTACTTTGCTCTAGAGACTCAAAACATCTTTTAAATCAGTCGTCTTCAAAATAATCCAATTTCAATGCGCTTTTAATGTTATTCTACATGACAGCATTTCATCGAAAACTTGCACGCTTTAAAATCGTTGTTTCGAAATAGTTATGCCCATAGAGTCTTTTAACTCAGTCAGATAAATGTTGTACTGTTGCTCCAAAATAATATATTTTAAATTCCAAGGCTTTGTTGATTATTAAACTATTAATTCAAGGTTACGAAGTGATCAGCGTAAATCGGTGGAGGCCGGAAAAAAATTGTCAGATTGGTCAGATAAATGTTGTGATGTTCCTTCAAATTATTGTTCGAAAATATCATATTCTATGGCGTCGTTTGGGTTTGTGATCATTAATTTTTGAGATTTCATTTTATTTTTAACAAAATTTGCTGAATATCATGAATAGCGTTTGAGCTTTTTGGAATCTTCTAATTATAGTTGTCTCGGAGTCTTCCAATGAGAGTTGTAAATTATAAATCAATGTATTTTGTTTAAATTCTAGCATCTGGAAGGTTTTAAAAAAATGTATCCATTCCAAGAAATTGAAAGAATTGAAGGCATTTCTCTTTAAATCGTATTTCTAGAGGAAATTTTGCATTACGTCCATTACACTTTGTAGAGTTTTTATTTAGATGTATGACCTGCTTTGTGACTAAGTTTATTCCATACACAATGGAGTCTCAAAACATACAAGCTTTTATGTTTTCCCGGTGGCCCTCAAACAAATAAAATTACGAACAGAGAAAGACTCGAAGTAAGCTCAAAATAGTGTTTATCACTTCTATACTCCACTTCAGGAAATTCTAGTTCGAAGGGTTGATATTTTCTTGTTTTCGTATGGATTAAAGTTAATAGAACATGATATACTCCAAAGTTGCGTAGCTGGTTTGTGTAGTAAGCTCTTCAATCATTTTAATATACGGAAAATAGAGAATATACAATAGATTTTCTATAGCATCGGACGAAAAAAATACCAGGCGATATTTCCGTACTAAATATGTCAAAAAAGATTGGGCAGTAGTGTTGAGTTTCGCTTTCCGCTTCCAACAAGGCTGTTGTCAATTATTTCCTTTCGAGATAAATTAAGTTTGTATTATTGGCTGGTATTAGTAGGCATTGGCAGAATTTCCTTGGTGTAATTGCGGGCTGTATTTTGAATTTTTATTTAAATACACAAATAATCCTTTAATGTAACGTCGTAAATAAAGTTGTCAACAAGATAAACATCTAGTCCTATCTTAGCTTAATCTTTAATGGCCACTAAAGAGTTAATAATCAATCTCCATATGATTTTGTTGAGTCAAGTTGAGTTGGTCATCATTGTTGTTGCATTACGAAGTCTTATTTTAATAAACTAATTAAAACTAGTTAATAAACTAACTTAACTTTTAATAAAAAAACTTAAATAAATTCTCTCTCCAGTAATAAGTACATAAGTATAAAAATTATATAATATAATAAAAATAAACTAATTCATACAACTTAAACTTAGTAAAAGATCAGTAATAATAATATAGTAAATATATACTTTCTTTAAATAAAAAACATCTTCTCTAACAATGATTATCTTTCTATAAACATAAAACACATCACCTTCATTTTATATTAATAAAATACTTTATAAATATTTTTGAATGGTCTAAGTGTACTTACCATGGTGTTTTACAAAAAAAAAATATTTTGTAAAATACTTATATTTACCATATTTTGTTTGTTTTTTTAACTTAAATAGAATTATATACTACAACATGTAAAAAAATTTCAACATTTTAAAAATGTTTCTTCTTCTTTCTCTCTCTTAAGATTTTACTTGGTCCAGCCAAATTAGTCTTCATTTTTTTCTTTTAAATCGTTTGTTTGTTTTCTTATCATTCTTTCTCTCACTTATTTCAAGGATGAAAGCCCTGAATGTCCTTTTGTGGAAATTATTTAAGGTAGAATTAGAAAAGTTGTAGTAGAAAACAATGCTCCTTAATTATGATTATAGATGTTAAATGCCGGTCTCTCATAAATTTGTTGATTTTTATTTTTTGTTATAATTAATTTATGTTGGTCGCAATTGCCATCAAGTTAGTTGATGTTGTTAATTGTTGTTGATGTTGTTGGTTGGTTGCTGTTGTTTTTTGTTGATGTCTTAGGTAACTATGATTGCACCAAAATACTAACCTTTGAATTGGATGATGATGATTCCATTTTGCGACGTTTCGAGTCTAAGATAAAAACAAAAAAACATTGAGAAAATAATTCAACATATGTTCATTTTTAAATTCTTTCCATTTTAATAAAATAATTTCCCTCAACTCACCTTTTTCATATTCTAAAACATCTTGACTACGTCGCTGTTGCTGTAACGAACCTATACTTTCATTTGAGACCGAACTCAAATCACGATCACGATCTCTACGTTCACGATCGCTACGTTCATAATCACGTTCTCTTGTTTCACGTTCACTACGATCATAATCATTTTTACTGCTTACACTCTCTAGGGCATCCATTGATGGTGATTCATTACGATAACGGTCTTCACGACGTTTTTCACGTTTCGAACGAGATGTAGATGATTCCATATCCTCCAATAGTTGATTACGATGTTCCCGCTCACGATCACGTTGTTCACGTTCCCTATCGCGTTCCCGCAAACGTTCATCTTTTTTTGTGTTGTTATCCTTTAAGGAACGGGTACTACTACCATGACGATCTAAGTCACGCTCATGTGAAGCTACAGTAGAATTAGACGAAGAAGGTTCATCTTTAATTTCAATAACTGTGACACGATTCGTACTAGAAGATTCACGCTCACCACGATCACTTGTTGCCGATGTTGAATTCAGTTTAATCATTTTTGTAGGACGTTCTAAGCGTTCCTTTTCACGTTTTTCTGTTAAAATATTTAAAGAAATAGATTACAAATATTTTCAATCATTATTTCTTACAGAGACTCACCTATTTTTATTTCTCCATTACTAGGAGGTTTTATATCCACATTTTGTTGTTGCGTACTTTGTGCTGCTCCTGACACCAAAGTAACCGATCCTGTACCCTGTGTATTACTTAATATATTCTGCACAATAGTGGCTGCAGTTGATGCTCCTGATCCTATTGTTGCTGTTGCATTTGTTTGTGTTTCCGTTCTTTGTGGTCTTTCGGTTACTTGATGGAAATCACTTTCCTTAATCATTTGGGCGGCTTTTGTTTTCAGTTGTCCAATATATGATGATGCAATTACAAACAAATCTGGTCTTTTATTTTTCTCTTCTTCGCGTACTTTTTCAACTTTTCTTTCAATAATTTGAGCTAATTTTGCCAGCACTGGATAGTATGGTAATATGCGCATTAATATGATAAGAGCATTACGTATTTGCATATATTCCTTGGAATCTAAACAGAATACTATGGCTTTGGTGATCTTGTAGTGCCATTTATGACATACATGTCGGTAATTTTCATAACCGACATGATCATTTGCTTCAGAGAATTGATTACTAACACGGAATTTTGTTACAAAACCAGGATAATTGGCACATTCTTTATTGAATGTAGCTTGATCAGAATGCCAACGCATAACAGTTTCTAACATGGCACACAAAAAGCGACCATAACGTGTAGCTTCATTTTCAGTACACGATGTTACGGAATAGGTAATGTCACAAAAGATCTGTAAGTAATTTTTCGAGAGTTTTATTATAAAATAAATTTAAGACAAATGATTCCTGAAAGGAAGAAAGTTTTTTTCTCTAGTAGAAATAGAAAGTGTTTTCGATAGGGGACAATGAAAATGTTTCTTATAGGAGAGACTGAGTGTTTTCCCTGAATATTTTTTTTTTTTTTTTTGAGACTGAAAGATTCTATAAAAGATAGTGAAAGTAATAGGAGAAAATAAAAGTGTTTCCTCTAGAGGCGACTGAAAGTGGGGTACTTAAAAATAATACAGAGAGTTTAATATTAAAGAGACTTATGCTTCTCTTATTGAAGAGATTGAAATTGTTTTTCATAAAATATAATAAATGAAATGAACCCTAAGAAAAATACTAGAGTGTTTTCTATTTAACGATTAAAAGCGTTTCTAGTATAAGTCCCTGACAGTCTTTACCTCCTTCATAAACAATTACTACTTACCCGGTCGTAACATAATAAGGTGGAGAAATTTGCCGCCTTTAAATTATGTATAGTATGAACAAATTTAGCACAATATAAGGCATCCAAGGCAGTGAAAGTACATCTGAATAATGAGAAAAACAAATAAAATTAAACTAAAACATTGTTATCCACAAAAAATATACCACAGCTACCTTGGAAATAGACACAATTGCAAAAATTGTGTTATGGTTTCATTCTTAGCTGATTTGGCAGAACGTGATAAAAACCAATTATCCTTTTGCTGCTGAAGACGTTGTAAGATTTTATCTATATGTTCTTGTTGTTTTTTACGTTCATCTTGTAACTTATCCATAAGAGCTATATAACGTTCTTGTTCCTTTTTGTTTTTTGAAGCGTTCTTTAGAAGAGAAACAGATGTTAATATTATAGTAAATTTTTAAGTACATATATAAAAAACTAACCGAATCTTTTGAATCAGCAGCTTGATTTGATAATTGTTTAAGTTTTGTTATTTCCTTTTGATAACTATCATGGGGTACTTGTAAATCATACATGCTTAAAGACCAAAATGTTACAAAAAATTGTGGTGAAATATCTTCCCATACTTTGGGACCATGCAATGGACGTACTGATTCTACTATGGGATTCATGATTAAATTAGTGGCATCAAGATATTTCGATAATTTTTGATTGTTAGTTAATTTCTTAGCATTTGGATCAGCTTTACGTAATTGATCGTATTTTTGCTGTAATAAAAAAACAGTTTAAATTAAAATGTTTATGTTTAAGAGTTTTAATATTACTTACATTTATTTGATGTGTAAACATGGGCCTTGCCAAAAAGAAGGCTACATCAGCATTTATGTGATATTCTTGCAACATGGCTATTATCGAGGGTAAACGTTCAACATACTCATCCACCGAATAGGTTGAACCCAGGAATGTACCAAACTGTACTAAAGTATCTTGACATTGATCGTATAGTTTACCCACTAATTTTAAATGACTTTGTGCTGTTTCCCGATAGATGACACAATGTTTTTGTTGTGCCATTAGTAGACATATGGTAACGGCAAGATCGTTATTAGCTAAAGCATCTTTTAAACGTTGTGATGATTTTTTCGTATTACGAACTTGACTAAAGTAACCAGCCTTTGATATAGATTTTATGAGATTTATTTATTATCATTATTTTTCTTTTCATACATTTTTGATATAGATTTTATGAGATTTATTTATTATCATTATTTTTCTTTTCATACATTTTTGATATAGATTTTATGAGATTTATTTATTATCATTATTTTTCTTTTCATACATTTTTAATTTTTTTATTAAATCTCAATTTTTATTGATTCTCTTAAATGGTTTATTCTTTTTAAGTTTTAATTTTTTTGTCTTATTTTTTTGTGAAAAATTGGTGAAACATGATTTTTTAGTGAAAAATTTGCTGAAACCTATTTTTTTTTTTCGTGAAAATTGATGAAACCTAATTTTTTTAGTGAAAAATTAGTGAAACTTAATTTTTTTTAGCGAAAAACTGGTGAAACCTAATTTTTTTTAGTGAAAAATTGGTTAAACATTATTTTTCAGTGAAAAATTGCTACTTTTTGAGTGAAAAATTGGTAAAACCTAATATTTGAGTGAAAAATTGTTGAAACCTAATTTTTTAGGGAAAAATTGCTGAAACCTAATTTTTTTTTGTGAAAATTTTATGAAACCTAATTTTTTTAGTGAAAAATTGATGAAACCTAATTTTTGAAACTTGATTTTTTAGTGAAAATTTGGTAAAACCTTATTTTTTGTGAAAATTTGGTGAAACTATATTTTGAGTGATAAATAGCTGAAACTTAATTTTTGAGTGAAAAATTGTTGAAACTATATTTTTTAGTAAAAAATTGGTGAAACTTTTTTAGTAAAGATTTTGTATAACCTTATTTTTTAGTGAAAATTTTCTAAAACTTTAAACTGAAAAATTTATGTATTTATTCTTTTTGTTAAAAATTAGTAAATTTTAATTTTTTAGTGAAAATTCGTATATTTTAATTTATTAAAAATTATAATAAAAAATTACTAAAATTTTTAGTGAAATATTGGTGAAATAACTTCTGGTAAAAATTGATGAATTAAATTTTTTTTTGTGAAAATTTGCTTAGTTTTAATTTTTTTAAGAGAACAATTTTTGAAAAAAATCTAAATGAAATTAAATTCTTACCTCTCCCCTAAGTAATTCGCCGCCACACATGGCATTTAACTGTTCGTTGGTCATTTCTTCGGCAGATTCGACACCCGCCATTTTTTGTACAATTTCTTTTAGAATCAATAAATCCAAACTAGAATAGACAATAACAAAATAAATTTAAAATAAATCGAGTAAAAAGGCAAAATTTAAAACCTACAAACTACATAACAATACAATTTAAATTATTATAAAAATTCATACCTTTTTTGCGATTTCAATTGATTGGCTACATACTGCAACAAGCCACTCAATTCAATATTGTACTTTTTAAAAATGGCACCACAAAATGAAGCTAAACTTTGTAGCCATAATGATATAGAAGTGCCATCATGTTTAAAACGATCTCTGTCGGCCATAGTTAAAGCCTCTATTAAGCAATAGCCCAAACAATCGAATGATAAAAGTGTTAAATATTTTAAAGAGTCAACGACAGGACCAATTAAATTATCATAGATTTGAATTTGTAATAAAATCTAAAAGAACATTCAAATCATTAAATTATTATTATTTTTTTTTAATAAAATAAAAATCAAACTCACATAATCAAATAGAAAACCAGGAGCACAATGACTTAATTTACCAATAAGTCTACCTAAAGGTTTAACATTTTCCTTGCTGACACGTTTCATTATAGCTTTAATACGTTTTTGAGCATTGCCACGACGGCGTATAAGCTGGGGATGCAATTGATAAGTGTCATTTTTCCAGCGGGCATATAAAGCATAACTATATAAAAACAAATAAAAAATATATATATTTTTATAATACGAAAACATGAAATTATTATAACTCACCGATAATGATAGGGAAAATGTTTCAAAACAGTCCATATTTCCTCTGCCATGGGACAATTACAATCCAAATATGATAAAGCTGGCAATATGGCAGAATCCATTATGGTCATTACTTCATTATATAAAGTTTCAGCTTCTGTATTTGCTGTGGGTAAATTTTGATTATCTACACCCATTTCTGTTATAATGGTACGCATTATACGTATCAATTTATACATTAACACGGTATCAAAGTGTAATGATGGCCCCAAGGCAATGACCATGGGTATAACATAATTTCTTAGTTCACTAAATTCTTTAGCTTGTATCTTTTGTACGAGTTTTGTATCATCTGCCAAACGTCTCTTTTGTAATTTAGCAGCTGGTGATATTTTAAAACATTGTTTGCGATAAACATAATCAATGCCAATGTGTATAAGTTCAGCTAAAGCTCTAGCAATAGGTTCATGTACCACTACCGATTGTTCGGGCAGTTTTTTAATGATCTTAAGTGCATTCTCCCAATCACCAACTTTAAGTAGGCCCTCACATAAACCGAATTTTTGATTGGCAAAATATTTTTCCTACCAGAGGGATAAAATAATAAAATTTAAATTTATAAATTCAATAATATTGTGAAATTTGATTAGGTTTATTAATTACCAAACTATATTCCTTTTCTGGCTCTGGTTCAGTTGGTTCTTTATCTTTGTTCGTAACAATAATATTTAATTTACGCACAAATTCTTTAGCATCAGCTAAATCTTGTTCCCAATCGCCAGTAATAACACTATCTGTTGGAGTCAGCTAAAATGAATAATACATTTAAATTTATTTTCAATTTACAGATATTAGAACTAAAACTTACCCAAACATAAATATCATTAAGATCAATAACACCATATTTGAGCAATAGGGAGCAAACATGAAATAAAGTACGTGGGGTTTTTGTATCAGCAAAATAGCGAAATTTATAACCTAAAACTTCACAAATAATTGAACCATTAGGCATATAAGCCCTCAATAAAGGTATAAATAATTGCCAACGTTCAGGACGTGATTCAAAGGACTCTAAAATAATATCCAATACACGATTGGGATCTAAATTGAAACAACCTATAAGAAAAAAATTTAAAAATTAAAATTTTATTCAAGTTAGATCTAATTTATGGTAAACTTTCTTTCTGTTTAGTTTTGCATACAAAATTCTTACCTATTAAAGATTTTATAATGTCCATTATACTATCGGACGTAACGTCATCTTCGAATTCTTGATTTAATTCGGTTATTAGTTTGGCATAACCTTCACTTTCTTCGCGGAATAAATTAAAACGTCTTTGTTTGTAGCTGTTAAAATAATTAAAAATATATGCTTAAATGTCATGCCTATTACTTTTAAAGGTAGCTTTGAAACTTACTATAATTTTGTTTTAATTTTAATAAATTTCGTATAGAATACTTTATTCTTAACGATGCCAACTTCTTGTAATGTATCTATTTCCAATCTTTCCTTAATCAATTTATCCGGTATAACCTTGTCTAGTTCTTTGAGAATTTGACAAAACATTAAACGTTCTTCTTGTATGCCATCCGTCATAAGAGAAGTTTCTGCATCCAAAACATTTATTACATCCAGTATTAGGGAGGGAAAATCATCATGAAGGGCCTAAAAAGTAGATAAATGGAAGAAATATAAATTATCTTTAAGCTTTATAGTGAAAAGTTGTTAAAATTATTATCACAAAAGCCATTAATTTATTCGAGTTTATGTAACTCTTGTTCTAAATTTTGATACACAAACTACGAAAATTCGAAATTAATTAGGTAATGTTTGTTTTTTTATTTTTTCGAAAATTAAGTAGTGTTAGAATTTTTCGAAAATCTATATCTCTAAAATGTATATTTACATTTATTTATTTTATTCAAAATTGACTTCTCTTTTACCGCCAAAACTATCTTCCACAACAAAAAAACTCAAATTAGCTTTTCCCTTCAGAAGTAAATTTCGATAATTATGAGTAAAAACGTGATAATTGGCAGATAAAATTTCTTGGCAAGTTATTTTATACAAAAGATGATTATTATTTCACAAATATTTGTAAGAAAAAAATATAAAAATCACTAAATACTTACCACCACTTCACCCAGAGTATGAAGTACAGTATCCTTTTTCAAATTACAACGAACTCCCTGCCATAGCAAATCATAGATAGCACTGGACACACCAAATTTGAAGTCATTTTGTTTTCCCATATATGGACTATCGTTGTCACGAACATGTTGTTTTAGGTATTTCAAACTAAAACGAAATTATTTAAGAATTAAGCGTTTAGAGAGTTGAGTTCCTGTCCAGCTGGCCAGTTTATTTTTACAAAATAAGTATTTCTAAATTTTTTTTTAACAATTATTATTTTTTTTTTTATTTTATTTTTTACTAAATTAAGATAGATATAGAGAAGTAGGGACGGCAACTAGAATTAAACATTCCGTACAATTCACTTTTTCCAGATTTTTCAAAATGTTTGAAAACCTCTTTGCCGAGGCTTGAAGTTGCAACAGATGTTACACTGCTACTGCTGCTACCTCCGCCATTTGTATCCATTATATTGCGCCTGGAGCGTAGTTTAGCTGGTGTCACCACTTGCCCGCCAACGCCACCACTACCACTGTTACACGTTGCTTTTGTTGGCGAATTATGTTCCACGTTAAAATTAGAACCGGCATGCGTTTCCGTGTTAGAGCTGCTAGTGCTACTATTATCTATAGAGCCTGTTACCACTTCAAGGTTTGTTGCTGATGCTGTTGTTTCGTCTCCACTTTTCCCTTTTGCAGACGGTTTTCGCAAACGCCTCATGTAATCGCCGATATGAAGCGTTTTTACACTGAACGTTTGTTTTTTACGTTTATTAGGATTTTATATACGCCCGACACGTTATTCTACAGTTTTTTAGCAAAATGCGTATTAATTTTATTAAAATAAATGACTAAAATTAACAATTTCTATCACAAAATGTTGCTTTTGTATGAAAAATTTTTTTACTTTTCTTTATTCACTTTTCGTTTTCATCAATGACGGCTGTCAAAAGGGGGTATTTTAGTAGCGTTATGTAGCAAGGTTGGTTAAAATAGTAGTAGTAAAGAATTTTTGTGTTTTTGAACATTTCTATACGTTTTAAAAAGGTTTGATACTTAATTATTATTTATTTTTTCTTAAATATTATTCATTTCTTCACTTCGAATGTTCGATAAATGTTTGCTGTCATCTATTTTTATTTAAATTATTGTCAAAATTGAATTAAAAAGAAAATTTCACGGCGTCGACTTATAAAAATAATCGGCGGCTCAACTCAGCCACTTTTAGTAAAGCTGGCTGGCGCAGGTCTCTGCAATAAAGGCATCACCACTTGGTTGCAAAATGTGTACCTACTACTATATTTTGGTACTATTTTACTATTGCATTTGTGTTGTGGTGGGTGGCTCTACTCAGTCAGTTCTTTGGGGTTCTTGGCTGTGCTTACATTCATGACATCCATTCAGAGAACTGCACTGAGTCGAGCCGCCGGAGGTTTTTTAAGAGCCGCCTCCGCCGATAAAATTTCGGCTAAAACACGACTCAATTACAGCCGCTGATTTCGGTCAAGCTTAATGAATTTAATATAAAACCTTTAGTAAATTCATGATATTCTTGAAATTTTAAATTTTAATATTAATTTTAAAAATTTTTTTTCATAAATTTCCTTATAATGTCGGCGACATTTTTTGCAATGCTGTCGACTCATGAATTTCTGCGGCAAATTTGCTTTCCAAATATAGCAACGATATTTGCTGAATTTGATGGATGAAGCTGCGCTGCACTGATGTATGATCATCATATCATCATACAAGTTAACAGGGGAGCTTATGAGTCGTGTATGACAACATTATTTAGCCAGGTTTGTGCAACTCATCATACCATTTGATTTACATGTAAATCGTGTATGATGAGTGTATGAAGGCAAGTACAATGTCGTCGATGCTGTGACACAGTCAGCAGAGATTCTGCTGCTTCAGAAAATAGTAAATACAAATGTCAAAAACTTGAAAAACAATATAATTCAATTGTATTTCTTTTTATAAAATTAAATTTAAACAAATTTGGATTTATTTAGTGTGCTATATGGAATTAAAAAAAGAATGAATGATAAAATAAAATCGCTATTGTCGACTATAAGCCTTTTATATTTTTTGTAATACAAATTGTTCCGAAATCAATGATTTTTATGTTCTATTTTTCCCGATTGCGAGATGTTTTGTTGCTTCGTTGAACACTTGAAGAACCATGTTCATGATAATAATGATGCTTTGACTACTTTTTTTTTCGTTTTCAACGAAATTTATTTTTTCAACAACAACATACAGTGGCTCACAGCCACTACTTCTTTTTGGAAAAGTACTTCCATGCAGGGTCCATGCGTGGCGCACAGTGCTATATAAAGGAGTATTGGTTACAAACCATTTTAAAATGGTCACTTTAAATGGTTAAAATATATGCTTCTATGGTACAAGAAATCATTATGAGTTTTTTTCATGAAAATCGGTTAGGCAATAAAAGGCATTGATGATGTAGCGAAGAAACATTTATACAATCGTGACTGCGACAACCTACGGATCTCAGCACCAAAACTGACATTCGGAATTCAAACAATGTTGCGTCAAAACTTTTTGCCATACATTGCAAATACTGGATTATTGTACTCGTCTTCATGGCGTATCACTGCCGGATTCTGGAGTCACAAAACCCATACATAACATTCGTAAGTGTAGTCGTATTACAAATTTATTGTAATATTTATTTCCCAATAAACCATAGAACGATATGATAACGAAAACGATATCATCTTATGTGCCGATTATAATATCATATCGTATTGCTGAAAACGATATTATTGTGATATCTAAATTTCCAAAAATGGTGTTTCTAATAAAATAAAAAACATAAACATTTGGAAAAAACTTCAAAATAAAAATATTAAAATTAAAAAATGTTCAACAACATAAACAAACTGAAAATAAATGCATGGTTGTGATAAAAACGAAATTGACATGATTTTATCGTTTTCAAATCGAACAAATTTTGGTACTCGTTTTAAAATTGAATTTGATTAAAACTGTTACAAAAGAATTAGAATCATATGGGAAAAAATAAAAACTATATTGTAGAAAGAAAAATAAAATAAATAATACATTTTAAAGAATATATATTGAGGCAGAGGTTAAGAAAAGTATAGAAATTCTGTAAATCCTAAAATTTTTTATTCTGTTGCTTTAAAACACAGAATTTTAAGTTTAAAACTTAAAATATACTTTGTAATTTGTAATGGAACTTGTAATGAAGCGATGTACCTTATTGTTTAAAAACCTATCAGACACTCGAATTAAACTGTAACTTCACATATGGGTTTTACAATTTAACTTTTAAGGTTTCTGGATATATCTACCACAAAGGAAAAAACTGATTTTGAATATTCAAAATAATCATTGTGCTAATCACCAGTAAAAATTTAAAACCAATGCAAAGTCCAAACTGCATATGCTAAAAAGTGTTCCTATTAAAATATTGCATTAATTTTTATTTTTGTAGGATTTATTAAATAATCGCCAAAAATGTAAATTTATTATTCCTCCACAAAATGTTATTTTTATGGGCAATGTTTTTTTTTTTTTTTTTTTTTAGAAGCAAGGAATATCTCCTTTGTGGCAGCTTCACGCAAAACTTAACTTTTGATAATTTTTTATTAAAAAAATTAACATAAAAACATTAAAATAAAATTTATTTCATTTAAATAATACAAATTTCAAAATTAATTTGTTGTGATTTGACAAGAAACATATTGAACATCACAACCTAATCGATTTAAGAATACGATTTACTTTTGAAATTGACCGAATTTCATCACATATCTGAATGTAATTATTGGTCGTAATTTTCAATTTTTTAATGTCATAAGTGGGTGCTTAAAATAAGCTGTGAGATAAAAATATTGAATTTTATTGTTTTCATATCTTTAATTTGCTTAAAGGTAAACTTTAACACTAAGTAATGGTTCTATATTAAACTAGAAATCTTCCTTTTTCTTATGATACCAAATTTTATTTTTAATTCCAGTCTGTTACTTTGTCATAGAGCTTTAAAAATAAAATTGTATAATGCATAATTTAAGCTGTGAGCCACTGTATATTAGTGTGTAGCAAAATCTCAAGAGTCTTGCAATTTGTTATTCACTTTAAAAAGGAAGAGGAATAACGACACATGTCTTCAAGATTATCACACGTTACGCTGTAGAATACATTTCATTTCTCTCCGGAGTCAGTAACAACTTTAGCGTGTTCATCATAAATCGTCGATGGTTTTTCATCCATATTATGGACGCATTCACTCAATCTTTTTGTATAATAAAAATTCAACATTAATATCAAGCCAAGAAGCTACTATAGGAAATTACATATACAGCGAAAGCTTCCATAGGCGGTGATTTTGTCCGTTATCAGGAGATGTCCGTTTATGGGATATGGTTCATCATAGTTTTTAATAAGAGGTAATTCAGTAGCATAGGTACTGGTATCTTTTTATTTCAACATCCAAGATTGATTGTAATGAATTACCTTATAGATAAAAATATTCTTATTGTATATACATATTAAAATGCAAAAGACCGTAACGTGACGTAAAAATCAAATTTCAAATTAATTAATTATTTGATTTATTCAACAATTTTCTTAAATATATTGAGAAAATATACAGTTTTTTTTAAGAGAAAACACTAACTTCTCTTTTAAGAGATCATAATTTTTTCCACTAACAACATAAACATAAATATGTACATACCCGCTTGACCTGAGACAAGAAACTAGTGAATGTTCGCAAAAACGTGCAATTTTCGAAACAAATATATTCAAGAAATTATCAAAAATAAAATAAAAAGTGACTGCTCGTAGCATCGCAACTTACTCGATAATTTTTCGATATTTTGTTACATAAAAAAACGTATTTTGTTTGTGCGTGTCATTCTTCAGTCATAGTTAATATTGATCGGTTGTTTAACTTTTAAAACTTTTTTTTGGAAAATAATTATAAAAATGGTAAGTAACATTACAACATGTCTAAAAAACATTCGCAACATAAAATATTTATCTAAATGATACATTTTTTTCTGGCAGATTAATTCAGTAAACTTTGATCTAAAAAAATATGGATTCGGACAACAGAAAAACTGATATTATTGAGACTTTCTCTGGAACCATCGACATACAAGTTTCATCACTCTTTTTTTTTTTTTTATTTATTTGTACGTTATTTATTAATTAACTTTAAAATTAACTTGAATATTTGATGTATTGTGTTGAGTTTAAAATAAACAAAACTGCTTTAAAAATTAAATCATCTTTTAATTTTAAAAGGGAAACGAAATGGGAATGAAAAAGAATAGAATTATTGCCAACGGTTCGATAGTAATGTCGATATTGAACAATTTTCGATATTGGCAACGAACATTTTCTCGTTTCGCTAACGATATCACTTAAAATTCGATATAGATATCACAAACGAACCTTCGATATCGATCGATTTGCTGCCACAAACTGAACGATAGGTGAACTCTACGAGTTCATTCTCGAAACGCCTTCGATACTCGATCTCGAAGGTTTTGTTAGAGAAATGTTCGAGAATTATTCGAAGGCGATATCTTTATCGAAGTTTGTGGTCAAGCGGGTATGTACTATATACTTTGTATGTATCTCGTCAAAACACACGCAACAACAAAATAAAACAACAACATTCTGCTCGCAGCGAAAAAATCTGCAAGCACCTGCAAATTGTTTTATGTGCATTTCAAGTGCGCTTGTTGTCGTCATCTTCATATAAAAGTATAGGCGTCAAACCACTGCAAGCATTTGCAGTTTCGGCATAGCCGAATCTTTTTTTAATTTTATTATTAAATAATTTTTAAGTTATGTGGTTTACGTTTTTCAAGATTTCAATTTTCTGAAGCCAAAAAAACTGAAACATCAATAAAATTTTATAAAAATTGTAATTAAAAAGATTCCTGATAACTTTTACTCAAAAATTTTAATAGCTATTATATTTTTAATAATTTGCAATCTAAATTCATAAAAAAAAAGAAAAAAAAAAAAAAATATTTTTTAACAAATGTGATGTTTCGTTATTTTGACTCTACATCACATTCTTTTGAGCTACAAAAGTGTGAAAATTTGTGATCACAAATATTTTAGAAAAATAAACTCTATTTCATTATAATACCGAATTAGAAACATATCAAATAGAGTGTCCCGTGGACCAAAATTTTGTAGGCAGATCCCACATACAGAATGTATGGGACCCAAAATTTTCGAATCGTTGTTAGGGTATTGAAGTCCAATTTTTAAAAATATTGTTCTATATTCAGCTCATATTTACGAATCATTTTACGTCAGAATCTTAAAAATGCAGTTTCTGGAGACACTCTAATATCCAAGAAAAGAATCAACATTTGGATTCATTTCAAAGATATTAAAAATAGAGAAACGGCAAAATGCAATATTTGCAAAGCTGTTATTTATAAAAGTAAATATGCCATATAAATGTCATAACATATTCTCATTTAGGTTTATTTTTTAGGTGGAGGTTGATCAAATTTAAAAACCGTTAATGTATTGAGTAGTATCGAGTACCCAAAAAAAAAGTATTGAGTATGTATTGAGTAGCCAAGAGCACTCATAATTCACAACTCTACTGTTAGCTACATACCTAAGGACCATATTTTTTTTTTTTTTTTCAGAAATAAAAAATAATAATAATAATATAAATTTGGAACCGATATATGAAACTTTTTAGTTTTCACTTCTTTTAAATTGCCCTTTTTACTAAACTTTTACTATGTAAGTATACTTTCTTAAACTATTTAAATATGGAAGAATTTTAACAAACTTTTTATTTTAATATTTCTATCACTACAACTATATTTCACAACTTCCTTTTAAATATACACTGGCGCCCCTTAATTTCTAATCTCTTCTCCACCATAAAAACTTTAATTATATTTTAAAAGTCTTTAATATTTTACGATTCATTCATTCATGCTTTTCAAATAATAAAAATAAAACAACTGATAAAAATTTAAATTTTTAATACTTGTAATAGTTTACACCACATTTACAAAGAAAATAAATAAATATAAAAAAAAATCTGAATATATTCTTATCATTATTAAAATTGACATGGTTTGAACTTTTATTTTTTATTTTGTGTGTATTAAGACTCCAACGACAACTAACTAATGCAACTAATTTTATATACATACATTATTTTAATTTTTGTAATATTTAAATAATATTGTAACGAAACAAATTTGTTACACATTTAAATTTGTAACTGATAAGAGAGGGAGGAGAAATATAACGGCAGACTTTAAATAAAAGCAGCATGTTGTAAAGCCATTAACATGTTTTTTTTATTTTTGGTTTTATTTCTTTCTAAATATTTTTTTATTATCACATTATCTTTTGCTTTATTTATGTTTACTTGAAAAAAAGACCGCAGATTTAAAAATAATTTCTTACAAAAGAATTTGTTTTAAATTTATATTTTAAACAATGAAAAACGATAATAGTTCCTTAAAGCATGAAGAGATCTATTCGCTACTGTAAGCTTTCAAAGTATTCTCTATGAAATTAAAAGTTAATTTTTTTCCATTTCAATTAAAAAAATATTATTTTAAAATGCATTGAAATAAAACGAGAAAAGAAGATATAGTCGGTCAAGCCCGATGATGATACCCTACACCATTTCGATCCACATAATTTATGCATGTTAGTGATTTTCGGGAGAGGAGTTTATATGGGAGCTATGGTCAGTTATGGACCGATCTTCATGAAATTTTGCAAACAGATTTTTGCTGATATAAAACTTATTTGTACTAAATTTCATTAAAATATTCCTATTTTTAAGGCATATATAAGTGTTAAAACTCTATTCCGGGAGGACATTTGTATGGGGGCTAGGTGAAGTAATGGGCCGATCATAACCAAATTCAATAGGCTTCGTCCTTGTGTTGAAAAAAGCATATGTACCAAATTTCATCAAATTATCTTAAATCGACTCAGAAAGTGATTCTGAGTCGAACGGTATACTTTAAGGTGGGGGTCGGAAGATTTTTTCTCTGCGTTACAACTTCTGCACAAACACATAATACCCCAACCACCTTTGGTGGTGTAGGGTATAAATATATAGAATTAACAACACCTTCTCTAAAATTCTAATGAGTGAATTTGTCTATAAAACAACCAAATGAATTGACGATAAATTCTCTAAAAAAATTTGACGAATAGAAAAATTTATCGATTTACGTAAATTTGTCTGTAGAAAAATCTAACGAACTACAATTTTTCTATAGAAAAATCAAACGATTTAACGACAATTTTTCTACAGAAAAATCAAACGATTTAACGACAATTTTTCTTTAGAAAAATTTAACAAATTAACGATCGTTTTTCTATAGAAAAATCTAACGAATTAACGAAAATTTTTCTATAGAAAAATCTAACGAATTAACGACAAATTTTCTATAAAAAAATCATTAACAACAATTTTTTATAGGAAAATCTGAAGATACTTTTTCGCATTAACGATAACTTTTCTTTATAAAAATTTATCGGTAAACAACAATTTTTCTGTAGCAAAATCTAACGAAGAAAAGGCAGTCTTCCATCGAAACTTTTGTCGAATTAACGACAGTATTTCTATAGAAAAATTTACCGATTAAATCAAACAAATTAACGAAATTTTTTATAGAAATATTTATCGATTAACGATATTTGAAAAGAAAATTTTATCAAATGAACGTCAGTTTTTCTATATAAAAATGTATCGACAATGTTTTATTAGAAAAAAAACTTACAAACTAACGAACATTTTTTTTCGTACAAAATTGTAACAAATTAACGACAATTTCGATTTATCGAGAAATTTTATATAGAAAAATCCATCAATTTATCGAAAAAACTTTTATAAAAAAACATCGATTTATTGAGAAATTTTCTATAGAGAAATCCAATGATTTGTCAAGAAATTTTCGATAGAAAAAATCCATCGATTTGTCGAGAAATTTTATATACAAAAATCCATTGATTTATATTGATTTATCGACAAGTTGTTTGTAGAGAAATGTATCGCATTATTGACAAGATTTCTATAAGGAAATGTATCGACTTATCGAAAAATTTTCTATAGATAAAAGTATATATCTATAGAAATTTTTATTACTTAGAAACATCTAGAGATTTTTCAAAAGAAGAATTTGTTTGGTGTCTGGAGTATTATTCTGTAGAAAATTCTGTAGCTTTCACGATTCATTCAAACGAATTTCAAGTTAATTTAGTTTTGAAAGATAACAAATAATAAATTTCCATTTTTATTATTCATTGTTAATATTTCATAAATATTATTACAGCGGATATTTAACATCAGTAAATAATACTTTATTAAAACTAAACTCTAAAAAAAATAAAAGATATGATTTTATATTCCTTTAAAGGTGTTATTATTTAAACAAATTTTACTCAAAGAGATAATATTATTTGATTTTTTACTCAGATAAGAAAATTTAACAACACACTCAGTACGTTTTACATGTACAACACATCGTACAACTTCATGTTGCTGACATAAAGTGATGGAATATCCCAAGAGTCGCTTTACATTACCGGGAATGACTCCCCATAATGTACAACATATTTGTGTTCGTTTGTGTTGTTTTTGGTTTTATTTTTTTCGTTAAACATTTGTTAACTTCTACCAATGTGTAGCAACTAATGAATATATTAAGCTTTAAATAAATTAACGCTTATCAGTGTGATAAACAAATATTTAAGAAATTTTCGTTGTTGCTGTTGTTTTTTAGGTACATATATGTATATATATTATAAACATCTCTAGTCTTCCAATGGATGAGTAACATCTATCCACAGCACTTTAACAAGAGCAGGAAAAATAATAACAGCAACACAATGTGTGTTGTATTAACAACATATTCCCATTATTTCTAACCTCATGATGACACACATCTATTTTGGTGTGTCCACGAATGTGTGTGTTTGTGTATAATATGTATTTGAGATCTCATATCAATCGGGTTTGAGGCTTAAAATAATGAAATGTTGGCCATTGCACGGTGACACTGCTTACAATAAATGGAAACAATTTTGGTTTTTAAATGATACTTTTTGGCGTTAAATTAGTTCAAAACAAATATTTTAAACAAACTATTTATAAATACGTATACATTTACTAAATGTAATTGATTAATTACTGTATATTTTAAATAAATTGTCCACCTCTTGATCACTGTACATCGGTGTAATTATTCTAAGAGATTTATTGTTGTTGTTGTTGTTTTTGTAAAATTTCAACAATAACATCAGCAAATACTGGTGTGTAAAATAAACTGATATGCAAGTTTTAGCTTGATAAAAATGTTCCTATCAATACATACGCGAAAATAATTTATATGAAATGATTTGGACGCAACTTAAATGCAAAAAATCAATCTCGATTTGATAAGAATTTTTTTATAAAAAAATCCATCAATTTCTCTATATCAATAATATTTCTATTTAGATTTTATTTTTTTTTCAGAAATTCCCATAGACATAATAATTAAATTCAACATTACAAAAATTAATCAACATTATAAAAAAAAATCAATCGATTTATCGACTAATTTTCTATAGAAAAACTAAACTAATTTATCGACTAATTTTCTATAGCAAAGATAGACGATTGGTTGACTAATTTTCTATAGAAAAAATAAACGATTTGTTGACTATTTTTCTGTAAAAAAATTAATAGTTTTTATCGAGAAATTTCCTGTAAAAAAGTGTAAAAGTTTTTCATAGAAAAATTTATTGAGAAAAAATGAAAGAATGTGTTGATTTGTTGAAAAATTTTCTTAGCAAATCAATTCATAAACATACTTTACACTCAACCTTATATGAACTTTACATCCTTTCATATACTTTTACAAATATGTAGTTACTATATGTATTTTTGAAAAATAACATAATAAAATGATTTATTTTTGTATTTTTTTTTTTTTTTTCTATTTATGGAACACCATATACCCAACACTTGCACAAGAGCTATAGAGTAGTAGTTGATGATAGTAGTTTGCTCTTCAGTGGCTATTGAAGTTCAAAATGTCAGCGGTCTCAGCGGTTTAATGTGTTTGAAAAACAACATCCTCATATAAATAAATAAGTAAATAGAAAAGCTAAAAGTAGCTGCTTCCATTTGAACTACCGTTTGAAAAATAAATAAAAAATATGTGTAGGTGTGAGTTTGAGGGAGTGTGAAAGTATAATTTTAGAGTTTTTTTATTTTTTATAATTTTCACTTCATTAAATAGCATAAAAATGCATACTGCTTTGTAAAGCAGGAAATAATTTGTGTTTGTTTTTAATAAATCTTAATCTTTAAGAATGTCTAGTAATGTTTACAATAAAAAGAGTAAAAGTGATTAAAGTCATCGTAGGAGGTTTGTTTAATATATTTGGCTGCGTTAAATATACACAAATCTGGAGTATATATGAACAATTAATGTTGGAAAATATTATGCCAGAGATGAAGTAATAGACCACCTGTGTTTCATCTATCTACATGCGTTATAATTGATTTTGTTTGCTAACCCAATCAAAATAAAAAATTAACTAAAAGAAAGCGAATGAATTTCAAACATAATCGTTTTTGAATAAGAGCATATTTACATTGGGGATTATCGCAGGGTATTTTATGATATTTTGTTTTCAAGTTGCTTCAAAATCCCTTCCATATTTACACATATAAATTTGTATTGTGAAATTTTTTGAAAAAATGTTCGACAAAAAACAACAAATCAGAAAAATTGAAAAGAAGTTTGAAAAAATTTCATGAAATTTTTAGCTTTGCGACGACGTGCTACTTTGTTTATCCCGCTTGTTTATCTACAAGCGGGATAAACAACAAACGTAAAAGTTGCAGCGATTTTTCCCAGGAAAAATCCCCAATGTAAATGAGCTCTAAGTCAATACATTTTTGCTTAATCGATACATTATCGATAAATCGGTCGAAATAATACTACATATTTTTTATAGATAGGATAAACCGAAACAAATTCCTATAGAAAATTTCTCGATAAATCGAGATAAATTTCTATTGAAAATTTCTCGTTAAATCGAGATAAATTTCTATAGAAAATTTCTCGATAAATCGAGATAAATTTCTATAGAAAATTTATCGATAAATCGAGATAAATTTCTCGATAAATCGAGATTAATTTCTATAGAAAATTTATCGATAAATCGAGATAAATTTCTATAGAAAATTTCTGGATAAATCGAGACAAATTTCTATATAAATTTCTCGATAAATCGAGACAAATTTCTATATAAATTTCTCGATAAATCGAGATAAATTTCTACAGAAAATTTCTCGATAAATCGAGATAAATTTCTATAGAAAATTTCTCGATAAATCGAGATAAATTTCTATAGAAAATTTCTCGATAAATCGAGATAAATTTCTATAGAAAATTTCTCGATAAATCGAGGTAAATTTCTATAGAAAATTTCTCGATAAATCGAGGTAAATTTCTATAGAAAATTTCTCGATAAATCGAGGTAAATTTCTATAGAAAATTTCTCGATAAATCGAGATAAATTTCTATAGAAAATTTCTCGATAAATCGAGATAAATTTCTATAGAAAATTTCTCGATAAATCGAGATAAATTTCTATAGAAAATTTCTCGATAAATCGAGATAAATTTCTATAGAAAATTTCTCGATAAATCGAGATAAATTTCTATAGAAAATTTCTCGATAAATCGAGATAAATTTCTATAGAAAATTTCTCGATAAATCGAGATAAATTTCTATAGAAAATTTCTCGATAAATCGAGATAAATTTCTATAGAAAATTTCTCGATAAATCGAAACAAATTTCCATAGAAAACTTCTAGTTAAATCGAGATAAATTTTTCTATAGAAAATTTATCGATAAATCGAGACAAATTTTTCTTTTGAAAATTTCTTGTTAAATCTAGATTTTTTCATTCTAACGACAAATGTGTACAGAGTTTCCCGTTAGGAAGAGCAAATTGTTAGCTTGACTCGATTTAAATTTCTTTAAAAAATTTCGTTAAATCTAAGTATTTTTTTTTTTATAGAAAAAAGTGTTTAATTCTTAGGTATTTTTCTATGGAAAAGTTCTAATTAATTTTTACTCCATAAAATGTAATTTTTACTAGAAAAATTTTTAAAAATGTATTCTAGTTATTTATTTATACATTTTGTACATATGTATATAAATATGTTTTTATGTAAATTTAAAATTGATAATTATAATTGATAAAGAACATTTTTAGGCATGTGTCATTGTTCCTAGAAAATGGGTTTTCTATAAAAATGTTAAAATAATTTGTTTCGTGTTAATTCTTATTAAAATAAATGTATGTACATATATATTCATGTAAGTTTTCTTATTGTAGTCATAAAAGATAATTAATCTTTGTTGCTTTAAGATAATGAAACTCCTTTTTCTTCTAACCCGTGTCGTGTTTTCTTACGTGTGTTTTTTCTTTATAGATTTTTATTTCAAATAATTAAGTTTATGTTGTTTTCCATTTCATTTGATCTTTACTGGAGTTGTTGTCGTTTCCCTCCATACATTTTTTTGTTGTATATTTTTGTAAATATTATTTTTGTTGGTTGGTTCACAGGGCATCGTTGTTGTCGGTTATTTGGTTGGGTTCAACGGTACAAATATATACGTAACTGCTCTAAATTCTTATCGTTCGTTCATTTATTTGAATGAAGTCCAAGCCACACTTATGTCGCCATCTCTTCTCATCAGTGTCATCATATGTGGTCATATTGTCATACACTGTTAGTTAGTATGTGTATGTTTGCATTTATTTACGTGCATATTGAACTCACCTGGTTTCTGGTTTATTTTTGTTATTTTTTTCAGTTTTGTTGTTACTGTTTTTTCTCTGGTATTTATCATTCATGTGGTGTAACTGGTAAATATTTATTATTGTTGTTTTTGTTGTTGTTCTTATATAAATAAAGTATTTCTCCATAGTAGAATGTGGTCTATATGAATTTATTCGAGAGTACCCGTATAATGATGAGGAGGTGGAGGATGATAATGATAGTAAAGACAAATACTGCTGCTGATGATGATGTTGCTATAGCTGCTGCTGTTGGTGATTCATTTGTGTGGTCTCATTTTTCTTGTAGATTTTATTTACGTTTTGTCCATTTCATTTGTTTTTTTTTTCACTTTTCTGTTTTTATTATTTTTTTTTTATATATGAATTTGTTGATTGTTTTTATAGACACTTTTAGTTGCTTTTATCGTTAACCATAAATTTAATTTATTGTCTTTTATATTTATTGGTTTTATTAAAGTAAATAATATATGAAAAATTAACTCATTAAAAATGCATTAAAACTCTTGGTATAAATTTATTGATATCATATCGTATTGTAGGTAAATTATCGACAAACTATAGCAACAACATTTTAAAGGAGAGAATATTTGAGCAGAAATGAGTCAGGAAGTGGTTTTATATTTTATTGCCTTTTTTCTTTTTGATTTTAATTTATTGAAAAACTGTTGATTTTTTTCAGAAGAAGATTTTTTATTGCAGTTGTTATCATTTATTTAGAAAGCCAAGATTAATAGACACTTTAAAATAAAAATGAGAAAGGAAATAACTGGAATACCAAGAGATTACAGTAGTGAAAATGTGTGAACTAATTATTTAATTATAAATATTTTTTTAATAAAAAAATTGTTCCGAAAAATCCCTTGTTTTAACAAGAAATGGTCATAAAAAGATTCCTCGATTTAATTAAAAATTTAATAGAATTTTGACTCGATTTAACGAGAAATTTTCTATAGAAATTTATCTCGATTTAATGAGAAATTTTCTGTAGTAGTTTATCTCGATTTATCGAGAAATTTTCTATAGAAATTTATCTCGATTTGTCGACAAATTTTCTATAGAAATTTATCTCGATTTAACGAGAAATTTTCTATAGAAATTTATCTCGATTTAACGAGAAATTTTCTATAGAAATTTATCTCGATTTAACGAGAAATTTTCTATAGGAATTTATCTCGATTAACCGAGAAATTTTCTATAGAAATTTATCTCGATTAATCGAGAAATTTTCTATAGAAATTTATCTCGATTAATCGTGAAATTTTCTATAGAAATTTATCTCGATTAATCGAGAAATTTTCTATAGAAATTTGTGTCTATTTATCAAGAAATTTTCTACAGAAATTTATTTCGATTAATCGAGAAAATTTCTATAGAAATTTTTCCCAAAAAATCCATAGATTTGTTAAAAATTTGTCTTTAGATGTATGTAGATTTATTTAGTGCTTGTTCTATTATCCTGTTTATAAATTAATTGTTAAATTTTCTCTTTTAATTAATTAGAAATATTAAACCAAATTTCTCATATGCATGTTTCTTAATTTACAGATTAAATAATTGAGTTTTCATAAATATTGTAAAATCTTTCTTCAGAAATCTTTTAAAAATTAATTAAACTTTTGTTTTGTTTAATAAAATAAGTTTAAAATATATCTACACACTTGAAAATAATTTTTATTTAAAACTCAGACAATAAATAAATCCTTATATTTAAGACACAAATTGTTTTAAAGAAAACTTTTTTTTTTAGAATTTTTAAATACTAATAAATCATTGCAGTCATATGTGTGTACGTGTGTGTAAATAGGTGAGTGTGAATAATAAACACATAAAATAATAATAAAAGATTGCAAAATTATGATTTATAATAAGCAGGGCAAATTTTTCAAGCTTTTCGCTTGGAAAGTAAGCATTTGCATTTTTCAAAAGAATTTCACAAAAAATGCTTATATTTTACATCTTTGCATAAATTTGCATATAATGGATACAAAAGTTAGTTTTCTTAACAAAAACACAATTTTTTGGTGATTTTTTGGAGTTCAATCAAATGATTTCTAAAAATTTTTTTGTGAGTATTTTGAGTACATTGTAAAGAAAAAAAATTCGGAAGCGTCAAATATGATACTTAAAATTAAAATAGTTATATTTTTATAAACATCGAAATCTATTTGAGATTGAAGTTAAAAAATGCATTTTTGTGCATATTTCCTACACATTAATATATAAGAATGCATAAATTCGTTGGTTTTTATAGACATATTCATGCTATTTTTGCATATTTCTGTGCATATTATACCATTTTTTCGTGCTTTTTCAAGCGCATATTTCAATTATTTTTGTGCATATAAAAACTTGCCCTGATAATAAGCAATTTATTATTTAGCTTACGAGTCATAGGAAGAAAATGAGAAAGAAGAGTTTAAATAAGAAAAAAAAAAAAAAAAAACAAAAAGTAATTAACATACTGATTAATAAACAAAAGGTGTAAGAGTAAGAACATGTGTGTAGGTAATACAGGAGATGGCCAATGGAATAATTAAAATAAGTTGATGATTTAAAAATTAAATAATAATAATAATGATTATAATAATAAAATTATAAATAAATAATTTAATTTTTTATATATAAACAAATTGTGACTATATTCTCATCATACATTTAATATTTTTTATTATATTTATCCCTTAAATATTGTCATTACCCTGTTCCTGCTAACATTATTTAACCCATTTTAAAGACTTATAGATTGTTTTCTGTCTGAATTTATTACAAACTTCTAGGATACATTTATATTTTAATAAAAGTAAATTACAGTCTATGTATCTATGAGTATAGAAAACAATGAAATACATATTCTTGAAATTCTGAAAACTTTATACTTTAAAACACCTAAAGTTTTAATATTTTTAAATAAGAATTTGCCCTACAAAGAAAGGAAATTTAACAACAGGTGGTCTGCAAAAAAATGTTAATTAAAAAATTTTAAACAAAATTAACAACTGTAAGTAAAAAGAAATTTATATGTATAACAATAAATAAAATAAAATTTATAATATCCTGTAAAATATTACTTTAAATGTGTGAGTGTAGATAAAAAAATAGATAAAACCGTCAGGAGTAAAATAAACATTTTTCATTTAAAATACTAATAAACAACAACAAAAAGACGGGTTAAATAAATTCACAGTTAAAAAATTTAATAATACAAAAGGGTAAGTAGTCAGCACACAGTAGCTAGAAGGGGAAGGGGTAAAGGAGGAAGGAAGGCATCTTAAAAAACGTGAAAATGTTTTAGGGTTATATTTAAAAGTATTTATAGTACTTTTTTTAAGCTGTGTGTAAATATGCTTTTATGTAAAAATTTTATATAAACTTCGTTTATGTAAATTACCCGTTACTCTTAAATATACATAATAAAATCGGTTAATATGCAATAGTAAGAATGTGTATGGGAGTAGGAGTTTACCGTTAATTTTTTAGCTGAGACATAACAATATATGTATGTGTGTAATTAAAGCTAATCTCTTTATATGAATAATATACATATACTTGCATCTTTGTATATACGAAAGAGCTACCTAGGTACATACGTATGTATATACAAAACACATAAGTGTTTATATACATTTACCTATGTTTACCTCTGTTTGTTTATGTTTTTATATAAATAATTATGGTTTTTATGAAATTATGACACACATACAAATAACATTGTCACCTATATAAATTAATATTTAGGAAATCATCTTTTGTCACATACACATTAAAATTTAATAATAGCGATGACATGTCTCGACTTTTAACTACTCTATAGTCTCGATTATAAGCTAAAAAATATTCCGCTCCAGTCTATAGTATTGTATATAGTCTAGTACTTTGTCTTGACAATACATACTAATATTTTGAATATTGATTGACTATAGACTAGTCAATAGTTTAGATTATATGTTAAACCATAGTATACACTATAGACTATGCTATAGTCTGGGATGTAGTCTGGATTAAAGTCTGGAATATAGACTAAAGTATAATTTGGACTATGGACTAGACTATAGCCTGGAATTCTGTCTACACTGTAGGCTATAGTCTAAACTATAGTATATACTTAGTACAGTCTATAGACTATAAACTAATCTGGAAAATAGACTAGACTATAATATGGACTATAGACTAGTCTGAGCTAAAGTTTGGACTAATCTGAAATATGGTCTGAATTGTAGTCTAGAATATAGTCTGAACTATAGACTAGACTTTAGTGTGGACTATGGAATAGACAATAATCTAGACTGTAGACAGAACTATAGTCTGGACTATAAACTTGACTAAAGACTGGTCTTATTGTTTATAGTCTCGACTTTAGACAACATTATAGTCCGTACTATATGCATCATTAAAGTCATGTCTATAGTCTATACCATAGATTATTACATAGATATGAAGCTTAAAAAAACTCAATTGAAAAAAATTACTCAAAAAAGGCACACGTACTACAATTGTTTTTGTTTTCAATACAATTTTTTACTAATACATTCTTAGACTTAGGTTTTTTTGACAACCGACTTAGGTTTCTGACAACGGATCTTCATATCTATGTTATAATCTATGGTCTATACCATGATAAAATTACAGAAGGTAGAATCATTAGAGAAAATGCTCTCAATTTATTTTACCCTGAATTGTCAAACAATAAAAAATGAAAACAAAATGTAAAAAAATAAAAATAAAATATAACAAAAAATTATAAATTTTTTTAAAGATTTTTTTTTTCAATGAATAAACTATCTTCATGAACCAATTCTATGTAAACTACCAACAACTCTGAAGCCAAGTATATTCCTTGTCATTGGTAACTACTGGACCAGCCGGAACATCTATTTGCAGCTCCAATAATTGTTCTTTTGCGACAACTTCATGGCAGTATATAGATGGCATCATTGAAAGTTGTTGGTGGTGAGGTAGTAGCCGGTGGCATTACGTTTTATATGCATATTGTAGTCTACACAACTTTTTTCCCAGATATATTGCACAAAAAGTTTCAATAAAAAACGAAATTAAAATGAAATAAAATCGTTTTTATATTTTTATTTTTTTTATTCTTAATTTTTGTTTTTTATTTTTCTGTTATTTGACATAACAAGAATTAAAATTGAAAACTCTCTCTAATGATTCTAGATTATAGTCTAGACTAGAACTAGAACTGAACCAGAATTGAACTAGAACTGAATTAGAACTGAACTAGAACTAAACTAGAACTAAACTAGAACTGATCTAGAACTGAACTAGAACTGAACTAGAACTGAACTAGAACTGAACTAAAACTGAACTGGAACTGAACTGGAACTGGAACTGAACTGGAACTGAACTGGAACTGAACTAGAACTGAACTGGAACAGAACTGGAACTGAACTGGAACTGAACTAGAACTGAACTAGAACTGAACTAGAGCTGAACTAAAACTGAACCAGAACTGAACTAGAACTGAACTGGAACTGAACTAGAACTTAAGTAAAACTAAACTAGAAATTAAATAGAACTTAACTAGGGCTGAAATAGAACTGAACTAGAACTGAACTATAATTGAACTATATTTACTACTTTTTTTAAAAAAGGATATTCGATTTTTGGAAATTGAGTTAAATTTATTTTATTTCGATATTTTTATAGACAAATCTTTATATTTTATTAACATCAGTCAATTTATTATGAAACAAAATTGTAAATCTATTAGAAAATTAATTATATTAATAAATAATATAATTAAATTCCAATATAAAGTTAGTTAATTTTATTAGAAAATAATTTGAAATATTTTTTTCTGTAAGTGTGTTTTTTTTATTCCAAAATAATTGAAACAATTTTTTTTTGATAAACAGGACATAATGCCAAATTCTGTATAAAATGAAATACTTAATATTATTTATAATTTCATAATTTATATTTTCAGTATTATTCTTGCACATACATATCTTACATATCATACATTCCAAAATACAATTACCCAGAAAAATATTCGTATATACAATTACACAGACAAATACACTTCACCATGAATTCAGGCAAGTAAGTGAGTGTGTAAATATCTAAAAGGATTTCAGTTTTTATAAAATCTTTTAAGGTATTTTTTTTTTCTTATTAAAGAATGGCAAGCGGTATTTTATTTTTGAAGAATTTAAGAGTGTGTAAATGAGACTAAAGTACGAGTATAAAATTACCAACTGTTGCTAAAAATCTTGATGTTGTTTATTTTACTGCTGCTGCTGCTGTTGCTGAGAAAGACGATGATTAAGATGATGTGGTAGTGATACTCTTTTTCCATGTGTATAAATATAAATCTTGTTAACTTTTTAATATTTACTTTTAGTATTTTTTTTTTCGTTATTGAAAAAACAAAAAGTTGATTTTTGTTATTTTAGCACTACGTACATACATAAATACTGTATGTTTGTGTGTATATTTATATTTTGTATTATATTTTACTGATTTTTAGTTCGAGTTAAATGTTATTGCTTCTATATATGTACAGTTTTACTTGTTTGTATTTCACACGCTAATACCCAACAACAGCTGGTGTTCATCTGCATAACTCTCATTTCAGCTTCACTCTTGTATTTTGTTGTTGTTATAATGTTTGCTCCACATATTGTAAAGGATATTTTTTGTTGTTGTTAAATACTCCAATATATGTATATATTTTTTTGGTGTATAGTAAAGCATATATGTAGTTTTGCTGGGTATGGGGTTAGGGAAAAGCTATTGTTGGTGCCACAAAGGATGAGTGTATTATTGATTTATAATTCTCGAGCATGTTTTTCGATTTTCGATACTCTCCAACGGAATATCCAACATGTAAGTTCTTTGAAAAAACCGAGTAGACGGGGAATTAAAAACACACCCATTGTTTATACTAGAATACCCAAAATCTTTAACCGAAAAAGGTCGTGTTTTAAAAATTTACTTTTTTCATTCAAAAGGTTACTCTGTCGTTAGAAGAGGCATCCATTAGAAAATTCTTTTTGTGCGTTTATCCAACATATTAAGGTATTTAAATAACACAATTTTTGTTTGTTTCCTGGAATTTTCTTGGAATTTTTGGAAAATTTACAAATTTTGGATAGGGCTTGTGGGGAGACCATAGCTCCAAACACTTTCGGGTTTGCTTTACACGTATCTACATAAAGATATCTTTCGAAAACATTAAACAAATATATAGGCCAGAATATTTGTATATTCAAATATCCCAAAAACATTCAACTCGTTTATCGAGACGTTTCTAGGGCACAAATAAACAATGGCCTTATAGAAAAATTATTTTGGCGAATTTCGTTTTTAGATAACATTTCTGGATTTATTTTTTTTGGGTTATGGGTAGCCCAGTTTATTCCATAAATGATAAATGTTTCTAATATCCTACATATTTCTCTCATAGAAATTACTGTCCTCCCCCAACCAATAAACAAAATGCCTCTTAAAAAACTTTCTCTCACACACATAAAATTCAATAATACGATTAATTGGTCCACTCATATGTTGATTTTGTTCTTGTTCTTGTGTTATTATAATCTTATTTGTCTGTTTTTTTTTTTTTAATTCTAAATAACGACACCCTGCTTTTTCAAACGAAATGGAAAAGGACGGCAGGAGCAGGGGGTGTTATAGCAGAAGAATAGTTACAACAAGTGCAATTTATGATACTAAACAGATTTATGTGACATCTGTCAATACTTGTCATACAAATGGAAGAGTTTCATTTTCAAACATATTTTTTGCAACACCAGAGCAACCACTATTTTTTCTCTCTGTTGATATTGCTTTGACAAGCATATAAATACGGTTGTTGTTTTTGTTATTATTATTTTTTTTTTTGCCATATTTACTATGACAAGTAATAAAAGAAAAACACCAGCAACATAAAAACTTTTTTGTTTTTTTTTTTTTTTGAATAAATAAAAGTGACAAATTAGTGATGACAACTTAAATGTTGTTTGTTTTTTGAAGAGAGAGAAAAAAAAAACGACTTATTTGTATAGTAAATTCTACTAAATGTTTATGGTAATTGTAGTTAAATACTAGGAATTAAATACATACATAAATCGATAGTTAAACATTTTCATTGTAATTGACACAAAAAAGTAATATGAAACTTTAAGTTGACATTTTAATAAAAACATTTGTTTAATTTTAAACATGACATGATTCATTTGTACCTTCATTTAGTTGTTACTAACTAAATATTCTGTTATTTCCTTATGTCTTTTCATGCAAGTTTACAATACCCAATTAGGCAATTTAGGTTTTTCCCAATACATATTGACTTTTTTTATTTTTATTTTGAGTCAATTTTCTATTGATTTTTTTAAATTTCAATAGTTGTACTATGAAAACACTGAAAGAAAATAGTTGTTTTGAAATAAAGTTAGAGGTTAAATAAAGGTATTTTATTATATATTTATATATATAATAAAATATTTATAATATATTTAGGTTTTTAGATTTTAAAATATAATTTAAATTTCTCACCTTTAATAAAATTTTTTTGACTGCACTTCTTCCATTTACATTTAGTTTTTGTTCATTTTATTCTAGAGTATGTATTTTAACATTTAACTAGTAAGTAATCACGAAATATAAATATAAAACACAATCTCTATTTAAGCTTAAAATCAAGTACAAAACATATTTTTTTCCTATTTTCTGCTTTGGATATGGAGGTATTAAATGCTCATATAGTCTCGTACTAGTTGGTATATAAAAATTCACCATTCACTAATATTTTTAAGGTAGATTTAATATAAAAGAGTAAGGATAAAAAACAATTAAGATGTGTATAGTAAAAAGTTAAGTAAAGTCGACTTTAGAGGAGAGTAAAATATATATAGTGAAAAATTAAAAACGGATTATAGAGTATGTAATGGATTGGGAAATGCCGACCGGATTACGGAATAATCCGGATTATCGAGTTTATACTGTACTTAGTGGTGAAAAAGAGTTGCAGAAGTTCTTTTTTTAACCCATGGTTGTCATTGGTAGGATGTTATTTTTTATAATTCTTGTTTATTGCTTTTGAAGCACTTCTCTTAAAACTATGTTTATAAAAATTTTTAATAAAAATTCAGTTTTTGCCCTATTAAATAAAAAAATGCTTTAAAATTTGTAAAATTATTATTTTAACATTTTTTGGAAGTAATTAATAAGAACTTCCAAAAAGTTTAAATTATGTACTTTGTTCTACTTTTGTATTTGTGAAAATGTTGTTTTTTTGAAGAACATTATCGTATTTTTCCAAAGAAATTTAAAAAATACCTAAAACTATGTTTATAAAATTGTTTAACAAAAAAAAAAAAAAATAATAATAATAAAAAATACATGTAATTATAATTTGAAATTCCAATTACATACTAATTAACTTCGCACAGTGGTTCCAAATTGCTTGTTTTTGTAAATAATTCTGTTTGGAGATAATTGAACCGTATGAAAAATGGCCTAATTTTGCTAGAGGAGGCCAAGTTTCTATTAAGTTTTAAGCAAAAGTATGAACTTCTTATACAAGTATTTAGTAGGGTATACAATCGATTAACCGTCATTCGGTTATCCGGTTAATTTTTGTCGATTAATAATTTAAAACTGTCTATTTTCGAATAACGAATAAACCGAATAATTTGTGTCGAATAACCGGTTAACCGAAATGTAGTTTTCTTTAGTAATAAATTAGAAAATGTTTTATTTTTATGATAAATTTATGTAAACTACATTTTTTTATTATACGAATTTGTACTACTTCTAGATCACAAGTTCAGAATCTTACTGACTTCTTTGGATGCTTTTTGGTTGGGATATAATGTTTTATAAAAAGCGACAAGAAAGGGTAATAATATTATATATTTATAAATAATTAAACTTGTATCAATAGAAATTCTTAAAACATTACTTTGAGTAAAATAGATTCAAAGTTACACAAGTCATAATACTTTCAATTATCATCTCCTAAGGCCCAGTTTTTCACTTAAAGATTAGCGATTTAATTAAATTTAATCGTTGAATGTTGTTTTTGAGTTGCCGATCATCTCGCTTTATTTGCTAGTTTAAGCGACCAATGTTGGGGGTTTAAACTTGTGGTAAAATATTCATATACATACGTACAAACAGATGGTGACGACAAAGTAAACATACAAAACTCAAATAATTTGGAAAATTATATATTTATTTATTTATAAAAATCTCAAATTTGTGAAAGTATTCCCGAGGTAATAAATCTTGTGTGCATCGTCATAAAGTTGACCAAACACTGACTTTATTGCATATTTCTCTTAAAATTTAATTTACTAATCCAAATTTCCAAAAACTATAACAAAAAAAGTGCTCTAAATTTTCTTCTTCTTATTTGAAACATCCAGTTGTTTTGATAACAACATGTGATTTTTGCACAAACTACCATATTTTATTTATTAACTAGCTAATACCCGGTGTGCTTCGCCACCCCCCAAAATGAAATACATAGTAATTAAAGGGAAAAAAAATATATATTTATTAAGTAATTAAAATATAACATTTTTCTTAAAAATTAGATAGATAGAAAGATAGATAGATGTTGCACGTGCAACATCTATTAGAGCTTGAAAATTCAAGCTCTAATAGTTTCCCAGATATACTAATTTTTGTATTTATTTTTATGGGAGGGACCATACTCCCATAATTCGCTAATTTGTTAGACAAATGTTTTCATGAATGTCAAAATTCTTTGTGCAAAATTTGAGCATTCCAACTCCAATAGTTTCCCAGATATACGAATTTTTGTATTTAATTAATATGGGAGTTACCATGCCCCCTATTTCTAGTCCGCCCATATTTTTCATAAATATTAGTATTGATATCAAAGTGGCTCCGACAAAATTTTAGAACTCTAACTGTTATATTTTCTCAGATATGATAGTTTAATATTTTCTTTATATGGGAGGTGCCACGCCCACTATTGCTAGTGTACCAATTTTTGTCAAAAATATTCATATTGAAGCTAATGCTAGTCGTACAAAATTTGAGCTCTCTAACTTTTATAGTTTCCCAGATATAAAAATTTTGGTATTAACTTTATATGAGAGATGACACGTCCACTATTTCTTTTCCGCCCATTTTTGCACAAAATGTTCACATTGACACTTAAGTTTATTGTACAAAATTTGGGATATGTAACTGTAATAGTTTCCTAAATTTACGGCATTTGGTATTGGCAAGCAATATTATTGCTAGTTCGCCTATTTTTCATATAGGTGTCAAAGTTGTTCGTGCAAAATTTGAGGACTCTAGTATTACCAATTTCCGAGATATACTACTTTTAATAGTTATTTAGTAAGTGGGCGTGGCACCTCGCCCACATGGAATTTAAAAATAAAAAGTAGCCTATTTTTTTCTTCCAGACATATAGGAACACACTGTGAAAAATTCAAACATACATACATACAAACACATATTAATTTTTATATATATAGATGATTGCCGTTTGGCAATACTAGAAGATTTAATCTCGGACTTAAAAACACAAATGGAGGATTAGATTAATATTTCGATTAACTAATTTAACTTTTAATTGGCATTTAATCTAGAAGTGAAAAACTGACTCTAAGTAACTATTTCAATAGATTAAATGCTATAATTTGTGTAATTTATATGTTGTAACCTCGAATAATTATTTGTCGAATAAAACGATTAATATGAACACCCGAATAATTGGATACCCTAGTATTTAGTATCTGAGAAAATGTTGGAATATGCAGATTCATAATTTATTAAGAAAAAGTAAGTGGAATGTAATTTGATCGCAGAATTTCTCAAAGGACTTAAAATTTTGTATTTTTGTGATTTTTTTTTATACCCTACTCCACCAAAGGTGGTTGGGGTATTATGTGTTTGTACAGAAGTTGTAACGCAGAGAAAAAATCTTCCGACCCCCACCTTAAAGTATACCGTTCGACTCAGAATCACTTTCTGAGTCGATTTAACGATTTCCGTCCGTCCGTCTGGTCGGCTGGCTGGCTGGCTGGCTGGCTGTTCATGTAAAGCTTGTGCGCAAAGTACAGGTCGCAATTTTGAAGATAATTTGATGAAATTTGGTACATATGCTTTTTTCAACACAAGGACGAAGCCTATTGAATTTGGTTATGATCGGCCCATTATTTCACCTAGCCTCCATACAAATGTCCTCACGGAATAGAGTTTTAACTCTTACAGATGCCTTAAAAATAGGAATATTTTAATGAAATTTAGTACAAATAAGTCTTATATCAACAAAAATCCGTCTGCCAAATTTCATGAAGATCGGTCCATAACTGACCATAGCTCCCATACAAACTCCTCTCCCGAAAATCACTAACGTGCATAAATCCCATACAAATGTTAGTATTATGTTAATATTTAACACAAGTATGTACAACTTAATGTGTAAAAAAAAAAAAAAAAAATTATGTGGATCGAAATGGTGTAGGGTATCATATAGTCGGGCTTGACCGACTATATCTTCTTCTCTCGTTTTTAATAAAGTTAATATTTAAAATTTAATAAAATTTAAACGAATAACGATATTTTATTGAAATTTCGGTTTTTTAAAAATTGACGAAGTTTGGATAGGGCTTGTGGGCAGACTTTTGCCCCAAGCACTTCTGGATTTTGCATTAAGATTTCTTTTGTAAGAATAAAAAAATAAAAAGCCTAAAACAAAAAACAAATTGTATCAGTGAATAAATATTGCCACCTCTTTGAAAAAAAAAAAAAACATTAAAACTGAAATTTTTTTAAGTTCCAACTTCAGATTAATATAATCTTTTAACGGATTTGTATATTTATATGATTCTTACAGCAACATTATTTAGAATTATGTAGGGAATTTGACGAATATTTAAAAAAATTTTAAGGGCAATATTAACTACAAAGAAAAAAATCTTAACTAAAAGAAAAAAAAAAAAAAAATAATAATAATAATAACTAAAAAAAACGAGGCTAAAAATTAGGTTAAAAATTATTTCGTCCTGAATATCTCTTAAAATAAAAGAGGTAATCTACACATGTAAGCGTATTTTTTGTAGAGATTTAAAAGAAATATCTATTAATGAAATTTCTTTTCTGTCATACCATAAAAAAATTTTTGGCGAGTTATCAAAAAACAAAAAAAAAAAAAAAATGATACATACTCGAGATGGCCAATTTTGTCATATTCGTGTTAAAGTAATAAGTTAATTAGCAAATGGGTAAGTAGTAAAAAGCTGTTGTATTAGCTTCTTAACTCATTACATGGCAACCAAAGTTTTTGCTGGGTAATTTTAAAGGATTTAAAATATAATTAAATGAACCATTTATTTATCGGATTCAGAAACTTCAGTTGGTTTAAGAATTTTTGTATCGATTTGTAACAGCATATTTTTAGTTATTTAGGTTAGGTTATTTTTGCATATTTTCATAAAAAATTCTTATTTCATATTTTGTATATAAGAGTATGATTTTGCATATATTACTCCAAATAGCATAATTTTGTATATTTTTTACTTATTTTGCACCCACAATTTCCTTTTTATTATCACATATCATCAAAAAATTATGTGGGTAAATTGTGTTTGTGTATAACATGTCGAAATAATTTTCTAAGTTTTCCTATCATTCTCTGCACATTCAAAGTTTCTCTGCTTATTCAAGGTTTTGGTAAAAGTTGACAGTGAAGTTCTGAAACATCTGGACAAAAAAACAGAATAAATTTAAAACTTTTAAATTCACCTAATCGGATACAACTGTTTTTGTCCAACTTTTAGAAGAAAACGGTCTTTCAAAGTCGTATACTATTTTCGAAACCAAAAATTGTAAAAACTAAAGCAAAATGCAATTCCTGAATCATCTAGTATTAATTAAAATCGTATAATATGGGGTCTAGATTAGTGAAATCATTTGAAAAAAAACCAAAACACGAATAAATTGCTGATACATGTACCAAATAAAGTAATTGTATTCAGTATAGTTCTCCCGTGATATTTTGATCCGGTTTTCACAGCTCAATCTTCTGATTCCATAAAAATACTTAACCCTTCGTCTTACAAACTGGCCTGGTCAGACCAAATATAAGTATAAAATTACAGAGCTGATCTGGCCAGACCATATTTGTTACGAATGTGACAATTGAAACATCTATATGAAGAAGGGTTAACAATACCTTGACGCCATGGGTATTTTGCTTTAATGTCGGTAATCTACTTTTCATCACGTGCAACTATTTGATGCAGAAACGACATTGTTTTGTGGGTCTGAAACAGCATTTCAGATATACAAAATCGCATTTTGTCGTGCGACACTTAAATTCCTTGTTTATGGATGAATCCTAGTGCTTCTAAAAATGTGGCTTCTTGATCTATTCTTGCAAGAACTCTTGCGTTTAGTGCGCTTTGAAGGAAATTTAAATTCGCTTCATGTAATAGTCTAATTTAAAGCGATAAATCTAAAATTAAAGATTTATCACACAAAAATTCAATATAAATTTACACTTAAAATATGGTCTCATCACTCCAAAAATTTTATAATTTTCCATTTCCGAAACTGTAGTGTACCTTCGAATGCAAGTACAAGTACGTGTGTTAATACTCTTATATAAGTATATATGTATATCTGTTATACGCTAGTACTTGGCTGGTTTAAATGAAGATGAAAATAAAATAAAGAATTAAAATAGATTGAGTCGAGCAGAAAATTAAGCTGAAAAGCTTGCAGTGAAGAGATTTTTTCTTTAATTTTTTTTTTCTTCTCACTTACCCCTCTTTATCCATTCATTCATTTTCCTCTTCATACGAGTAGAAAAAAAGAATGAATATATGAAAAAAATAAACTCAAAAGTACTCAAACAATACAATAAAAATTAGGTCAAAGATCAAGAGGAGAGTCACATCAGGAAGGCAGCATCAAGCAGGCAGTCAGCCATCTAGTCATTGAATCACTTTATAACAAGTATATGTGTGTGAATGTCAGTTGGTGTGAAACGAAATGAAATGGTTTGAATGTTCACTCACACCATTTATGTACATATAAGTGGTAGTCGTAGTTGTTAACTTTAACTGGTTGACTAGTTTGACTGACTAAATGACGGAATATTTGACAGACTACAGATGTGAAGCTATATGAATGCAGAGACGATGGTAGGATAAGAAGTTTTCTCTGAAATAGACAATTTTAACTATAAAAATCCTTTAAACCCGTTTTATGTTTGATCCTCTTAAAATCTCTTCTTATGATTTGAAAGTAAGATAATGAATTTTGATACTATGGATAGAAAGAAACTATTTGTAGGAAAACATGGACAGAATGTTTAGTAGTTTTAAAATCTTTTCTCTTAATCCTCGTACGTTTATTCGTCTGCGTGACCGTGAATGACGACTGACTAGTTTTTAGTTCAACTATTTGGCGAGAGTTACAATATTTTTTCTGTATTAGAGTCATCTTAAAGACTTAAAAAAAGACTACAGCATAACGAATATGTATTGTGTAGAATAGCTACTAGATTATTTTGTAAAATAACCTTTTTTTTATATTTTATTTGTATTTGCCACTGCTGTTTGTTGCATTATATTATGGTTACCAATGTTATAACGTGGCTAGAAAATATGCACATGTGACAATATGACATCGCTAGTAGGAACATGACGTAAATTGTAATGGGACCAACTTGAAGAGAACAATTCCTAAACGTGTTCCACAAAATTTAATTTTTTCATTATAAAAAAAAAACGAGAGAAAAAGATATAGTCGGTCAAGCCCGACCATATGATACCCTACACCATTGTGTACAGTACAGTGATTTTCTGAAAAGGGGTTTATATGGGAGCTATGGGTAATTATGGATAGATCTTTTCAAAAATCGGCCTTTTCCGGGAGGACATTTGTATGGGGGCTAAGTGAAAAAATGGACCGATCATAACCAATTTCAATAGGCTTCGTCCCTGGACCAAAAGAAATCTGTGTACCAAAATTTATTGATTTTGGTTCAAAATTGTGACCTGTACTTTGATTAAAAGGTTTACATGGACGGACAGACGATCAGACGGACGGACGGACATCGTTAAATCTACTCAGAAAATGATTCTACGCCGATTGGTATAAATTAAGGTGGGTCTTAGACCAATATTTTTGGATGTTACAAACATCAGCACAAACGCATAATACCCTCCCCACCAGTGATGTCAGATGGAGGGAATTTTCCCTTTTTGAGGGAATTTCTATGGTAAATTTTAGCCGAAGGGAAAAAGGGAGGGAATTTAATTTTTGTCAAAAATAAAGGTAATTTTTAAAACGTATAAATTTATTAAAAAAAACGACAAAAATTTTAAATAAATTTAAAAAAAAGCAATATTATCATACACACTCATTTAAAAATAGAAATCTTAATTTGCCGAATGGATATTTTCAGTGTTCTCGTTCTTTGTTTAAAATATTTTTTGTATATTTTATATTGAATTACAAACAAAAACTACATTTATGTAAATTTCAATGCATTTTTACCAAATATTTATAATTTTTCGTTAAAAATGCAGATTCCCAGCAAAAAAAAAAAAAAAACTGAAAAAGTCATGATTTAAAAATTGTGTTGTCATTGAAGGGAAGTTCTTTTTTTTAACCCATGGTTGTCATTGGTAGGATGTTATTCTTTTATACTTCTTGTTCATTGCTTTTGAAGCACTTATCTTAGAACTATATTTATAACTTTTTTATAAAAATTCTGTTTTTGTCCTATTAAATAATAATAAAAATGCTTTAAAATTTGTAAAATTTAAATTTTGTTAGAAATAGTTAAAATTTTTTCCTACTAAAAATTTATTTATTTAAAATTTTTTTTGGAAGTAATTATTAAGAACATACAAAAAAGTTAAAAATATGCACTTTGTTCAACTTTTGAAGTTGTGAAAGTGTTCTTCCAAAGCTTCATCGTTTTTTGTTGGGTTTTAAAGAGAAGGGAAAAATGGAGGGACATTTTTTTCTAAAAAATGGGAAAAAAGGGAATTTTTCAACTAAAGAGAGGGATTTTTCTTAATTTTTATCTGGCATCACTGCTCCCCACCTATGGTGGTGTAGGGTATAATTAATTATTTTACTTGTGTTTTGTTTTTGGTATTTAAAATAAGGGACCGTAACTATCATGATTTTTATCACAAATGTAAGAGAATTATATTTTTTATTTTATATTTTTTGAGTCAACAGTATTTGACATAAAAGTCGAATAAAACTTGAGTTTAATGGGTTAAAATGTTCTAGTCGAATTTCACCAGCGAACATTTTTAAAAAATCAGTTTTTCTCAAGGCACATTCATTGTTTCTAATGGAATGTGTGAACTTAGTTTTTTGTTATTTTATGTAATAAATTGGATTACAACATTTTATGGACTTTTTGGATTTGTACAAATTCTAGATATATAGATATAAGGACGGCTATAAATATAATTGATCGGGAATATAAGTTGAGAACGTGACACTTTTGCCAAAATACAATTTTGGTAAGGCACATCGCGTGATAGCAGGATAACTATAGCTATAACTTTCGCGTCCCCGCACGTAATAATTAAGGAAAACTGATTCTAGATGCATTGGAGTCAATTTATGTTTATACGAAGATTTTAATGTATCGTCAATGAAAAAAAAAAAAATATTTTGAAGGGCTAAAATCAATATTTACTTTACTAAAAAATCAAAGAAAAATCGAATTTCATTTAAAAATTTTGCAGAAAATACTACAATTTTCCCTAACACTTGTATATTTTTCAGAAATACTTAAATAAACTCTTCAATCTGCCCACCCTAATTGTTATTGTCCTCCTCTTTTTACTAATTGTCTAATAACATATTAAATACTCAACATTAGTCTACTATGGTGTGTTGTTGTTATTTTTGGTAGTAAAATGTCAACATAATTCCCCTCTCTATTTAATAGATGGTGAATAAGAAATAAAATACTCAACATTAGCATTATTGCAATTGTTTATTGAAATTACGCGTAATAGTTCTAAGTGCGTAAATAAATATTAATTAATTATAAAAAAAAACATAAGAAAATATAATAAACATATAAATAAAAGTTTTGTGAATATAATAAAAGTGTTTTTAATACATAAAGAGAATTATTAATAATTGCAAAAATGCAGTAGCAGCACACTTGTAGCAAATAATTGTTGTTGATATATTCTTATTTTTTTTATTTCGTTGGTTTATTTACTACTATGGTGTGTTTTTGTTATTTATTTTTTTTTAGCAGAGGGGAATAACTATCCTTTTTAATGATGGTGAATAAAAAATTAAACACTCAACATTAGTATTATTGCTATTGTCCCTTGAAATCACCAATAAAAGTTCAAAGTGCGTAAATAAATATTAATTTAATATACAAAATTCGTGTAATCATAAGAAAATATAATAAAAATATAAAACAAAGTGTTGCGAATATAATCAAAGTGTTTTTAATACAAAAACAATAGAATTTGGCAAAAATGCAGCAGCAGCTCAGTTGATACAAACACTTGTTGGTGTTGTTTGTTTTTTACTTCATTTGTTTATTACTATAGTGTGTTATTGTTATTTTCAGTAGTAAAGTGTTACTCTAATTCCCCACATCTTATTAATCATGATGAATAACAAATTAAACACTCAATATTAGTTTTATTGCAATTGGTCATTGACATCACGCATAAAAGTTCAAAGTATAAAGAAATTATAATAAACGTACAAATCAAAGTGTTGTGAATAAGAGTTTTTAACTAAGTGAATAATTAGTATTTAAAATGTGATTTAAAGTAATTGTAAAAACTGCAACAGTAGTTCACTTGATGCACTTGATGGAGTTGTTATTGTTTTTTACTTTGTTTGTTTACTGTGTTGTTATTGTTGTAATTAGTACGATGGAAAAAAAAAACAAAATTACAAATTATGAGGAAGTGAGATTTTTTTTTTTAACTAAAATACAATTTGTAGTGTTTATGTGAAGAAGAGTTGCAGTAATTTATTGTTTTGCTCAAATTTTTGTGTTTGCAAATTAGTTGTTGTGAAAGAAACCTTTTATTAAGAATCGATTGAAAAAAAAAATGAAATGTGTAATACATAACATTATTAATTACTGAAAAGTACAGAAAAGGTGAAAACAAATAATTGAGTTAAACGTTTAAAATAAGGAACCAAAAATGAAATAATAGTATGCAATTATTAAGGTAAGAGTTTTCTACTAAATTAATAATATTTTATTTTTAATTTACATATTTTATTATAAGAAATGTGCTGCTAAATCTAGAAAACAATTGAATTACAAAGAACAATGTACTAGTTCTGAATTGGACTAGAACTAGAACTGAACTAGAACTGAACTAGAACTGAACTAGAACTGAACTAGAACTGAACTAGAACTGAACTAGAACTGAACTAGAACTGATCTAGAACTGAACTAGAACTAGAACTGAATCAGAAATAAACTAGAATAAACTAAACTAGAAACTAGAACTAAAATTGAACCACAAGTGAACTGAAGTTGAACTATAATTTTTAAACACCTAACTTCGATGAAAACACGTTTAAACAATGGGTCCAGAAAAGGTTTAAGAGCTTTTTTTTTTTATTTTTTATGTAAAAACTACATGATCTTAAGCATTTTATATAGACAAATTTTTAAAGTTTAAAGTATCTTCCATAAAAATATTATTGCATAGTGGGTCAAAAAAATTTAAATAGTACCCCAAAAAATTCGCAAAAATTATTTTGAATAAAATGTTAGGAGTAAACTGTACTAAAACTGACTTAGAAATTGAATTCCACAAAAAATTATCAAAAAAATAAGTAAGATTCTACAATCACCAGAACATCGATCAAAAGAAAAAAATTCTAAAAAGAATGACTTCAATTCCATTGAGAAATATTTTGGTTACGTTACTGCTACTTGGCCAAGAGTTGTGTATGTGCATTATGTCTGACACAGTCAATAGTAGTAGTTGTATCAAAAGCTTTATATTCCACATTTTTTTTTTTTTCATGAAATGCTTAAGTAAAACGTGTATTTAAAGTGTTACTATATCAATGAATGAATGTGCTCTTATGTAGATGGGAAGGAGTGGTTTTGGAGGCTACTGAAATTAAAATCATGTTGATGAGGAGGTGGGGTTAGTGGGTGTTTTCTATTAAAGTTTAACTTTTTCATTTCCTTTCTATTTGTGTCAAACGAAAAAAAAAAAAAAAAAATAATAACAAACTCACACACTCACTTTCTGACACTGAACGTTTTCGCAAAAGTCAAAAAAAAGCAAAATTGAAGCACAAATGATGATGGCACCTTTGAGAGATTTTTTAAACGAGCATGTAACATCGTCAGCAGAATTATAAACAGTATAAGGCAAATATCTCAAAATAACTGGATTGTATTTATTCGTATGTGCAAATGTAACTCGAATCAGATGATTTTTGTAATATACATTTTTATTTTTTGTATTTGGGGCATGATTACGGCTGTGTAAGAGTAATGGAGAATGTGCGGGTAGATGGGTGTACTGTTTTGGGGTTGTAAGTGTATTTGTGTTTAGAGTAAGATTGACTATAAGTAGCTTAAGTTGTCGAAGCTAAGGAATCATTTGAGTTGTTGCAAGACAAGACATGACAGAAGCAAAAGTAATGACAGCTTAAGTACCACTTGAGCAATTTAGCAACAATTAAGACCACAAAAATGTTTAAAGTTTTATGTATTTATATACACAAAAACTTAAGCAAAACACTGCGATAATGTGGAATGAGGCAGGCATAAGTAAGGTAGTTAAGAAGGAAATATATGTGTTGATGTATGTGTGAAAATATTTACTGTAACCCACTTGTAAACCCATTGAAATTACAAGTAATTATTTGGATGAAAATATTTAATCAATTTGTTGATATAAATAAAGTACTGAATATTAAATTATTCTGGGTATACAAATTCAAGAAAAATTAGGGGGTCAAATGTTTAAAGTCGATAAAAAAGTGCTTGAATTAAACCAGAACAGAACTAAAACTGAAACATAAATACATAAATTAGAATTGAATTGAAACTGAATTTGAAATTCACTACAATTTAATTGAAAATGAGCTACAATTAAGACTGAACAGGAACTAAACTAGACCGTACTAGAACAGAATTAGAACTGAACTAAAACTGAACTGGAACTGAACTAGAACTGAACTAGAACTGAACTAGAACTGAACTAGAACTAAACTAGAACTGAACTAGAACTGAACTAGAACTGAACTAGAACTGAACTAGAACTGAACTAGAACTGAACTAGAACTGAACTAGAACTGAACTAGAACTGAACTATAACTGAACTATAACTGAACTAGAACTGAACTAGAACTGAACTAGAACTGAACTAGAACTGAACTAGAACTGAACTAGAACTGAACTAGAATTGAACTAGAACTGAACTAGAACTGAACTAGAACTGAACTAGAACTAAACTAGACCGTACTAGAACTGAATTAGAACTGAACTAAAACTGAACTAGAACTGAACTAGAACTGAACTAGAACTGAACTAGAACTGAACTAGAACTGAACTAGAACTGAACTAGAACTGTACTAGAACTGAACTAGAACTGAACTAGAACTGAACTAGAACTGAACTAGAACTGAACTAGAACTGAACTAGAACTGAACTAGAACTGAACTAGAACTGAACTAGAACTGAACTAGAACTGAACTAGAACTGAACTAGAACTGAACTAGAACTGAACTAGAACTGAACTAGAACTGAACTAGAACTGAACTAGAACTGAACTAGAACTGAACTAGAACTGAACTAGAACTGAACTAGAACTGAACTAGAACTGAACTAGAACTGAACTAGAACTGAACTAGAACTGAACTAGAACTGAACTAGAACTGAACTAGAACTGAACTAGAACTGAACTAGAACTGAACTAGAACTGAACTAGAACTGAACTAGAACTGAACTAGAACTGAACTAGAACTGAACTAGAACTGAACTAGAACTGAACTAGAACTGAACTATAACTGAACTAGAACTGAACTAGAACTGAACTAGAACTGAACTAGAACTGAACTAGAATTGAACTAGAACTGAACTAGAACTGAACTAGAACTGAACTAGAACTGAACTAGAACTGAACTAGAACTGAACTAGAACTGAACTAGAACTGAACTAGAACTGAACTAGAACTGAACTAGAACTGAACTAGAACAGAACTAGAACTGAAGTAGAACTGAACTAGAACTGACCTAGAACTGAAATAGGACGGAAATTGAGCTGAACTGGAACTGGACTAGAACTTTTTTTTTTTTTTTTTTTTTTTTAATTTTCAATTTATTTATTATTTTATTATTTAAATTTTAAATTTGACCTTGAACTAAATTAAATAATTAAATTTAAAATATCTTAACTTTTGCTTTTTTGTCTCATTAAACCAAAAGCCTAAGGAAGTTTGTTCATCAAAGTATAAAGGTTTGGCAAAAGTTTTATTTACTTTGACGCGTGTGAAATAAACCTAAACCTAATGGCTCACAATTTCCTTCAAAAAAAGTTATATATTTCATGAATACGTAATTGCATAAATTCAAATTCAAGTATTTTAACCAACTAAATGCTAAAAAAAGGGGAAAGGAATGAAAAACCAAATGAAAAATCAACCTAAATTAGCATTAGTTAAAGCTCTGTCTAACTATTTAAAAACACAGTGACTAAGTGAATGAGTGAGTGACTTGAATACCTCTTAACTATTTTTAAGAATTAAGCTTAAAAAAATAATACAAAAAAAAAAAAAAAAAAAACAGATTGTGTGACAAAGTTTCTTCTGTCGTTTTTTTGGTTTTAAAATTTTCTTTCGTTTTATTTGTAATTTTTTTCCTGCTGCTTTTCTAAGCACTACTATTTAGATACTTATCATATGTTAAATGCGAAATACGTGCTATTGGCATCATGGCACACATATTTACATTATAGTTATACATATGTACATATAAATGTAGAAATGTTAGTATAACTATAAATGTACAATAGACATACAGTGAAGGTCAAAAAAGGTACACGTCGTTAAGTTTTCTTTTAGAATTTACAAAAAATATAGAGAAATCTAATACCTCTTCATCTTCAGGGAAATATGGCAGAAGTTTTGGTGCTAGCCTTTACTTATTTGAAAAGTTTTGGACCACACTGTATGTACTAAGTGTAATGAACATATCAGTTCAGTTATCTGCTACTTTACTAACAAACAGTTTTCTTTTAGTTTTTTTTTTTTTTTTAATAAAATGTTCCTCCTTTTTTGTTTGTTTGTTTGTTTCATTTTCAGTGGTTATAACCACTATAACAATTTCAAAATTCCTTCGTAAAAAAAGAATAGGGATTTTTTACTTTATTTGTACTTATTTGTAAATATACTAAATATTTTCTGTCAGTTATTTCTCCTGCCTGCCTGACTTTCAGCCTGCCAACAAGCCTGATTGCCATTCATTCTCTTCTGTTTAAGTGAATCACATACGCTGAGTGAAAAGGTTCATGGTGAACATTACTTTTATGCATACAATACACAAAACATAAGTATTGTTTGAAAAATTGCACAGAAGAAAAAAAAAAAAAAAATCAGAGTATAAGTCTATTTAATAGTTGGGTTAGAAACGACCATGACATGCTCTATTTTACAGCTTTTGGCAAATGACAAATCCTTTAACGTATGGTAAACTTTTTAATTGTTTGCAATAATTAAAGTTAAGCAAAATATTTTAGTATTAAAAATTAGAGGAAGGGAAGGAATATTTATACTTATATTACTTAATTATTTTTAAGGCTGCCAGTAAGCTTTGGAGAGGGAATTTTGGAATCATTCGATATTAATGTTTGTAAGTTCGGAATACTATGATTTACATATGAATATATTAATATATTTGGTGTATATATATGGTCTGTATAATTACATAAAAAGTTTCTGATTCTCTGACATTTCGTATCTATCTTTATCTCTTTAAAATAAGTGTCATAGTCGATTAGAGATTTTAAAGCTTTGAGATATTTTTATAAAAGTTTAAGCAATAGTGAGCGCTACTTAAACTTATCTGAAAGGTATAAAATTAAATTGTTAATCTTCTCTAAATTTCCTAAAATTTAAAATATTCTTGATTTTATTTTTGAAATTCCAAGTAGTTTTTTATTCTTACTCAAGTTTAAGAAATGCCAATGGTTCGAAAAAATCAATCAATTAATATGTTTAATTTCTTCATATTTAAAAATTTCCTAAATGTCATTTTAGTTTTTCTGATTCTATTTAAATTTCCATTAAAATACGAAATTTATATGTTAATTTTTCAAATCAATATACGAACTTTTCAATAACCCTTAAAGTTTTCGAGTTGATGAAAGGTACTTCATATGTGCCTCATATATCCAACTAATGGTATAGTGTTAAAATAAACGAAAGAAAGAAATAATTTTGTGGGGCAATGGGAATACTTTACATTCATGTAAGTTTTTGTTTGCATGTATTTAAATGAACTTAAACACTTTTACGTATACATACATATGTATGAATATATTTTTGTACGAAAGGTGTGTAAAAAGTATTATACTATTCTTCCCTAGAAAAGTTTTGTTACTACTGATGACAAGAGTTGTCGTATATGCTTTTGTTTAAGAGATATCAGCAGAAACTTATGAAATTAAGCTACAACGGACACCCTGTGTTTCTAATTTTTAGCTCATAACATTTTTTGTTTATTAAACGATTTTTCCAATTTTCAATACCAAACAAATCTTATATAAGATAAATATTTCAAATTTCAACAGACAGACGGACGGACGGTAATAGCTAGATCGATTCAGAATCTCACCAGAACCCAGAAAATATATACTTTATGGAGTCTTATATGATTCTTTCGACATGTTGCGCACAGAATGACAAATTATTTTTACTAAACCTCGGTGCTATATCTGTAATAGTTCTGGAGATATGTGACAATAAATATTTACTTTGTATTAGGCAACCATTCCACCTGTTTCTATCGAAAATATAGTTCTTCTGACGTATCTTACGTTTTATAGTCATCAACTCTATTCACTCAGCCATGGATTGTTATTTGGCTGTTAGAAATTGACTTTTAACTTTTATATATTTCAAAGTAATATTCTAAAAGAATTTTTGGATTATCTCAATGCGTCCAGACGTGAAAAATTTTCAAAGTCAGCACTCTTAAATTGTTATGAGAAAAGGGTATTTTTTACAAAAATATAGTAAAAGGCTTCACAAATGGCTAATGTAGAAATTTTGAACTGACTTAGGCTTGCACCCTACATCAGGCATTGGTCGAAAATGGTGAATTTTGGAAAAAGTTAAATTTTTTATTGATTTATAAAATAATGTCACTCGAGCTTTTTTAAATTTTTTGCCGATATTTCATTAAAAAATATATTTAGAACGATTTGACACTAAACTGCTACCCGGCCAAAAATGAATGCAGGAGAGCAGATTTCATGAAAAAGGTAAATTTTTTAAACGACTTTTTTTAAATGCATAAAGAGCATATTAGCATAATATTTTCGCCATTATTTCTTATGTGGTGTATAAAATATATATCGATCTTTCACTCCTGCGAAAAGCAGTAAAAAAAACTTTACAAATAAATTTTTGACAATTTTTCAAAAATAAACAATATTTAATAAATATAAATAATAATAATTATATTTATTTTCCAAATTTCCCGCAGGGTTGTGACATTGTAGCGATAATTATACCATCCATTAGCTATAAATATTTACTCGACTTTTATTATGTAAATTGTTGAGTAAGTGGTTCCTAGCCTATGTTACGCAAGTGCAAAATTTTTAATGTCGTTACATGTTTAAGTTACAATCGAAAATTAAAAGGACTTTAGGCTATAAATTCTAAGGTTGAATCCTTATTTGGTTGCAGTATCTAGTATATTTGATATTTCATTACACAACCCTCGTATGTGAAATTTATCAACACTCATACATATGTATGTATATTTATTTACGTTTGTAAATATTTCACATACGTACTGTAGTGCAAGTTTAAATGTATGTATGTTCATACGATTATTTTACTTTTGTGTAATGATGACCTAAAATTTAATGTTTTTAAAGTATTTTTATTGATTGCTGACTTAGACAATTTATTTTTATGTCATTGTATGGGTTTTACCATTATTGTTGTCGTCATTATTCTCAACGTATGTAATACCTACATACATACATACATACGTCCCACCAATACCACTTGCAACTAGTACCACATGGAAATTTTTGTTATTTGTTGATACTTCATGGTTACTCCTTATTCATTTATTCATTCATTTAAAATACACATGCGAACATATAAACATACATATGCATATGTATTTATTTATATTCATTCACATTGGATAAATAAATAAATATTCTGTGGTATTATTTTTGTTTAGAAACGGATGTGTGTTTTGGTGTATCTGTGTATTTTTACATTTGTATGTATTTGATTGTGTTTAAATTTTAAAACCGTTAGACAGTTTGAAATTTTATTTTCATTTTTCCATTTTAGCAATTTTTTGCCTAAACTTTAAACGACTTTATTTATTGTTGTTCAAATTACTGGTTAATCAAGTGTACAGAGAGGTTGCCATTGTAAAATAAAATGGAAAATCATCAATTTGCAACAAAACAAAACAATAAAACAACAACAAGAAAATAAAATGTATCCAAATAAAAATCAATGTATGCCTATAGAACACAAATTTACCATTTTACGCAAACAAATGAAAACAACAGCTTTATAAATTACAAAACTATTATAGGTTAAGTTTACAACAATACCGACAACAAAAACGATAATAAAATTGATGATTCTACTAATAAACATTTTGAATTGAATTCGTTTTGTTAAGTATTTAAAGACAAATTATTAGGGAAGTAAAAATTTAAATTTTTTGCTTCAGAAAATTTACAACTCAAAAACTTTTTAAACATGTAAAAAAACTTATGTGTTCATTGAAGTGAAAATAGAATAAATAAAATACTTTGTTTAAAATGTTTTTTTTTTCTTTTGTAAAGATAAAAGTAATGGTATAAAATATGGTTGGAAATTATCCTTAAATTACAATTGGTTTTAAGCATTTTCTTTAAATTAATGAATTTTTTGTTAGGCTAGCAATGTCAATTGCTAACAAATTCTTCGTTAAATTGATACTAAAGATAATAATTTTGTTAAAATGTTTCTAATAATTTCTTGAAAATTAGAAAATATTAATCTGAAGGGTTTTTAGACCTCAACCCGAATCTTTAATGTCAAAATACGGAGAGGCCGCATATGGGGATATGATCCCCCATATCCCTATACGAAGTTAGTATTAATCGCATATCTATAGAACTATTATAGCATAAGCCAAACGTTTTTGTGGCAAACATATTTTTATTAAAATTAAGATTAAAAAAGGATGAATATATCTAGGGGTAGTGTTAGTCCCTAAACGCATACATACATAAGGACTGCACATGAAAAAATTCGTGCATGCTCTTTGGCTTATAACTTTTGGTGTGGTGAAACATAAATAATTCTGTTAACTCGCAATGTGCAATGTGCTAAGTTTCATGGTTATAGCAAAACTAGTTTTTCTTAAAATGGAAATTGAACCAAAAACAAAATAAACACATAAATAAAATTTTTCATGAAATTTTACATCGGTCATATAAAACAATTGCTAGGAGGGGAGTTGTGTCAAAAAATACAGTTTCTTGGTTCATAATATTATACAGAGAAATCATGGTCGCTGAATGGAAACCTGGTAGGAAGAAAAATAGTATCTTCAGGCTGTAGGACTCAGAAAATATACAAAAAGAATTTTGAGAGAAAAATCCCTTCATCTCTGGAAGAAAAGTATCAAAAAAAGTTAATTGCTTTGAATCTTTATCTTTAAAAAATTGAAAGGAAATTTAACCTAAAGACGTATAAAGTACAAAAAAAAAAAAAATCCTAATAGAAACGCAAGCAAGAATTTAAAGGTAAAAAAAAAATGTTGTGAATATACTTCAAACAAATTTTTTCACAATTATGATTAGTGTATGACAGACAATCGTACAGGCTGACTTTCTTCAACTTAAAGGCCAGGATTTCTATGTTGCAGATGATACATCTCTAATCAAAGATATGAAAATTCTCAAGAAAGTTTTTAATTTGGGAAGCCACATGCGTAGGTGCGAAAGAAGCTCTTTATTCATAAAAAAATGGTTACATTAACACAGAAATATACGTGAAAGAGTGCCTTTGGAAAAGATTTCTCCCTTTCCTAAGAAAATACAGTGTACACACTTTTGTCTGGCCTGTTCTCGCTTATTCTCATTACAGCAATACAACAATGGAGTGGTAATAAAGACATTGTTAGTGTTTATACCGAAAGAGGCTAATCCATCAAATTGTTGGGAAGTCCGAGCAATTGAAAGATATTGGGCTTTAGTAAAAAATAATTTAAAGGACATTAAAACCTCAGCTTAAAATGAAACGGAGTTTAAAAATAAGTGGACTCATTCGAGCAAAAAAGTGACCGAAACACAATAAAACCTTAAATTGGAAGAATTCTGGAAAAGATCCGATATTTTCATAAAAACCAACAGGAAATAATTTATTCTTTTATGTTTAGAACTTGAACATAACAATCACTAACAAAAATATAATTATTAAAAAATTCTCCCAATGGTTTAGTTTCTAAAAGCAGATTTGTATGCTCGGATTTTTTCGTGCGCAGTCCTTATACATTAAGATTATAAAACTAAACAAACTAATAATAGGATGGATAGTTCTAGAGGTAGTAGTAGCCCTTATAAATTGTAAAAGTTATAATTGATAGGATAATAATAAATTTTTAGTTCACGAAAAATGTTCTAATCAATAGTAGCTAATCAGATTCGGCCAATTCGAATTAAACTTATTTGTACCCTACAATACCATAGGTTGTTGGGGTGTTATGTGTTTGTGCTGATGTTTGTAACGCACAAAAAAAATCTTCGTATACCTTAATGTATACCAACTGACTCACAATCGCTTTCTGCATCGATTTAACGATGTCCGTCCTTCCGTCTGTTCGGCTGACTAAATGTCTGTCCATGTAAACCTTGTGAATAAATCGATGCACAATTGGCCACATTTTTAGTTAATGTTCTATAAAAAGAAATTTTATCTATAATTTCTTTAAAAAAAATTTCTTATAAAAATATATTTGGTCTAGTGTTTATAAAAAACCGACTTTTCAAAAAACCGGTTTGACGGTTAACCGAAAATTGGGTAAAATTTAAAAACCGGTTTTTCGGTTAACCGTCTACTAAAAAACCGGTTAAACCGGTTAACCGACGTTTAAATAATTGCTCTAATTTGAAGCTTATTAAAAATATTTTTGGTTAAAAAAAGTGTTTTTCAACTTATTGGTTTAACCAAGCACCAAATAATAAACAGTGCACTGCAGTATTCTTTATAAATTGCGATTGATTTACATCGATTTACATTAATACTTTTTTTCAGCCTTTAGGCTAGATTTAATATAATTTATAAAAACAAATTTTATGGCATCTTTTAGCACAGCTTTTGAAGCTTAATAATGATCTAAAATTATTCTATAAAGTATTTTTTCAGTTTTATCTTTCATTTGTCTAGCTTAAAATTAAATTATCGAAAATTTACAGAAAGGAAGCTTTAGACCTAGGATGATGTGCATTATATTATGATTCACCGCATTTAAAGTTTTTGTCTCAAGGAAAAGTTTATATAATTTCTGCATAAAATTGGAAAAATAAATAAAATTTTTTCGGCTAAAAAGAGATTTATTTTTAATTTTTAGATGAATATTAATCATTTAGAAGATTATTAATCAAGTACATGTTTTGCACTTATTTAGTTCTACTTTTGAAGTCTTTATTCTTGTTATCCTATATAAAATCTTATTTTTATCTTAAGCTATACATTAGTAGGTGTAATGTTATTTCTTCTTTTGGAAAATTTCATTCGCATGAAATTAAAGTTTTTGTAAATGGAATGCTTAATTATATATCTGAGTTATTATACATACAGTTTTAAAATATATTTAACTTCAAATAAGTAAATATATCACCTGGCTACTTGTTAACTCAAACAGTAAATATTTTTAATAGTTTAAAAATATTTTCTTATATTTTAAATTTAGAAAAAAGCAACTAAAGGACGAAATTTTGTGATATTTTTATCAAATTTTTGAAACCGGTTAACCGACACAGAAAAACCGGGTAAACCGGTTAACCGAAATTGAATATTTCAAATTAACCGGTTCGCAAATAACCGAAATTTGAAGAAAAAACCGGTTTTTCGGTTAACCGGTTAACCGGTTTATAAACACTAATTTGGTCGTAAATTTTCTATAAAAAAATGATCATAAATTTCCTAAAAAAATTATCATAAATTTTAAATAAAAACAAATTCTATCGAAAATTTCTTATAAAAAGAAATTTAATCGCAAATGTCTTAAAAAAATTAAGTTTTATTGAAAATTTCCTATAAAAATAAATTTTATGGCAAATTTCTTATAAAAGAAAATATATAGAAAATATACTATAATAGAAAACGAGCTGTAATAAATTTAAACTAAGATTCTTAACTCCCTTGGGAACAATTTTAATAATGTTGTTATGTCATTTATAAATAACAATTTCTCTTTAATTTCAGGTTTCTAATCTTAGAATAACGAAAAATAAATATCAGAATTACGACAAAGTATTTTTAGAATAAAGAAAAAGGACCACAAAAACCATTTTAAGGATTCTGATTCACTTAGGACCTTACATCTTAAATTTTATGTTTCTAAGGATAAAAATTGCACAACATTCAAGAAGTTCTATTAGAAAAACGAAAAAAGGTACCACAAAGTCCCTTCTTATAGATTCTTATTCATTTAGGACCACATATCTTTAATTTCAAAGGTACCATTAAGATAACAAAAAAAAAAAAAAAAAAAAATTACCACAACGTCCCCTCTTATGGATTCTCATTAACTAAGGACCACATATCCCTAATTTCATGTTTCTATGTTCATAATTATAGAAAATTCAAAAAGTACCATTAGAAGAACGAAAAAGTACCACAAAGTCCCCCCTTGTGAATTTTTTCCAACATCGGATCATGCGTATTTAATTTCATGTTTTTAGGTTAAATATTATAGAAAATGCAAAAAAGTACCAATAGAAGAAGAAAAAAAGTACCACAAAGTCCATCTTCTTGAATTCTTACCCACAGACCATGTATCTTGTGAATTCTTATCTACATTTTCTTAATTTCATGTTTCTATGTTTAATGTAATTGAAAATTCATTATTAAGTTTGAATAAAATGTAATTTCCCGCCTTTACCCCTTTTTTTGGTACTTTTTTTTCACCCATCGAAATATCAAAAATTGTATTTTAATAAATTTCTAAATTGTAGTACGATTTTTACCCCTTAAACGTTTAAATTTCTAAAAAAATACCAAATTTATATTTCTTATTCGTTAACTTTATATCTCCCAAACTAATAAAGATACAAAAAAAGTTGAATAGTTATCGTTATTCATTTAAAAAATAATTGGTGTCTGGTACTTTTTTGAAAATCGGCCGTTTTAGGGAGAAAACGGGTAAAAACTGTATTTTGGTACTTTTTTGGCACCATATGTATCTTTGAAACCAACAACATACAGATAAAATTTATGTCGTATTCATAACTTATCAAAAAATGAGAAATACAAATTTGGTACTTTTTAGAAATTCAAACGCTTAAGGGGTAAAAATCGTGCCTATTTTTGGTACTTTTTTCATAAAACCTTTTTTTATATTTATTGAAATATTCATATGAGTATTTTAATATGGGATACCACTACAATTAAGAAATTTATTGAAATACAATTTTTGATACTTCGATGGGTGAAAAAAAAAGTACCAAAAAACATAAAATTAAAGATATTTGGTCCTAAATGAATGAGAATTCATTAGAGGGGACTTTGTGGTACTTTTTTGTTCTTCTAATGGCCCTTTTTGAATTTTCTATAATATTTAAAGTAGAAACATGAAATATGCATGGTCCTATGTGAGAAAGAATTCACAAGAGTAGTCTTTGTGGTACTTTTTTGTTCTTCCAATGGTACTTTTTTAATTTTCGGTAATATTTAACCTAGAAACATGAAATAAGGATATGTGGTCATAAATGAATGGGAATCCATAAGAAGGGACTTTGTGGTACTTTTTTGTTCTTCCTATGTTACTTTTTTAATTTTCTATAATTCTGAATCTAGAAACATGAATTTAAAGATATGTGGTCCTAAATAAATAAGAACCCATAAGAAGGGACTTTGAGGTATCTTTTTTCGTTCTTCTAATAGTACTTCTTGAATTTTCTGCAATTTTCATCCTTAGAAACATAAAATTGAAGATGTAAGGTCCTAAGTGAATCAGAAACCTTTAAATGGATTTTGTGGTCCTTTTTCTTTATTCTAATATACTTTTTCGTAATTCTGATATTTATTTTTCATTATTCTAAGTTTATAAACCTGAAATTAAAGAGATATTGTTATTTATGGATGACAAAACACCATTATTAAAAATGTTCCCAAGGGAATTAAGAATCTTAGTTTAAATTTATTATATAGTTGGTTTTTATATAAAATTTCCGCTAATGAAGTAGCGGGTTTACAGCTCGTTTTTAATATTTTCAATACCATTAATTCTGCCATAAAACGCATGCTTTTTATATAATAATCTTATATAAAAATAAGTATACTTCAATTATAGTTTGAATTATTAATTTATAGCTTTTATTTCAAAAGTTACTACAAAAAGTCTAAATAAAGCCCATTTTCTCTGAAAGATAAAAGTAGCCATAACAATAAAAAAAAAAAAAAAAGTTCTCCAAGATATTTTTATTTTAAAGTGTAGTATTTTACGTATTTATGAATATACATTAATAAAAAAATATATATTTTTTAAATTTCACGAATTAATCCCCTTTTTTGCTGTGGTTCAACCCACAGTGCGTCGTCCATTACACAAAATTAGTATCTTTGTATGAAATTTGGTTTTAATTTCGGTGCCTTATTATTATTCTTGTCTTTCAGCGTTTTTGGTCACTTTACAAATTCATAAAAAAAATTAATTTAACAAGGAGATAGGCAAGATTAAAAGGGTTTAAATACATAGCCAACATATCAAGTTGTTTTTTTACTAAAAAAGTTTATTGATATCGTGAACCATTTTGAAAATTCAGCATTTTAAACAAAAAAGTGGCGAATTTTCCCCCGTCTACCCTACTTCTTTTTCATCACTAATTGTGACCAACCACAACAAATCAACATGGTTGTTATTAAAAATATTAACTGACATATTTTGCAAAGATAACTTGATCAAATAAATAAATAAAAAAATTAAGTTAAATCAGTAGACCACCGGACGCCTAAACCGTTTTGAAACTTTGTTTAAATTTAGAAAATAGCTGCATTACTTCAAAAATTTATAAATTTTTCTAATGAAAAAATTATTATAATCGTATTATCACGTAAATATAGTGTCTCCCAAAGAATTTTAGTCGATACCTATCATTTTCACTGAAGATATTACTGAGATTTCTTAATGATCTCCATATTTAATTGCAAGTTGTGTTTTATTATTTTCATCCGTCGTTGCTCTACAACAACAATTATGCTGCAGTGTATAATTTAATTTGTATCTAATCAAAAGTATTTAATCGCTATCTCTTAAAACTACAGTTTAATAAATACAATTTAATATAGTGGTTTCATCACTACATAGTACGTATACATGACAAATGTCGTCTTAATTGGACATTCAATTTCGAAATAGGCAAAGTATTTGATATTGCTGTTACTGTCTTTAACACTCAACTATTAAATAACATTTAGAACTATAAAAGCAATTTGTTTTGCTATTCGATTTTTCGTTTGTTTTTTTTTTTTTTTTTGGTTTTTAAATTTAGGTCAGACAATTTGGACACTCTCTGGCTTTTAAGTAGAATGAATGCATAACTTGCATGTTGGTAGTATAGTAAAAGTAGTATATATGTTGTAAATACTCTTTGTACTTTTGAACAATATTTAAGTGCTGTATAAATCCCTTTAGAGTAGTTAGAGGAATTATGCAACGTACATAAAATATTTTGCAAAACTAAAACAGATGTTTAAATTTAAAAATAAATTTTAAAAATCTTTAAGACTAACAAGAAAATATATCCTCAAAAAAAGAAAATGCTTTTAAGTTAGTTGGTTTAATAATAATTGCTATTGTTTTAAATAAATCTTAATTTTATTTAAAATCTTTTGTTTTTATTTGTTTTAAGTTTTTTTTTTTCTTTTACTAAAATTTTGCTAACCATAATAAGTGGTTATGCTTTGGGTTTTTTTTCAATCTTATTTTGGCTCTATACTAAGCACAAAACTGGCTGTTATCAAAATCTGATTTCTATACCATAAAAAGTCTTATTTTAAGATGCCAAAAAGTCATTTCTTTTTGTGAAAATTTTCTCTCTTTTTCTATGTCGTACTCCCTGTCATTTTTCAAACACTTTAAACTTGTGCACTAAAAATTTAAGACAAAATGAACGGGGAAAAAAAATCTGCTTAAGGAAACAACTTCACTATTGTTTTTATAGCTGGCAACCAAAAAAAGACACAAAGTATATCTTTTTAAGATAATCTTTGCATCTTTTCTGTTACTTTATTTTGCAGATTTTTTTTCTTCTATTCGTTTGGTTTTTGGAGTTTGTTACACATAATGTGGTTACAAATAAACTTCGAAAGGTATATCTATATCTACATGTAACTTATTTTCTTTTACAGTTCGTTTTTCATCTTGTATATGGTGCATGGAATTTTTCTAACGTTTTTTTTTTTTTTTTATTCACGTCTACTTGTATTTATTGTGTGATGTGCTCTTCTAAAACTTTGGTTTTTGATAGGAAAATACACGTAGAGAATAAAAGGTAAGAAATATTTACTATAAGAAAGTTTTATTTTTATTATTGTGATCGACAAAAGTCAAATAATGTTTGTAACCTTAGATAATAATTTCCTTTAACTTTTTGCTTAATAAATCGGACTGCGTATGGACCACAGCATATTTTAAGAATCTCAGTTATTTTACGTATCTTAAGCTCATGCAAAAATCTTAACTTTAGTTTTATTTAAAGCCCAAAAAATTAATTGTAATTAAACTAGTACTAGCTGCTTTTAAAACCCTTGTTCCACTTTAACTATACTTCTAATAAGCCAATAGTTCGACTTCTGACCATTGCAGATTATAGCTAGTAAAATGAAACTTCTTTTAAGATTTGACGAAAGTTTATAAGCGTCCCTAACTCTTAATGCTTATATCTATGCCTCATAGATCCCTCTGAGATAATTCAAACAACTTCTCTAACTAGTTAAAGCTACCCTGCGGGAAATTTGTGGCAATTGCATTAATGGACCGGTTACTCAGTGCCAGTTGAGTACCAATTGACACCTAACTCTTCACTAAAGTTCCAATTAAGAACCAGTTGACTGCCAGTTGAGAGTTATAAGTTATAACAGCTTGTTAAGTGAGCAATTAGCAACTCGCGCGCAGTAACAATCGGCGGCTGAGTGGTTAGCGTTGAAGACTGTAAATCATAACATACGTTAGATAAACATGGGTTCAATTCGGGGTACCGCCATCGACATTAACGAAAAATTATAAAATAAAAATAAACATAATTTAATAAAAATAAGAATAAAAAAAATAATAATGATTAAAAGGTAAAGAGTTACCGAATTTTTATCAAATTTTTATTATATTAATCGACCCTGATCCTGTCCTCCTGGACCTATCCTGTGACCTATTCCAAGGGGCTAATTAGCCATCTCCAATGACAACCCCATGTAAAAGTGACGGATTCCTTTCATATAAAGTTCCGGAACTGGGACCAGTCACTAGACCTAAGAACCTGCCACGTGACTAGTTTTGAACCGGTTCGCTTTACTCTAGGGTTGGTTGGTTCACGTGGGAGCCTGTAAACTTACGGACAATAAATTAGATTCGTTAGATTCCCTTTTGATGAGACCACACTATTCGCCAGGTGAAATGAGTTGGATTGAGTCTGTAATGAGATAGAAATGTAGAGAAGAAAAATGAGGACATAAATTAATTAGATCAAGCTAGTAGCATTGAGATATTTAATAGTGTCACTGAGTCTAGTGCCAGATATCTCACAGAGGTTGTCTAACCTTCCCAGAAATTTATGTCTGATTGCATTAAAGACTGGGCATTCGCATAGAAGATGATGTACAGTCTCCTACTTCTCGCGATTGCTACAACTACGACAGTATTCATTGTAAGGGAGACAAGTCTGTTTGTATGTTTTCCGATCGTCCAGTGACCTGTAAACAATGCTATTAGTCTCGAGATGTCTTTGCGTTTGTAGCTAATGAGTTACGTTGAGCGTTTTTCGTTGTAGGTAGGCCACGTTTCCTTCGCGACTCTACATTTGTCTACATTTAATTCTTTAATATAAAAATTCGATAAAAAGTTTTTTAACATAAAATTCGGTCGAAAATTTTTTAAGAAAAAAGTCAGTAGTTTTTTTTTTTAATAAAAATTTGGCCGAATGTTTTTAATATAAAAAGAAATTTTTTTAAGAAAAACTAAAAAAAAAATATATATTTTTAACCGAAATTTTTTCTTAGAAAAACTTATATTAAGATTAAATATTAAAAAAATATGAATTAAATATAAAAACTGAATTTAATAGAAGAATTCAATAAAATTATTTTTAATATAAAATTTCGTTCGAATATCCATTAACATAAAAATTCAACTGAATATTTTTAAATATAAAAACTGATACAGTAAATGCTCTCATATTAGAACCGCTTTGTTTTTGAGGCAATTCTAATTTCTGAATTATTCTAATTTCTGGACGTTTATTTATTTATTTTTTTTTTTTTTCGAATAAAAAATAAAAAATTGAGTAAATTTACTTCCAAAAACTAAAATTTTTTTTGATAAAAACAAGAAAACAAAACAACAATTCAGTCCAAAAAATAAAATATTTTACATATGTATTTAAAAAAAATATTAAATAATAAAGTTAAAAGTTATTGGAGGTATAGACTGCACAATGGCCAAATTTACAACTAATATTTGTTTGACATATAATCAGTTATATTTGTTTGTATTTTTGGTTTTATCGAATTCGAAATATCAATAAGGAGAGCCAAAAGATTGCTTATGTGCTCAGTGGAAAACAATGCACTGTTATTGCACCATTTTATTAAATTATTTACGCTTTCAATGGCTGTAGTATTAGAGACAACTGGTGAGACTTCAACAACGTCGTCTTCGCTGCTATCTGTAGACTCACCATCGCTACTGAGAACATATACAGATCCGTCATCAAACACATCTTCATTCCATCTGTCGATGTCTTCTATACCAATGCAGAGCTTGAGTTCTCTGAATAACTTCGTTGCAGTCCTGATCTATTTGCAATAAATGCGCTATTGGCACGTCATCGTCGCTGTCGTATTGGTTAGAGTCCCAATTGGAAAACTTTGACCAAGATTTCTTCATAACACTTTGTGGTACCTCATCCCAAGAATAATGCAACTATGTTTCCATCGTTACTTTTAAGTTTCTCAATGGGTGAATGAGCGGAGTAATTATCTATAAGCAAAATGGCTTTCGGTGGCAAATTATTTTCCTGAGAAAAGCGGATCACCTGTAAATTTTAAATGTTTTAAAATTACTGAACCTGAAATCAATATTTGTTCTTACCTCTTTAATAAAAATTCGGTGAAACCATTCGTGAATAATCCGAGAAGTCATCCAAGCATTTTTTGAAAAGTTGTAATGCAGAGGATTATTGAAAATTTTAAAACACCTGGGGTTTTTTGCTTTTCCAATTACCAATGGAACTAATTTATGTGATCCATCTGAGTTTGCACCAAGTAGGACTGAAATTCTGTCTTTTTGAATTATATGTCCAGGGTTGTTTTTTTCAAAAGCATAGACATATGTTCTGTCTGGTAGGCAACAAAAAAATAATCCGGTTTCATCGACATTATATATTTGTGATTCCATTAACTCCATCTCAACGACCTTTGCACTATATCGATGAATAAAAGGAGTGACTGAAGCAACATCGCTGGAAAGAATCTCGCCACAAATTTGAAAAAAAAAAAAAAACGGATACCGTGTCGATTCTTAAATTTGGTAAACCATCCATTACTTGCACGAAATGCATTTTAAATTCGAATTTCAGAATGTATAAGGAAAAAATTTGGTAAAAATATTTAAGAAAAAATATAAAATTTTGTCTTATATTTTTATACCCTTCACCACAGGTGTAAAGGGTATAAAGTTTGTCATTCCGTTTGTAATTTCTACAATATTCGCCTAAGACCCCAAAAAGTATATATATTCTGGATCCTTATTGATAGGGGAGTCGATATAAAGATGTCCGTCTGTCTGTTGAAATCAGTTTTTAGAAAGCCCCAGTTAACGGATATATATGTTTTATATATCAAACTATTAGAAATATTCCTTAGAAAATCGCTAATAAAAACGAGCAGAATCGGTTGATATATAACTGAGATATCGGCAAAAAACCGAAGATACCCCCAAAAAATCGTATTTGTTGTCGGCTTTTCTCGGCTCTTATAAAAGATAGCGACTTCGTTTTCGCACAAAAATTCAGGACCTTTCTTAAAATTTTTTTGATGAAAAAAAAAAAATAGGTCCACTATATTCCAGATATCGGCCAAAACGCGTTATTTGAAGCTCCTATATAAGCTACTGCTTTCGCTTTTAAATTGGTTGGTTATAAATATTTTTATAAAATTTCGGTATTTTAAAAAAACCCAATTCGTTCATAAACAACAGAGTTATGGAGCAAGAACTAAAAAAAAAATAATAAAATAAATACACAGAAAAATTTTAATATTAAGCATTGTTATTGTTTTTTTCTTTATGGGCAAGTACATACATACATACGTACATACATTCATACATACATACATACATACATACGTACATACATACATAAATACATACATACATACAAAAATGGTAATATGGTAGTAAGTAATATGGTGAAGGGTATCAAAGATTCGGCACGGCCGAATCTTTTTTTTTCAATTTCATTTTTTAATATAAAATTCGGTCGAACAATTTTTTAACATAAAATTTGGTTGAACATTTTTTCCTAAAAAACAAAATGTTCAAATATTTTTAATGAAAAAATTTGGGTTAAATTTTTTTCAAAAAAGAAAAAAAAATTCGGTCAAATATTTTTAGAGAACAAATTGGGATATAAATTTTTAAGAAAATATTTCGGTTTAAAATTTGTAAAAAAGTTTGTAAAAAAAACAAAGAAATCTGTTAAAAATATTTTAACATAAAAGATTGGCAGAAAAAAAATTTTGGTTGAACATTAAAAAAAAAAAAACAATTAAAAAAATCGGTGGACATTTCCATAAATCGTTTCGGAAAGATTTCTCTTTTGGGGACCAATATTAAAAACTTATAATAATTAGATTCATTATTTTTCCAGTCCACCATTTTCTCAATTGTAAGCAATAATATTTGCCTAAACAATTTTTGAAACATTATTTAATACAGGGATTTAAAATTCTTTGCCATTTCCTGTCTAAGATTATATAAACAGAATCTTAGTTAGAGGACCTTAAGCCATATTCCTAAAGACAAACTTACAAATCTTCTGAAAATAATATTTAAATTTAAAACCAACTCACTCACATTTTAAAGCACATAAAGTGTTCTTATATTAACAAAACTTCTTTCTCTAAGTGTATTTAAGTACAAAACCTCATACCGTATAGGGAGGAGGATGGTAACTGCATGAATGCATTCCATATACTGCAGGGGTTTTATGTAAGTGTATATGTATGTGTGTGTTCATCTCTATATTTGTACCATTAAGTTGGTTTATTTGATTTCTTTAAACAAAATTTTCTAGCGATTTTTCTAACAGTTTTTTTTTTTTTTTTTTGGTTAAAATCTTCTCGTATTTTGTTATTGTTGCTTAGACTAACTAGACTAAATGGGGACACGTTGTGGTTTTTGCGTTAACTAACACAATGGTTACGTACAATAAAAACAACAACAACAGCATACAGCAGCAACAATAACACTCATACATTATGAATGTACAAATGTGTTCGAGTATCTCAAAACAATTTTTAGGAAATTCATAGAACAACAATATGTATAAATGTATGAGACTAAAGATGAAACCATACAACAGACAAACAAACAAATAGAAAATGCATTGCAAAAGATGAAAATTTATAGAAAAAAAGAAACAGATCACTCTCCTCTATAAATGGATGGATGGCTGGGTATTTAGTTAGAATGATATGGATGTGCTTTGGTATTTATACTTACACTTGGCTTTTTTTCTCTTATAGCTGATTTTTTTTTTGTTTTGTGGTTTTAAGAAAATATCATCATCATAATGATGATGATGATTATAATCATTAATAGTGAGTAGAAGACTTTTTGAAACACATGATAGATAAAAAATAAACTTACTGTAATAATAAAAACAATAATGAAATGGTTCACTATGGGTTTGAAAGAGAAATTTTGGAATTTAATTCTATACCATTTTTAGAGTTTGATAAATTTATTAATTTCATAAGTTTATAAGCGATAACTTTTTATATATTGTTTACCTACATCCTGTAAATATCTTTTTGTGGTTATTAGATTTATTGTGTTTATAAGTGACTGGTGCCCCGCCTCTCATTTGGAAATTAAAGTTTTTGTTATATTACAGCTAACTTAAATTTTCTTTGCATGTTCTGTTTAATTGAAGCCTCCTCTCATGCAGTAATCTTGAATAGTAACTAATCCTTGTTTTTACCGATCGCAATAATTTCGATTTAAAACGTAATAGGAATACACCATTTTCCAATAAAAACCAAGAAAAATCCGAAATCTGTTTTTTTTTTTTTCATTTTATCCACAAAGACCATATTCATTGCAGGTCTGGAAAAAGCCATCGGCAAACTATTTGGAACACATTAGAGTTTTCGAAACTACATTCGATTAGCAGAACTAGCCTTTGGAATTTTAGAATATATAAGCTAAAGTCAACATTTTTATATAAAATAGGTCCAATAGAGTTTTTAATTTTAGAATCATTTCTGGGGTGATAACTTCTACAAAAGTATGAAATTATTATTAAAGAAAGTTTTATTTTAGAGAATAATTAATATAGACACTTTTTGGAAAAAAAAGGAAACATAATTTTTAAAATTTTAAATTTTAAAATCAGTTTTTTATGGACTTGTAGGAAATATCGACTTCAAGGCCTTTAAGATGTAAAAATATTTTAAAACAGATAAGAAACAAAAATTTTATAATCGGTTACCTTAATTTGTTTGAGGTAACCTAATTTAAACCCCAATAGCTCTGCTCCTAAGGTTTGCGTAGAGCTCTCTTTGCAAACTTGAAATTGTACACTACAGTGCTACGCCTATATGAAGTTTTATGTAAATCTAACCAGCAGATTAGAATTTACAGATTTATTTTCAAAAAATTTCGATTTTGCCCTCAACTTTTTAGTAAAAATATTAGAAAATGTCTTTTTGAGCAAGCAAGTAATTATACAGTAAGAAAAATATTTAAAAACTTTTTGGTTAATTACAGCCCTATTAAAAAAAACTTAACTTGTTAATCAAAATACCTTTAGTAAATCATTGTTAACTTTTAATATTTTAATAATCGGCCCTACTTTAAGGCTATTTTAAAATAATTTCTGTTACATTTTTCAAGAAAAAAATTTTTGACAAAAACGCCAAAATTCATAATGTTCGGATGTTAAGATTTGATCCGAATTTCAAAAATGTGTCACTACAACTGTTTAAAAACGTATTAAGTGAATTCCGGGATAGTATAATATTCTCTGTTAATATTTTTAAACTATATTCATACATATTTTAAATTATTTTGTTTTAAAATCATAAACATAATCTGGGTGCTTTTGGATTAAAATACCAACATTCAGGATACTGGCAAGTCAACCCAATGTTTGCCACAATCGCATACATACATAATTCCAAATAGTATCATATCACCTCCGGGTTAAAACTTATGCATTTTTGCAGAAAAAAAAATTAAAATAGTTAAATTTTATCAAAATTCAAATAAATAAGGAGGAGCACGAAAAAAAATTTTTTGTGATAATAGCTAATAAAATTGGTCGAACTCGTTGTGTGGTCAGTAATTATTTTCGTAATCCATCCAATTAAAAAATAGAAGAGCAATAATCAGAAGTACTTCAAACTCCCAAGACTCTGCTGCTAAAATCAAAGAAAAAACTGGCGTTAAAGCAAGCTTATCAAAAGTAAAGCATGTAATACAGAAAGCTACAAATCTTAAATGATTCAAAATTAAAAAAAAGCCACCCCTTAAACCATCTCGAAAAGAAAAAAGTCTACTTTTTACATGGGAGAAACAATGGCACAGAGTAGTATTTTCCGATGAAAAAAATTCAATTTAGAAGGACCATTTGGCTACAGTTATTATTTCCACGATTTGCGAAAAGAAATTTATTTGATTGGCCGCCATACTCCTTGTATTTAAGTATAATGGAAAATGTATGGGGATGGTTAGCTCGTAAAGTGTATGAATCTGGAAAACAATATGAAACAAAATCCGACCTAATTGAAGCCATTAACAAAGCGTGGAGTACGATTTCTTTGGATTACATAAAAAGCCTTTATGACTCAATTCCAAACCGCATTTTTGAGGTTATCTCTAATAAAGGAGGTAGTACACATTACTTAAATAACAAATATATAAAAACTTTTAAAATTTGAATTTTAAGCTATATCCCAGTTGGAAATTTCTTTAAGACGTCTTATAAGTCAATTTCATGACGTGTCAGAATCACGACTGACTTTGTCATTTGTGCCCATACAAAATACATTATGACAACTACTGACATATTCATATATTTTGTCAAAATTCTTCAATACTTAATCCGCATGTTGTCAATAGTGCTGACAAATTTGTGACATATCTTAGTGATGTCTACATGATTATTGCATTTAAAAATTCAATGTATTGTCAGTGATACTTTTTCCTTCTTTGGTCACTACTGCTGACATGTATATAAAATGTCTTGACGAATAGAATTAAAAATATTAGCATTCAGTCAATAGTGCATACGTATGCGTACTAACCTTCATATCGATTATGATGTATTTATTAAAAGAAATACAATTTATGGAAATAATAGAAATTCATTTATAAAAGATACTATGAAGTATTCTATCAAAAATTCAGGATTTAATAACAATAATTTCCTCTTTAACTTCATTGCTGTTGGACTGTATTCAGGCTCAAAGCAGTCTTGGCGTCTGCCTGCAAGTACTGAAATTTTTATTGTTTTATTTATTTTTTATATAACTATTTTTTCGAAAAGACGTGAAATTTTTTTTGTTTGCTTAATTTTATTTTTTTAACTAATTTGTCATAGAGTTTTTGTTAAATAATATTTTACTGAAATATTTTTTATTTTTTAAAGTTGTATATATAATATAAATGTCACCTAATGATATTTACAATATAAATCACTTATGAAACTGTCTTCAAGACACAATTTCCAACTGGGATGTCGTAATGTGATGAGCCAACACTTTTATTCATTATTTTAATTTTTTGTTTTTAACACGTATTCCTGAATTATTACGAATTATAATATATCTTGTGAACAAAGTTTAATTTAAATTTAAACAAACGCGAATGTTATATTCAAGGCTTATTTACTATTAGGTTAGAGCAATTCTACAACAAATACAACAATAAAAAAAAGTTCTCTCATTTGTTTTCGTAAAATGTCAAATTTTGTACATTGAAACAATAACAAAAATGATATAAAAAATGTAAACAAAGCACACATAGAAACAAACACCATATAAAAAAAAGATTTGACAGTCATCACACATAAAGAAAAAAAAAAGTCAGCTGGTGGTACGACGAAATGGTACCAACGACGAAATGGTACCTAGCTATGAAGTGAAATAACAGTGTTGGCAAATTTAATTCTTAGGTCAGTTAACAAAATTAAATCCGTCGAGACAAATTCTTCAGCTCTCAGTCGGCTAACTTCGGGTTTCGTCTCTAAAATATAATCCAACGAGATAAATGCTTCGGCTCTCAATCGGCTAGCTAGGATCGTATTAGCTACGCGACAATCCGACAAGATAAATTCTTCGGCTCTTAGTCGGCTAACTACTACGCTAAATTCTGAATACAATCTGACGAAATAAATTCTTCGGCTCTCTGTCGGCTAACTAAGATCGTATGCGCTACACCGTTGCCATAACGGCATTTAATGTGAAATTATAGCATTTATTTTTCGGCTACCGCACTTTTTTGTGAAAAAAAGGTGCTAGATGCTGTTTAGCACCTTTTTTCTAAATAAAATGAATATTTTAGCATTAAAAGTGCATTTCTAGCATTTATAATTAGTTTTTGCACTTTATTTCTATTTATGGAAAAATAAAGCATAAAATTGCTAAAAATACCTTTGTATCGCTTATAGTTCAAATCTTTTTTTGTCAACTCCAAAACTAATAGTCATAGGAAAATATCGATTATATGAACAGTGTATGAAACCCGTGTAAAATTAATACGTAATAATTTGATTACCTTTCTTAATATTCTAAGTATGAACGCACAAAAGTTTTTGTAATTTGTTTTTCTTAAATGGGAACTGGACAATGTGTTGTTCAAACATAAAATTAAAAATTTTTATCGAAACTTTATTTAATTTACTGTGGCTCAAAAAAATAATGTGATTACGTTCATAAGTATGGACAGATGAAGATAGAAAGTTATTCTTAATTGATTTGTTCCTTTAGAGGTAAAAATAGGATCATTACGATGTGTGTAACGCATACAAATTTAAAATAGTGAATATATGCATAAATAACAAAAATGTTTATTATAATTACATTTTTAAAAATTTAGCACTTTTTTCTAAAGAATTGCACCTTTTTAACAGTCGTTTAGCACTTTTTTCTGAAAAAGTACTGGCAACACTGATGCGCTATTTTATGAACTAAATACAATCCGACGAGATAAATGCTTCGGCTCTCTGTCGGCTAACTACAAGGCTCGGTCATCAAAATACAATCCGATGAGATAAATTCTTCAGCTCTCAATCGGTTAACTACGGGTTCGGCTACGGTTCGGAAGAAAGAACTACGGTCGTGTCTGGTGATATTTTGTACCCTAAGATCAAAGTATAACAAGATCGGTACTTCGGTTCTTGCTCAAATATATTGTCCTAATCTTGACTATTTATGTTTAAATTAACATAAACTAAATGAGAATTGTAACTACTACAGCAGTGTTGCCAGAACTTTTTCAGAAAAAAGTGCTAAACGACTGTTAAAAAGGTGCAATTCATTAGAAAAAAGTGCTAAATTTGTAATAATGTAATTATAATAAACATTTTTGTTATTTATGTATATATTCACTATTTCAATTTTTTTTGAAAAATTTGTATGCGTTACGCACATCGTTATGGTCCTGTTATTACCTCTAAAGGAACAAATCAATTAAGAATAACTTTCTATCTTCATTTGTCTATACTTATGAACGTAAACACATTATTTTTTTGAGCCACAGTAAATTAAATAAAAGTTTCGATAAAAATTTTGAATTATATGTTTGAACAAACATTGTCCAGTTCCAACTTAAAAAAAAGCTAATTACACTTTTACAACAAACTTTAGTGCGTTCATACTTAGAATATTAAGAAAGGTAATCAAGTTAACAGTATTAATTTTTTTTACGTACAATGAAAGTTATAGGCATTAAAATGTACACGGATTTCATCTAGAACCTTTTTTTCAGAAAAAAGTGCGGTAGCCGAAAAATAAGTGCTCTATATAATTAGAAATATGTGTAAAGAGATCGGTTCATAATTGATCATAGTTCTTAAACCCTGTACCATCATTTATAATTAAAAATAAAACCCATAAATATTGATCTAAGATCCATCACAATGTATCGGCTAGAATCACTTTTAGAGTTGGTTTAACCATGACGTCCATCAGTCTAGCTGTGCGGAAAGTGCAATTTCATAATGATTGGTCCACAATTGATCATAGCTCTCATAAACCTCTCTTCCCAAAAATAACGGGTATAAATCTAATTCCAATATTAATATAAAATTAATATTCCAAAGAAATAAGTTTTATATTAATCATAGTGTCAAATTTAATGAAGCTCAGTCCAGAATTTATCATAGATAAAAACCACTTTCGGTAATTGCCCAAAAGTGCATTAATTTTTTTTTATATTTTATTTATTCATTAATAATCGCCTTGAAGGCCAATTCTCATAATTCATATAATATTAATGCCAATGCATTATTTTGTATTCGTGTATTTTACTTTACACTTAGGTCTGATATAAGACCCCTTCCCTTATTTTAATGCTCATAAACAATGAGTAATTATATAGATATTATTATTATTATATATTATATAGATATGAAAATAATATAATAATTGAAATTGCATCGCAGACAGAAGTTGAAGAAATTACTTAATATAATAAAAACCTAAAGTCGGAACAGATGCCAAAGTTTGTGTTTAACAAAGAAGACAAACACTGTAAGAAATGGTATATGTTCAAAGCAGTTATTGACTTAAAAAATACCTTTCTAAATAATGCCTAATTAATCTCTCATTAATCAAAATTTTCACCAGAATTTGTGGTCTTACCATAGTGCATTAATGATAAAAAAAGTAAAACTAACAGTGGTGGCCTTCTAATGCAATGACAATGATGACAATAAAGTTGATGATGAGGTTGCTGTTTTTATTTACTATTTTTCATCATATTCTTCTTCTTCTTCTTCGCTACTATCAATTTCTCTATCTTTCTTCTCCACCTCTGCTGAGATACATTTTTTTATTCTTTTGGATTTTTTCATGAAAATGACAATGATAGCCTGTTGTCTTGGTACTGGGCCATAATGTATGTATTTTCCAATGGTTGCTAGCTTTTAGTTTGATAACAATACTCTCTTTCTGGCTGCAATGATAATGATGACAACAACAACGACAACGATGATGATGTCAATATTTTTTCTTAAAAAAAATTAACGTAACGTAAAGAAAGATATTTTGTCATGATACGATACCACACTGTTGGCTGCCAGGCAAAGAGTCACTCAGTTAGTTAGTTTCAAAAAGTAACTCCTCACTATTTGACAAAGAAAGCTACCTAAGATGCATAATTGATATTGGGTGTTAATTATGGGCATTCTAATCTATAGATTTTGAACTTTATTTTCTTCTAAGACACATGGTTTACTTACAGCAACTTACAGTCAACAAAAATGTTGGAAAGTTTATGGAGTTGACGTAGCCAGCATAAATTTAAATAAATATTGACAAATTTTTTGTTAGTAATGGGAAGTGATGAAGAAAAGAGATTAAAGTCAGATTTAAAATGTGAAATTTTTTTGAAAGCTTTACATTAGAAGGTGTGAAATATTGATGGATAAGGTTAAGATTTATTAAACATTTTAAAGAGAGGTTAAATATAACCATGAAGCATTTAAATGGCAATATTCTAACAAAAATTAGTAGTAAATATTTTTACATTATCAACATCTTTTAATTGTTTAACTTCCCTTGAGAAAACTAATATTTTTAGATTTTTTTCCTATCCTTTGTCATATTGACAAAAAAAAAAATCCATCTTTTAACGAAATAACAATGCATCTTTATCATTTAGCAAGCCACCAAAACAAAAGTTCAAACAAATATCTTCTAAAAGAGTTCTTTTGGTTTAATTTTTTTTTCAAAAATTGTTAAAATGATGATTATGATGATGTTGTTAATGATGTGATATCATCACCATTAGCTTTTGTTTAAACTGTAACCCCAACCAACTAAATACTTACAACTACAAATAGCAAATAGTAAAGAAAAAAACTATTGCTCATTGCCTTAATGTTTTAATGATGGCAGGGCTCCTGACTCATTAGTAAATGTTTGTATCTTTTACTCTAATTAAGTCCTCTTTACCTTAAATTCATTTATATAAACTTTAACGCACACATATACACTTAAATACATAGAAACACATATGTGTATAAAATATATACATATATAATCAAATAATAAACAATGGCCACATTTGTAGAAGTGTTGAGATAGTTGGTACTTTTTTTTTTTGGGTCCTATTGAAAATTTTGGTGGAAATGAATAAAAAAGAACCTCGTTATGTTAAAATTTTGTTTTTTTACATTTAAGCGATTTAAGTCAGGCCTTAAAAACCATTGTTTTAATGAAAAATAAGTACTTATTTCTTTTGAGAATATGTAAAGTTATTTAGTAATTAGGTTTAACCATCATGAGTTTCGTTATGGATAACTAAGGAAAAGCTTCTTCTTCTTCCCTGTGAAATTATTGTATTAAAGCTAATTAGAATTGTAGATCGTCTCCATGCCTTGATTTCTTTAAGTTTATTGACATTTGATACATATTTTAAAGATTTGGTGAATTGCTTTCAGAAAACCTTATAAGAAAAAGTCTAGGTTAGTCAAATCGCATAATCTTACTGGTGATTCTCCCAAGTGAAAAGTAATAAGCTTTGAGCTCCTTGAGTTTTGTTCGGATAAAGAATTAAGTCTCGATATGAAAATCGAAATTTGCCAGGGTTATGTCTATGAATGTTCCACATATTATCCCCTGCAATGCATCAACTGCATACTTCCACAGGCAGAGGCAGTATTCAATACCTATCTAAAGTTCCTTTGACTTACAGATAATAATGGATTGTTGATAGCGCCGGTTATTGAAAACATTACCAAATCTTTAGACCACTGCTTCCCAAATGGGGATCCGCGCCCCCCTTAGGGACCGTAGCAATTTGCTTTTTTTGTTTTTTTTTTTTTTGTCGGAATAAGAGATCGAAGCCGATCAAAGAACCAATTGGGGTATTAAAATATCTAATAAAGTCATAAAGATCTTGTGTATATTGTTTAATACTCTTGAGTATTTCCCTAGGAATAGAAGTCTGATTAAGAAGTTTTGCTTTTTTAATATTTTGTTTTTAAGTAAAGCGATACGGAAAGCCATCATATTTTGATGCTTTAGTTGAAACAACTTGTAGTTTAGAATAAAATGTAACGATTTCGTTTAGCAAAAAAAGTTTGATAATTAAAAATTAAAAGCTTTGAAAGTAATTAAAGGCACTTGAATTTATCCAAAAGCACGGAATGGTTACGGACGAAGTAAAGGGAAACTATTATGATAATCGAAAGCTAAAACGGTAAAATCGGAACCATGTCACCCAAGTAATGCTCAGTATTTAATCTGATCTATTGTGCGCTGCTAAAAATGTTAAATGATCGCCAGAGACCTGTGCTGAACACAATTTATCAACATGAAAAGAGCTTTGAATAAAAAAGACCTAAAATATGAGACAGGAGCCCATGACTCCCTCATGACCAAGCTCCGCGTCATGTTGGGCAAATAGTTAAAAAGTGGTTTGAAATTTTTAAATTTATTAAAAAACGATAGGAATTAATGCATTTACCGACGTATTTTCTTGAAGACCGAAAACATTTAAATAATTTTGCTTTGGTATTATTTAAGAGCTCTGATTAGACTGAAGGTCAGCGGGAAAATAAAAAATTCCTGAAATGATGACTTATCTTAGTGAGTTATCTTGGGAACCCCAGCTGTAGTGGAATTATTTTGAAGGACAAACATGATGGCGTGATAAACTGTGATTTAAATAAAAAAGCGAATCATTCCGAATCAATGTTGAGTTTGGGAATAGTTATTTTTGGATTGAATTGAAAAATTCGTATAGAAATAAATAGAGAGATTACATTAGGCATATTTATAAACCTGCCGAGTATTTATTCCTGATTTATATCCTTAAACCCATGATAATGTAAAAGAAATTGTCATGTGTGTATTTCTGGTTTGCCTCAACGAGAAAATCAGTGGACATCTTAATTTTTCTAAATGCATTGCTAAGGTGGATACGAATATTAAAATTTTCCTATTTTTGCAATTCTCGTATTCGATGTCGAATAAAACGTATTTAAATTTATAACGAGATAAAAAGATATAGTCGGTGAAGCCCTATACCATCATGTAGAGGAGGGGTCATATTAGATCTGTGGCCAATTGTGGATCGATACTTATACCAAGTGTAAAATAAAATATACAAATACAGAACAATGCGTTGATACAAACATTTATATGATGTTATGTCCTTTAGGGCAATTTCCGAAAGTGGGTTTATATGGGAGCTATAGTAAATTACACTGGTCAACAAAAAAATCCTCCCCCAAAGACGAATAGTTAAACTTGATAAATTTTGATGTGCTAAACACGAATCTGCTATC